>OU342742.1:541442188-541802966 GCA_910589775.1 Avena eriantha
AGTGGAATGGCATGAAGAAATGGTGCTGGGGAGGCTCCCTTATATAGGCTCGACGAGAGGACCGAAGGGTGTGGGCGGAGCTCGTCGATGATGATGGCACAGGGGGCTATCGGTGTGGGCGAGGTAGGTGGACGGTGGTGGTTCCCTAGCAATCATCTAGAGCTTAATGGCTACGCTAGGGGCGGTGGCTAATGGTCGGGAGCTTCTCGCGCTCTGAGGGACAGAGGCTGTGCTCGACGGTGATCCTGGCGACTGTGGGTCGCGCGGCGGTGCACGGCCGTGTTTGGCGGGGTGAGGGGGTGAAGGCGGAGCGGCGTGCGCGGACTGGTGTCGAGGCACGGTCTATAGCGTGCTGGTGGCGAGGGCGCTCTGGCGTGCTTTGGCGCGGGGCAGAGAGGAAAGGGCAGCGCTTCTCTGGGGTGGTCCAGAGGCTAGCAGTGATCGAGGGGTGGATAGGGAGTCGCGGTAGGGTTTGGCGGAGCTACTGGCGTGCTGGATTGGCGCGGCGCGGTCTGCTACGAGCTGCACATGCTCGGCCGGCGGTGACCAAAAACGGGCGGCGCTCCACTTCTGCTCCAGGCTTAGGGGTAGGCCGGTGAGGGTTTGGTTAGAGCTGGGAGGGACATGGGAACCAAAATGGGCCCAAAAACTCGACAAGGCATTGATCACTAAACAATATTAGTTAGGCAGAAAAATCCTGCCTGCCACCTGTTCGACAAAATGGCCGCATGAAACTTTTATTTGAATTTTTCAAAGATTTTTGGTGGAGTGGTTTGTCTTATGCTTAAGCATCTAGGTTTGCTTGGGATTTTGAAGTGGAGTTCATTTGGATGGTTTTTGAAAAAAGTTTGATCTATACATATGAACTAGATTCAATTTTTAAATGTCATTTAAATTTAGAGTTTAAATGTTTTTAGGAGATCACAAAGTGGGCCTTGGCACATCACTCCTTGTACTAGCAAGGGGTGCAAAGATCCACAATTGTCTCTGTTGGAAATTGAGAGCTAGGAACACCCAAAATGGGCTAGGTGATTAAAATGGCACAAGTGACCATTTCCTTATTTAATTCTTTTTCCTTGGGATTTGCTTGGGGGTGATCTAGATGATGTGTAATTCACCTTATAGTAATTTTACAACCAAAAGATCACTCAATCATGGCATTTCAAACAACTCAAATTTTTAATTGCACACAGATATGAATGCTTAAAGATTTTTAAATGGAAAAGTTTTTGTTAACCCTAAATTGGGTAGATTTGATCTTGATCACTTGGATTAAACTATTGGGATGTTACAAACCTCCACCTTAAACAAAATCTCGTCCCGAGATTTAAGAAATAAAACTAGGAACTAAAGAGATCTGGGAACTCAGTCCTAATGTAATCTTCTCACTCCCAAGTGGCTTATTCTTCGCTATGGTTGCTCCATTGAATCTTGAGGAATTTGATACTCTGGGTCCTGGTGGTTCTGTAAGCTTCCTCCAAGATACGAATGGGCACTTCACAATACGTCAGATCCTTGTTGATATCAACAGCTCGGTGATCGATGTTCTTGAAAACTTTGGTCTTCTTCGGCACTTCCAAGCATTTGCGAAGTAACGAGATATGGAACACATTGTGGATGGCTGACATTTCCTCTGGCAGTTCCAATTGATAAGATACTTCTCCTCGGCGGTTCAGAATCTTGAAGGGTCCGACATATCTGGGGGCTAACTTTCCTTTCATACTAAAACGTTGCGTTCCCTTCAATGGTGAAACCTTGAGATACACAAAATCTCTGACATTGAAAGTCAGGTCTCTCCTTCTCTTGTCAGCATAACTCTTCTATCTGGATTAGGTGGTCTTGAGGTGCTCACGGACTTTGTGAACCTTCTCTTCAGCTTCTCGGAGAATGTCGGGTCCAAAAATCTAACTCTCTCCTACTTGCGACCAATTCAAAGGTGTACGACACTTTGTTCCATATAGGAACTCAAATGGGGCCATTTGCAAACTGGCTTGATAACTGTTGGTGTATGAGAATTCTGCGAAAGGTAGACAATCTTCCCATTTTGATCCATATTCTAACACACAAGCTCTTAACATATCCTCCAGGATTTGGTTGACTCTTTCAGTCTGTCCATCGGTTTGCGGGTGATAAGCCATTCTGAAATTCAACTTGGTTCCTAATCCTTCTTGGACTTTCTGCCAAAATCTCGAGGTAAATTGGGTTCCTCGATCTGATACTATGGTATTGGGGGTTCCATGCAAAATAACAATTCTGGCAATGTACAGTTCTGCTAGCTTCGAACTCTGGTAGGTTGTCTTGACAGGTATAAAATGAGCTACCTTGGACAGTCTATCAACGATGACCCAGATTGAGTCATTTCCCCTACTAGAAGTAGGCAAACCGGTGATAAAGTCCATTCCGACAGAATCCCATTTCCATTCCGGAATCTGCAATGGTTGCAACAGTTCTGCGGGTCTCTGATGTTCCGCTTTGACTCTTTGACAAATATCACACTTGGCGATGTAGCTTCTGATTTCTCTCTTCATTTTGTGCCACCAAAATTGCTCCTTCAAATCCTGATACATCTTCGTTCCTCCGGGGTGGATAGAATAAAGAGTATCATAGGCCTCTTGCATGATAACTTGCTTCAGCTCCGAACCTGCTGGCACACAGATACGGCCTTTGTACCACATAAATCCTTCTTCATCTTCGGTGAATCCAGGTACCTTTCATGTACCAATACGACGTTTGATTCCATCGATACTTTCATTTCCCTTCTAGGCTTCCTTGATTTGGCTAATCAAAGTGGGTTGAAGTTCAATGCTAGCTAGAAATCCTTTGCTAACTAACCCAGTTCTAAACTTCTCCAACTCCTCATACAGACTTGGTTGCTTCTCCTTGATCATGGTGTTTATCTTACACGGCAATCTGCTAAGAACATCCGCTACCACATTGGCTTTGCCGGGGTGATAGTTGATACGTTACAAATGTATCTATAATTTTTGATGTTCCATGCTTGTTTTATATCTACTTTCTTATATTTTGTCCACACTTTGGAGTACTTTTACAACCGATGCTCTCTAAGGGTTTCAAGAATGATTCTCAGATGTTGCTCATGGTCTTCTTCTGACTTGGAGTAGATAAGGATATCGTCGATAAACACAACGACAAACTTATCTAGAAAATTCATAAAAATCTTATTCATGAGGTTCATGAAATAAGCAGGGGCATTGGTTAATCCAAAAGACATGACTGTATACTCGTATAATCCATAACGAGTAGTAAAGGCGGTCTTTGGAATATCTGTTGCATGAATCTTAAGTTGGTGATAACCTGTCCTAAGATAAATCTTAGAGAACACGTGTGCTCCAGTCAACTGATCAAATAGATCCTCTATCTTTGGCAAAGGGTACTTGTCCTTGATGGTGATGTAATTCAGCTTTCTGTAATCTGTGCACAAACGGTTGCCTCCATCTTTCTTGTGGACGAACAATACGCGCGATCTCCATGGCGATGCACTTGGTTGAATCAAGCCTGTTGCTAGCATACCATCTAGTTGTTTCTTCAATTCCACTAACTCTGAGGGGTTCATGCTATAGGGTCTCTAGGCTATGGGTCCGGTTCCGGGGATTAGTTCAATAATGAACTCAACATCCCTATCCGGGGGCATACCGGGCAATTCATCTGGGAATACGTTGGGGTATTCACAGACTACTCTGACTTGGTCAATGGTGGGTAGGGCTAGACTCTTGTTGCACTTGAATTAACGGGGCAAGGTTTCAGATATATGTTCTACTGAGACTCCAGAGCTATTGGTCATGGTGATGGCTTTCTTGGCACAGTCAATCAATCCTTTATGCTTTGACATCCAGTCCATTCCTAGTACTACTTCCAAACCTTTGGTTCCAAGTACTATTAGATTGGCATAAAAATCTATCCCATGTATTCCGATAGGCACAGCTTTGCAATTTTTTCTAGCTTTTGTAGTTGAACCAGGGATTTGAACTATCATGACATGCTTCAAGTTGGTTGGGTGAATCTTACTAGTGCATGCAAATTCTTCGGTGACAAATGAGTGCGATGCTCCTGAATCAAACAACACTCTTGCTAAAAATGAGTTGATAGAAAACATACCCAGCACTACATCTAGCGCTTCTTGGGCTTCTTCGGCGTTCATGTGGAAGAGACGGCCATTGCGATTGTGAGGGTTCCTTGGGGCAAATCTGATGGGTTCGTAGCATGGAAAACAAAATATTTCTACCGCAAGAACGAACAAAACCCAGATCTAATCTAGATAAAAGCCAAGATCTAATCTATTAGACATGAGCAACGAGATAGATAGGAACTAACCCTCGTAGATCCGAAAGCGTTAACGAGATTAGATCTCGTGGTTGATGTAGTCGATCACTTGCCGATCTCAAGATCGTGTGGACGATCCTTCCGGCGTCGCGTTCCAGCAGCGCTTTCGCAGTCGGTCAAGTGGACGATCCTTCTGGCGCCGCGTTTCGGCAGCGCTTCCGCAGTCGGTCACATGTGCGGAGTCGAAGCAGACCTTCCTCTCCCCGTTCCAGCGAGCAGCGGAGGTAGTAGATCTTCTCCACGGAATCCCAGCAGCACGACGGCGTGGTGGTGGTGGTGGAGTAGAGAATTCTGCAGGGCTTCGCCTATGCCTGTGCAGAAGAAAGGTGGAGGAGAGAGGCGGCATAGATTGGGATTTATGAGAGCAGGGGAGGAGGGGGCGCCCCTGCCCCTCTATTTAAAGAAGGGAGGGCGCCTGGGGAGGGGGAGTCCTTGTAGGACTCCCCTCCCTCTAGGCTGGCGGATTGGGGAGTGGGGGGAGGAGTCCTCCTCCCCCACGACTCCTAGTCTTGACCCACCAGGACTCCTTGATCCCTATCTTGATTTTCAAGCAAACTCCAAGATATCTTCTAGAACCTTCCGGAACATTCTGAAACCTTCTAGAATCCTCATACAAACACTCCGAAACATTTCCTAACTCAAAAAATGATCCCCTATATATGAATCTTATTCTCCGGACCATTCTGGATCTCCTCGTGATGTCCCGAATCCAATCCGATACTCCGAACAACATTCGGTCTCCAACGCATATTCCATATCTACTTAAAACAACTTCGAACCTTAAGTGTGTCACCCTACGGTTCGTGAATATGCAGACATGACAGAGACACATCTCCTATCAATAACCATCAGCGGGACCTGGAGATCCATAATGGCTCCCACATACTCAACGATGACTTTGCGATCGATTGAACCACTTACATATGAAACTAATTCCCTTTGTCTCGCGACACTATACTCATCCGAGGTTTGATTGTCGGTATCTCCATACCTAGTTCTACCTCGTTACTGATAAGTACTCTTTACTCATTCCGTGATATGTCATCCCTTGTGACCCAGTCACATGCTTGCAAGCTAACTAGATGACATTCCACCGAGTGGGCCCAGAGCATATCTATCCGTCATATGGATGGACAAATCCCAATCTTGGTTCATGCGCTTCAACACATACTCAGAATACCCAATGACACTTTTATAACCACCCAGTTACGAAGCGGCGTTTGATGTCATCAAAGTATCCATCCGGTGATGGTGATTAACATAACCTCATGGTCGAAGGAATAGGTTACTATGTATTTGAAAGCTTACAGCAATACGAACTTAATGACTTGATCTTATGCTACGCTTACTATGGGTGTGTGTCCATCACATCATTCTCCTAATGATATAACCTTTTTATTAATCACATCCTAATGTCCATGATTAGGAAACCATGATCATCAATTAATCAACAAGCTAGTTCAACAAGAGGCTTACTAGGGACTCTTATATGTTTACAAAACACACAAGTATTAGTGTTTCCTAATAATACAATTATAGCATGGGATGTAAACATTCATCATAAACACAAAGATATAATAATAATCACTTTTATTATTGCCTCTTGGGCATATCTCCAACAAAATCTTCTTCCTAGTTGAACACGACGCTGCTGTTGAGATGGGGCATTCACATTGGCAGTGGCTGCAATCTTCTTCGGGCACTCATTGGAGTAGTGACCCTTCACTCCACACTCGAAACAAGTAATCTGAGACTTGTCTTTCACTGCCACGGGCACTGCATTGCTTCTAGCTCTGGGTGCAGTGTTGTTGTCGCTGTTGTTGCTCTTGGGAGGTGCACGGTTGAAATTGTTGGAGTTGCCGGGGTGATTGTTGTTTCCTCCGGACTTCACACTTCCTACGCTATGGTTGGGGTAGCTTGGGCGAGACATTGGGGGTCGATTGTTCCTCGGTGCATATCCCGCAGAAGGGTTGGGACGGTACTTCTAGTGACTGTTGGATCCAGCTTGGTGCATCATATGACGTTTGCGATTGTCGTTTTCTTGATTAATCTTCCCTTCCATCTGAATGGCAGAGTCGGCTCTTCGAGATCCTCGAAACGGATGTTGACGAGGACGATCTGCATCTCATCATGCAGTCCGTTCAGGAATCTCTCCTTCTTCTTGGCCTCCGTGTTGATCTCATTAGGTGCATACCTGGCAAGGGACAAGAATCTGTCACGGTACTCCACTACTGTCATTCTGCCTTGCTTCAACTCTCTGAATTCATCCCTCATTCGGGTGACTAGACCTTGCGGCACGTGGGTGTGGCTAAACTTGATTTTGAAGGTTTCCCATGTCATCACTTGACCATGGTTCATTGTGCGGATGTTGTTCCACCATGCTCTTGCATCGCCTGCCAAATAGTGGGTGGCAAACAGAACTTTCTCATTTTCATCCACTCTAGCTACCTCTAAGTTGTTCTCCATTGTTTGCAACCAGTCATCAGCATCCAGTGGGTTTTCAGACTGGCTAAAGATTGGGGGATTGGTATTCTGGAAGTTTTTGAGTTTAGATCCATGATGATCCTGATTTCCATGGTTCTGATTGTTGTGAGCCATCTAGGCGATCTGTTGTAGTGTTGCTAGATTAGCTTGGCGCTCTGCCCTGCTAGCTTCACGGTATGCAATGAGAGTCTGCAGAATCTGCAGCATTGGGTCTTGTGACGAGCTGCTCCCTCCTTGGTTTCCACGAGTCATCTGAAGATTGAGATAGATAAAGGGGTAAGAGGGAAAGTTCTAAGGTTCATGTTTTTGATTTTAAAGCTAAAACTTTTAGTTTCACTCAGGTCTTGCAACTAACTTCTTTTCATTCATTCAAGCAAAGCACACGATACAAACACACACACACACACCACAACATCAAAGGAAAACAGATGGTTTTAAGAACCATTTTGCTAGCTACGATACAATGGGACCGGTACTCATCACTCTACGATAGTGCTCTAGTGCATCTACTCATCATCGATGAAGTCGGAGTCATCATTGTCGGTGTAGAAGTCCACGGCATCCTCCTCCAGAAAGTCATCATCATTGCTAAGGTACGAGTCAATATCTCCTTGGATATCTTCACCTTCCTCTTCTTCTTCCTTTACGGCAAGATGAGCTTCTTGCTCCTTGATGGTCTTCTCGAGGTCGGCCACCTTCTTGCAAAGACGGTCGATGGTGCGATCCTTCTTTGTGCGTTGACAGCGAAGAGACCGGCGATCCTTGACGAGCAGTGAGAAAGTCTGGGCCTTCTGGGCGACAAGGGCGAGATTGTGGTTGGCGAACTCTCTAGCATTGTCCAACTCCTTCTGTCTATCGTACAGTAGGAAGTCGAGGTTCTCCACTTGATGCTTCAGTATTGGGTGACTTGGCATCTCTAGCGGCATTCCCATGGAATCACGCCTTGCATAGTGAACAAAGCGGGTTCCTTCGATTAGGTTGACACTCTGGGCACATAGACGTGCGAGAGCTTCATGCATTTCCCTGGCTAATCCATCTAGCTAGTTGTTCTCTCTCACGGAGAACTGAATCCTCCCAGATACTGGTGCTTCTATCTTGCCTCGAAGATCAGCAGTCACTAGCCATTGTAAATCTCCTCCTGGTGGAACCGGGAGTTGTGCTCCAAGGAATTCCGGATGAGGATGCTCCAAGAACTCAGATAGTGCATCAAGATCCCTCTCGAAGATTAGTTGGCCTCCGTTGCCTAACTAGTAGAACTTGTTGTATTGGGCTTCCATCTATAAGAATTTAGGATGAGAAGTTAGTGAAGTGATCAAGTGTGTCAATGTTTTATGTAGTAATGTAAGAATTTGGAGGAGCATGAATTTTTTTGAGAGTAAGAATCTCAAGGGTAAGAGAGGAAATAGTTTTCATAAATACTCACTTTGGTTTTTGAAACTAAGTTTTTGTTCGGACGTCCATTCTAACTAGGGTCTCCTATGGTCAGGATGGCTCTGATACCAACTTGTCAACACCCGGATTTTTAATCCCAGATGCCTATTATGCCATTCATCATAATCCCAGGATTACCATTTTTGCGAGACATAACAGATTGGATATCACAGTACATCATCCATTCCAAACCATAATAAGGTCTTACAACAAATAAAGGATCTCATGACCCAGTCTTAGTACAATCAAGTAGCGGAATAAATAGCGTAGCGGTGGGGTCCATCTTCAGAGTCACAGGCAATGCTGACGATGGAAGATAGTCCTAGTTATCATAGCCGTCCTGTTGTCCTTCACCTTGGTAGTCCTCTTCATATTTTGGCCATAGGAATAGCCAGGGACAAAAGCCATGAGTACTCTTCAAGTACTCGCAAACTATCACTAACAAGTAAGATAGTTCTAGTAGGAATGCTAAGTTCTAAGTTTATTTGTAAAGTTAAGTTTGAAACCTAAGCTGAGTTCAGAAACAAAGAACGATAAAATAAGTTTGAAAATCACCTAAGTGGGAACTGAGTTGTCATAGTCTTGTGGTCAAGTCATGTCACAATTCATTTCATAAGTTGTTTTGTAAACATCTGACAACGGAACAATATGGCCACTCCAACTGTCCATAACTGCGGACGCGGCTATTTGAATAGTTTGACACTCTGCAGAGGTGGTACACTGTCACCACAAGATTCGATACATCTGTCAGGGGTAACCCTGAATCATCATACTTAGTATGCAGATAATCAAACATAACCTTTCCTTTACACACTCTAGTATAAGCACCTCTCCTATGAGTATGGCCTCCCAGCCATGACCATCTGTCATCCTGGGCACTGCATAGGTGGACAACATTGAGAGGTAGCCTCAGCTCAAACCTCTCCCGTGAGGGAACAAATACTAATGCATATAAACTTCCGGCTAAGCCTTACCCAATTCAGGTATTGTGGTTGTACGATAAAATTGGAATGGTATCGCATCCGAACCCAACCATCAGTTTTTGTAAAACGGCTAAGGCTCATGCCTCAACATTTTCATCATCATAAACCATTTGTGTTTCTCAACACAGGTCAAAACATCTTAGTAGAATGACTCATCATTCCAAGGTTTTCACAAGTCAGTTTCACCAAGTATTCCCATCTAAAGTGATCAAGTTTTGGTTTAGCTCCAAACTACTAAGTTAAGAGTGTTCACTAATGTGGGATGCTAATCTCAATCTCATGCCATAGAATGACATCTAAGTCTAACTAGATAGGTCAAGTTTTATACTCTTTATGCTACCTTTAAACAAGTAAAGGACTTTGGTAAAGTAAAGAAGGTAAAGCTTGTAAATAAAACTTAGAATAGGTATAAGTAAAAAATATAACCAAAGCATGCCTAGTGCATCTTGCTTAGGTTATCTAGCTTGCAAGGGTTAGCTTGCATTGTTAATGATGGCTTGCCTTGATTGGTGCAGTGGATGAAATTCTCTTCCTCCTCTTCTGGGTAGAACTTCTCCTCCTCGTAGACTTGGTCGTTACTATCATCTATAAATACAAACGGAATACACAATCACCAAACAATACTTAACTAGTCTACTTAGCACACGAAGGAACACATTTGATGATCTAGTATCATCACAAACATCCCAAGGTTTAATGAACTAGCTTCATTCTTTTTATTTGAGAAAACTAATTTCTACTCATTGAAATTAACTAAGATTTAATATTCTCCAATTAAAATATGGGATAATGTGGACACATGTCCTCACCACATATTCTAACATAGGGGAATGTGATTTAAAGGTTGGATCATATTTTAATAAGTTCAATTTTAATAATTAATGATTTAAAGTGACTAGAAATGCCTATATAGCATTATTTTGGTACTAGTCCAAAGTCACTGCATGGAAACTTTAATATTATTACATTTCAGATAGGTATGGTTAAATGTGTTTTTTGAGAGTTGGAAACAACTCCAAAGCTATTATGGTTGATTTTATAAAAATGTTTGAATGTGCAAAAGCTTCTGTCTTGTTATTTTTACTAGGAGAGATCTCTAATTCTAAATGTTTTAAATCCAACGGTGTTGGATAGATATTTTCATTAACTTTCGAATAAAATTGGAATCACTCAATTTGGATTTGTAAAACTCCCTGAATTGATTTTTAAACTAAAGGACAGAACTAAGTTTTTATTAAAATAGAAAACACTTATTTGAATTACTGGGTCAGCGCGGGAAACTAAATGGGCCGGCCCGTGTACACTCCGCAGCGCTGAGGGCTACTGACAGGGGGGTCCCTCCTATCAGTGACACATTAAACGCGAAGTGGTACGGGGCGATAAGGACCACACGATTAGAACAAGATCTAACGGCTCACGGTCGTCATCGACGACGGACACATCGCTGGTGAGACTGAACCCTAGCGCGGTCGGTGGGGGTGCAATGGGGGCATACCAGGGCTCCACCTAGTGCGACGAGGCAGGCAAACGAACTGGTGGACGACAGCGGACTCAGGCGAGTTCGCGACAGGGGCTGAGGTGGACGAAATCGACGGGAGCTTCTCCTCCTCTGCTGCGACTGCCTCCTTCCGATGATGGGTTGCTCGAGCGGCTTCGGCAAGAGAGGGGAAACGATCAGTGGAGAGAGGGGAGTGGAATGGTGTGAATAAATGGTGCTAGGGAGGCTCCCTTATATAGACTCGACGAGGGGACCGAAGGGTGTGGGCGGAGCTCGTCGGTGACGACGGCACAGGGGCTATCGGCGTGGGCGAGGTAGGTGGAAGGTGGGCGGTTCCCTGGCGATCATCTAGAGCTTAATGGATACGCTAGGGGCGGTGGCTAATGGTCAGGAGCTTCTCGCGCTATGAGGGATAGAGGCGGTGCTTGACGGTGATCCTGGCGACTATGGGTCGCGCGGCGGTGCACGGCCGTGTCTGGAGGGGTGAGGGGGTAAAGGCGGAGCGGTGTGCGTGGTCTGGTGTCGAGGCACGGTCTGTGGCATGCTGGTGGCGAGGGCGCTCGGGTGTGCTCTGACGTGGTGTAGAGAGGATAGGGTGACGCTTCTCTAGGGTGGTCCAGGGGCTGGCAGTGATCGAGGGGTGGACAAGGAGCCGTGGTAGGGTTTGGCGGAGCTAGTGGCGTGCTGGATTGGCGCTGCATGGTCTGTTGCGAGCTGCGCATGCTCGGCCGGCGGTGACCAAAAATGGGCGGCACGCCACTGCTACTCCAGGCTTAGGGGTAGGCCGGTGAGGGTTTGGTTAGAGCTGGGAGGGACAGGGGAACCAAAATGGGCCCAAAAACTCGACAAGGCATTGATCACTAAACAATATTAGTTAGGCAGAAAAATCATGCCTGCCACCTGTTCGACAAAATGGCTGCATGAAACTTTTATTTGAATTATTCAAAGATTTTTGGTGGAGTGGTTTATCTTGTGCTTAAGCATCTAGGTTTTCTTGGGATTTTGAAATGGAGTTCCTTTGGATTTTTTTTTGAAAAAGTATGATCTATACATATGAACTAGATTCAATTTTGAAATGTCATTTAAATTTAGCGTTTAAATGTTTTTAGGAGATCACAAAGTGGGCCTTGGCACATCACTCCTTGTACTAGCAAGGGATGCAAAGATCCACAATTGTCTCTATTGGAAATTGAGTGCTAGGAACACCCAAAGTGGGCTAGGTGATTAAAATGGCACGAGTGACTATTTTCTTATTTACGTCTTTTTCCTTGGGATTTGCTTGGGGATGATCTAGATGATGTGTAATTCACCTTATAGTCATTTTACAACCAAAATATCACTCAATCATGGCATTTCAAACAACTCCCATTTTAAATGCACACACATATGAATGTTTAAAGATTTTTAAATGGAGAAGTTTTTGTTAACCCTAAATTGGGTAGATTTAATCTTGATCACTTGGATTAAAGTTTGGGATGTTACAAGACGATTGCAGGTTCTCGTAGGCGTCCTACGTCCTATCTACATGCGTAGTCTATAGACTGCACGGGTTCTCGCCCACCTCGACTGAGCTATCAGCATTGTCTCTCTATGTATGTATGTTCTCGCCCTCCATACCGGTCTGGCAGTGAGCGTGGCATCTGAAAACTTGGCAGGACATGGTTTCTCATGTTCGACAAGCAAACTGGCAGCAGAAGCGGGGTTTTAGGGCGGAATGTGTGTTGGATCCTTCACTTACGACATGACACGACACGCTCGCTCACATCCTTTTATAGTTTATACATACTCTTCTTCCTCATCTCTCGCTTGGTCTCTGCTAGGTCGTCTATTGTCGTTATCATCGTACCGGCGTCCTCCATTGGGAGAGGATAGGCATCAGTGCTGGCTAGGGCTCACATCAGCGTGTACCGAAAGCGGCACTAGGCTTCCTATACAAGTAAGACACTCATCACGGAGACTGCATGTGTTGTACGGTAAGTTCTTTGAGGTCTTCTGCTCATCTCGCTTGCACGGCTCTTATCTAACGCGTCTTTTCTTTTTCTGTGTATTGGTCGCATTTGGAAACAATGGAAGGTGTCTTCTTGTGAGTTAGTCGTCATGCTCGTCATCCCTGTGTCCTCTTTGCTTCTTTGTCGTTTTAAGGTCCGTGTATGCCGCTTTCTCTCTATCTCTATCTTATCTCACTATACGCGTCTACCTAACCCATTTTCGCTTTTTCTCTGTATAGGCCGTGTTTGAAAGAGTCCGTCGACGTCTCGGTAATCGATACGTCCTATTCTGTTTTTCCTTTCTTATCGTATCTTTACCGATGTTTTCTTTCATCTTTTGTAGGTCTTTGTTGGTGCCTTTACTTTGTCTTAGGATGGATTTCTTAGGTTGTGCTCGACTCAGCTGCGGGGTTCCTCGCCCGTCCACAAGCGTCGAGGAGACCAATGTTGTGTCGCATGTACGGACGGTTGTGAAACTGGACGCGCCACTTCCTATGTCGGTGTCTCTATCATGCGCGAAGAAAGATGGCTCTATTCCCGATGATGAGAAGAAGGTGACCTCCTGTGTTTGCTACTCTAGTGGAAATAAGGAGGGTTCTCTTCCAGTGCTTTCGCTTCGACTAGGGATGGATCTCTTCGTCTATGGTCGAGCGAGCGGCGGAAGTCCTCGCCATACCTCCGTCGGTGATGATCTCCTTTATGCGACGCGCCGACGCCTATGCGTTCGCCTGTGAGGCCGGACGAGCCGCGCCCGGTGTCGCTGCCTACATTCTTGGCGAAGAACAATGCGTGTGCTCCCGTCAACAAGAACACGCCTTCCTTCGTGCTTCCATTTGTGACGCTCGCTCCTATGGCTGCAGCCTCTGAGCGTGGAGGCAGTCGACCTCTCCTGCATGGTATCCCTCTATTCCTTCACAAGGTTTACTCTCGCCTTCCGGTATGCTCCATCCCATTTTCCCTTTGCGCCTATCCCTGTCTTCCGCTCGGCTACCTAGAGGATGGCGAGCTTCTTCCTAATTCTCTATTATACCTAATCTCCCTCTTCCTTCTTCCCACTTCCATCTTTTCTCACGATGTCATCCTCCTTCTCTTCTTCCAGCTACTTGCTCTATGCATTCACATCTTTTTGTTTCTCGGACATGTGGAACTTTTCTAGCTCAAACGATGAACGTGCTATCTCGAGCACGAAGAGGTCGCCTCGATTCTTCCTGCGCACGAGCGCTTGCAAGAGCGGCTTTATATGATTACCAAAATGAAGAAAACATGAGGAAGTAGATCGTATATGTGAACACATTGTCTGTTGGTGAAATTAAAGCGGAAGTCAGCGGCGATCACAAAGTCTTCTACACACGGAAGTCGTTCTTCTTTGTAAGCGTAACTTCTATGGAGTAGTCCAGAGTCTAGCCATTAGTGTGTCAGACAGAGCTAAGTCAATGTTAGCTTTTAGTTTGTTAGTCTTTGTAACCTACGGTGTACCAGACTCTAGAATAAATAAGCGGCTTTTGTTTTCTTTGCTTAGTGTAGACGTAACTTTCGGTTCACGTGTCTAAGAGTTTATTATTTTTTGTGACATCAAATATTTGTGATGCTTTAAGAGCAGACACCTTTTAAGCACGTGTGATTTTTATGATGTCACACTTGTCGACGATCTGTTCCTGTCCTCTACCATGAGACTTCTCGCGGTATACGCAGGCATGTATGGAATCGTGCTAATCTACGGGCAGATCTGTTATGGACTATGATTATGGGTTGACGTGTCAAATATTGTTACTGTAGTATAATTTGACCTACCTGCTTAGGCCTGGTCTATGAAATGACGTTTTACCTATGAGGTGATCTTAGACTTGAAGTTTTTCAGTCTCGCTTAGTTCGTCTACCTACATAAGAGTCATCGTACAATAACCGGTGCATACTAAATCGTAGACTACATGCTTTGGAATACTATTATAGGATTTAGTATCGTGAACTCGGTTTTAAGACATGGTGAGGCCCACAACATAAGAACACAATGTTGTTACCCCGAAAGAGCTATTACTTAGTATTTTGAGAACATATATTTTATCTTGCACGTAGATGTAACGCCATCACATCATAAAGCATTCTATGTATTGGCCGCACACCGAGGATGCAGAGAGAAGTCTAGTTAGTTCATAATAGTTTTATACCATGTTATAACTATGTCAATCCGAAACATTGATACATGTATGATATATAAACACACCAAAGTTCCTAGTAGCCTATATTTAACTAGTTCATTCGACAACTGATAATCAAGGTTTCCTGGTCATGGTGCATTTATGCAAATTGACAATAAAGTCATATCATTGGTGAATGATGTGATTGACATTACCTATTATAAGTATTGCAACACAATCAAGTCACAAAGTTCACATTGCAATAGTTAGAAATAAAATATCCTAATTCTTAGACCCTGAGATCATGTTTAATCACTATCACCCTTGTGCTTTGACTACATCAACCGTCACACCATAAAAGGGTGATCATAAAGGTGCATCTTGGATATTCCAGAGGGAGACGTGAGGCGTATGCATCAAGATTAGGATTTGTCTCCCATATGACGTTAAGATACACTAGGCTCGCTCAGTGGTATTACATCCATAAATGTTGCACAACATGTGACTAGGTCATGGGGATGGAATATCCCGAAATGAGTAAAACAACACTTGTCAGTAACAAGATTGAACAAGGTATAATGACATTGATGATCAGATCTCGGACAAGTCAAGTATCGATATAACAAAGGGAATTGGACTTGACGTTTATGGTTCAAAAGACAATAGACATCGTGGAATGCACGGGTGTCAGTATGGGCATCATGGCATCCCAGTCCCACTATTGATCGTTGATATGAGAGGTGTCTCAATCATTTCTGTGATGTTCCCTAACCGTAGGGTAACACACTTGAGAGCACTATGACGCTCAAAGATCATTTTGGATATAATGGAATCATCAGAGTAGGAAAGAGAGAATACCGGAACTACTCTAAGAGAGAACCGGAAACATTCTGAGAGAATCTGAAGTCGTTCGGACTGAGTCAAAAGATGTTTTGGGTCAAGAGGAATTTAATAATATGTATTTATAAATTAATTATTGGAACAAATATTAAATAAATATTTAAAATTTAATTTAACAGGGGCAACTCTCCTAATGGGACAAATCCCTGAAGGGGAAGGACCCAAGAGGGCAAGCCACCCCAAATGGAGGCAAGTGCAGCCACCGCCGGCCTTGGCCACCACATGGGTGGGCCCCACCTCGGTCGCTAGCTCCTCAGGCCACACGTGCACGTGGGGCCCACCTGGATGGCCGACGCCTCCTCCTCCCAGATGCCTCCACTCCCCTCTTCCTTTAGTCCCACCCCAAGACTTGAGGAGATAGGGTTCCCCCCTTTTCCATATATAAGGAGGGTCCTATAGGTGGGAAAGAAACACACAATATTCTCTAAGGCATTTTCCTTAGAGAAACTCTCCCTCTCTTCTCTCTTACAACTATGGCCCCGAGTCGGGACTGGGAGCGCAAGGGAGTGCTTCGCTGCAGTACGCCATTGTTCTGGATATATTAGGGCAGAAGATCTACTTCCGCACTCTCGGCTGGATCAGAGAACCGGAAGTCGTCGTCTTGCACCGGACATGTGCGACACGATGGAGGTGCTTCCACTTGTGGCACCTAGTTGTTGTGCAAGGACATGGGGTGACTTGCAAGGAGCTTCATGACCTTGAGGTCAGCTACGAGTTCGACTACTCCATCCATGTTCCTCGCGGAACATTAAGCACTTTCAGTCCACATGGGTATGTTACCAAAACCATCCCCATTAAAACATTACTCCTAGATAGATCCTGGAAATTGGTGTTGCGCTAGCTAAGAAAATTTGTGTTTTCTGCTACAAACCCCTTGACCTAGTAGTACTCATGAAGTCATACCCAAAAAATTTGCATCCTGATAAACAAATGGCATCAGGGTGCTGCTAATCTATAAGAATGTCAGTTATAGCAATGCAGGATGACTCATCAGCGTGGACCAGCTCCACCTCATCATCTACACATTGCATCAATGACTTGATGCAAAGTAGAAGGCATACACTGATTAGCATGGAGCCAATCTCGACCGAGTAATATATTGTGTAATGGGTTTGTTGCATGGAAAATAAAAAAATCCTATGGAATAGCAAGAGGAAACCCATAATATCTAATCTACTAGATGCAAGTAACAAGTAGAATATATCTAATCTACTTACCCTCAGAGAACACGAGTGATTAATAATCTAGATATCATGGATGATGAAGTCGTACGCACGCGTTGGTTCAAAACGATCTAGATCTTGACCTTCTAGATCCATGTACCGAACGGACAGCACCTTCACGATATTAACACATTTGGTGTGGTGTCGTCCCCTTCTCCTTGATCCTGCGATTGATGGAAAAGAGATTTTCGAGATCTAGGTTGCATAAAAGCGTCACTCCGGAACTATGGTGGAATTTCTATAGGGCTTCTCTAAGCCAGAGCAGTATCTAGATAAGTACATGGAATGGAGAGAGGGAGGCAGCGCCTTAGAGAGGATTGTGTGTGCCTCCCTGCCCCACCCCCTCCTTATATAGGGGGCGTCAAGGAAGTAGGGATGGTGCCCCTCCTCCAGGTAGATGGAGGCGGTGTCCAAGGTGGGAAAGAGACACACAATATTCTCTAAGGCATTTTCCTTAGGGAAACTCTCTCTATTCTCTCTTGCAATTTCGGCCCCGAGTTAGGGCTATGAGTGCAAGTGAGTCCTTTGCTGCAGTACGTTGTTGTGCTGCAGAGATTCGGCCAGAAGATCTACTTCCACACTCTCGGTCAAATCAGAGAACCGGAGGTCATCGTCATGCACCGGATGTGTGCGAAACCACGGAGGTGCTGCCACTTGTGGTACCTGGGTTGTCGTGCAAGGACCTGGGGTGACTTGCGAGGAGCTTCATGACCTTGAGGTCGGCTGCAAGTTCGACTACTTCATCCACATTCCCCATGGAACGTTAAGCGGTTTCGGTCTACAAGGGTATGTTACCAAAACCGTCTCCGTTATAACATTACTGCTAGATAAATCCTAGAAATTGGTGTTGTGCTAGATAAGAAAATTTTGTGTTTTCTACTACGAATCCCTTCAGTGGTATCATAGTCGATCTATTCGTAGTAATGCTTGTATGGTTAGAACACACATTGATTGTGTGGGCATTGATCCTATTACTATTACCCTCTCATGTGCACTTGTTCATATCGTGGCACTGCTTGATGAAGCAGCCAGTACCGACCTTACACGTAAGCTTACGTTAGACTGGTTCCACGCTCAACATACGGCTTGTACCATATAAGGGGATGATAACCTCCAAGTGCAGGGAGCACTATAGTAAAATTCGATAAGTATTTGAGTGCAGGGGAACCCACGAGGAGCTGAAGGTAAACTATCTATTCTATAAAGCCATATAACCCCACTTATATGGCCTTCTATGCAATGTTATGAACTAGAGTGTGTGTGTGGTTGTTTTTGCTACTAACTAGAAAATGGTGAAGTTTTGAAATTAAATACTATAGGTATCCTATTTCAAGTAAAGTGGAGCTAGTGAAGTAGGAGCAAGTTTTTCAAATGAGCAAGTGTTTAGGCAAATCACTTCACAATTAGTGAAACACATGGATAGTCTTTTTATTGTTTCTTCTAGAGAGGATCCATAGATATGTGCATCCATATACATGATCAAATACACCTCTAGTGATTGATCCCAAGGCCAACTAAGAGCATCCCTCATCGAACTCTACCTATCCCTCATCTTATCATCATGTAATAGTGACAACCTTTATGTATTCCCCCAACATATTTGTGTACACATATATTAGTACATAAGATCACCATAAAAGACAACATATACTTGTATGCAACCATCAATGAACTATATCACAATTGCCATAAACAATTAACTAATCAAACATAAATATGGAGACACCATATATCATAGGAAAATAATGAACTGCATCATACATCATGGTTGCCAAGAAATTACAGTAGGTATATGGAGGGGATATCATTGTAGATGATGATGAATATGTGCCTCTCCAAGGGGGAGAGGCGGCTACGGTGAGGAGAGGAGGTGGCGCGCTGACAAGGAGGCATCGGCGGCCTCCAATGGGTGGCGGCTGCCCTTGGGGGCAGCGGCTCTTAGCCTCTTCTTCTTCCTTGGAGACGGTGCTAGTGTAGGGGAGCTTCTCCCCCTCCTCGACGGCTGGCAATAGGGAGGAATTTCGTAGCTACGAGTGGATGCCTCCAAAAGTACGGTTTCCCCTTAATATATAGTGGTGGAGATGCAATCTAGGCCATGGGATGGATGCCCCTTTGATCCAAGGGCTCTTGGGTACCTCTAGAACCTTCCTAGGACTCCCGATATGTCCTTTATGAGCCCATAAAGATGTGTCTTACCCGAAATCATCAAATATAAAAGGAGTTTGAGTCAATCATGCCACAAACTTTAGGAGTCCCGAAACTACTCCTATAATCCGCAGTAATTAGGCTCGATTTTGGGCTTAAGGAGTCTGATTGGGGAAAAATTATGTCTAAAATAATAGACAGAAACTTTCCAACAACTTCCACTTTAAGACTTTTTCCATTGGACGTTGTATTCGGGGTCCTTCATGGCAATCTTTGAAAATTGTTCTGCAGGGATAGGTTCCACCAAACTCCAAGTTTTACCATAATGAGCGGACTCCTTCCATATATGTGTATTTCCTACACAAAAAAGTACTCCCTCCGATGCATAATAAGTGTCGCTCGTTTTGTACTAAATTATTACAAACTTTGTACTAGGTGAGCGAACACTTATTATGGATTGGAGGGAGTATAAAATAAGAATTTGTGCACTTTTGAAACTATTAATAGGTTAGTCCCAACAAACATAATAAAGTTGCAAAATAATAGTGATTTTAACACAATAAACTAAAATTTTTATGGATGAATTTTACATGCATCAGTGGCTAGCGGGTGTATGCCTCAGTTTCAGTAGTTGATATGGCACTTGCAACGTAGAGCCCCGAAAGTGGTGTAGTATAGACAACAATTTGATCCATGTTGTGGTTGGAAGTTCGTAGATAGAAACATTCTATCGCGAAAGCCTAACAGCCACGTAAAATTTGTAAAAGATAAAGTAGAGGCGTCTAACTTTATTTTGCAAGAGGCATATGATGTGCTATGGTCATGGTCGTATAGAAGTTAAAGTAGTTTACTTTATGTTGTTAAGTTGTAGTAATGGTCATCATTTCAGTGGACGATCAGCTAGACTTGGCGCCATACTGGTGGCAAGATGGATATCATGCTAGAGCGCTCGCCAGAGATCATGGCATGTGAAGAAGGACCATACCTTATCATTATTATTACATGTGATGTTGATACCTTATACATCTTGTTGTGTGGTAATGTTAGATACACTAAGTTAGCATTAAAATAAGATGATCCCTAATTAATACCAATCATAGTATTCTCCCATTATTATGCACCACCAATAAAGTCCATTGTTATGAAATAGGCAGTGATGATCAGGTGCTAGACATATTGATGTTCGCATACGGTGGATGCAAGTTATGTATGCACTACGGATATAATAAGGTTGAATTGGTGAGCCTAACAGGTACATACATGGCCTCAGAACATGAGAAGATCAAAATATCAATCATGAGTCACATGAATGATGTGATCGACACTACATTGTCCACCTTTGAAGCTATATCATTGGTCGTGATGATCGGGGATGGTATAGCGAATTAGGATCATGTATCGCTAAAACCATCTTAGGGATGATAGTTTTAGTGGGATATCAATTGATAATTTGATTATAAATTTGAGAACGTATTATGAAGTTAGTCTAAATATCTTTACAAATATCCTTGTAGATCATGGCCTATCCGAACAAGTTTTTTGACTATGGGACCTTCCTACATGATGTAGAACTTAAGGTAGATGGGTCAAACTTCATAGACTGGTTCAAACGCCTCAGGGATAACCTTGACATAAATGAGCTTCTCCACTTGATACAATAACCACTAGGAGATTATCCCGATGACTCAGCAAGTGAGCAAGAGAATAAAGATTATCGTGCTCCACGTGACACCTCCATTGTTAACACTTTGCGATGAGCTCTTCTTCACCTCCATAGATAAGAAACATGTCTTTAGTTCTTTTTAAGTACTTAAAGACATTCTTGAATGTTTTTTAGTGTTGTACACATGAATCAGATTGGTACCTGCTAGTCAAACTAACAGCATGTGCCACATCTGGTCTTGTACACAACATAGCATACATAAGAGAGCCTATGGCTGAGGCATAGGGGACATTGGCCATCAATTTTCTATCTTGTGTTGTAGCTGGACTTTGAGTTTTACTCAAAATCGTACCTTGTGCCATGGGTAAGAGACCTTTCTTACTATTATTCATTTTGAACTTATTCAAAATCTTGTCAAGGTATGTACTCTGTGATAATCCAATTAAGTGTCTTGATCTATCTCTATAGATCTTGATTCCTAAAATATAGACAGCTTCACCAAGGTCCTTCACCGAAAACTTACTATTTAAGTGATCTTTTATGCTATTCAAAAGATCTACATCATTTCCAATCAATAATATGTAATCCACATATAATATCAGAAATGCTATAGAGCTCCCACTCACTTTCTTGTAAATACAAGCCTCTCCTATAGTTTGGAAAAATCCAAACCCTTTGATCACTTCATCAAAGCGGAGATTCCAACTTCGGGATTCTTGCTTCAGTCCATAGATGGAACGCTAAAGTTTGCATACCTTGTTAACATCCTTAGGATCGAGAAAATCTTTTGGTTGCATCATATACAACTCTTCCACAATGTTTCCATTTAGGAATGTTGTTTTTATATCCATCTGCCAGATTTCATAATCGAAAAATGCAGCAATTGCTAACATAAACCTAATTGACTTTAGCATCACTATGGGAGAAAAATTCTCCTCGTAGTCAACTCCTTGAATTTGTTGGAACCCTTTCACGACAATTCGAGCTTTATAGATGGCTACATTACCGTCACTATCAGTTTTATTTTTGAAAATCCATTTATTCTCAATGGCCTTGCGGTCGTGAGGTAAGTCCACCAAAGTCCAAACTTGGTTTTTGTACATGGATCCCATCTCGGATTGCATGGCTTCGAGCCATTTGTTGGAATCCAGGATCATCATCGCTTCCTCATATGTCGCAGGGTCATCGCTTCCATATACCCTGAAATTTAAGACTGGATTACTATATAGTTCAGGAGCTACACATATCTTTCTTGACCTGCGAGGTAAGATAGTGTTCTCTTCCAGAGTTTCATGATCTTCACGATCCTCATCATTAGTTCCCTTTTCATTCGGTGGAGTCACCACTGGAATAGTTTCCAGTGCTGCGCCACTTACCACTTCAGGAGGAGGAGGAGGTTCGATAACCTCGTCAAGTTCTACCTTCCTACTACTCACACCTTTCGTGAGAAAATCTTTCTTCAGAAAGGATCCATTCTTGGCAACGGAAACCTTGTCTTTGGATCGGTGATAGAACGTGTACCCAATTGTTTCTTTTGGGTGTCCTATGAAGACGCATTTTTCTGCTTTGGGTTCGAGCTTATCAGGTTGAAGTTTCTTCACATAAGCATCGCAGCCCCAAACTTTTAGAAATGACAGCTTAGGTTTGTGACCAAACCATAATTCATACGATGTTGTTTCAACGTACTTTGATGGTGCCCTATTTAAAGTGAATGCAGCCGTATCTAATGCATGACCCCAAAATGATAGTGGAAAATTAGTAAAGGACATCATAGATCGCACCATATCTAATAAAGTTTGATTACGCCGTTTGGATACACCATTTCTTTGTGGTGTTCCTACGGGAGTGTGTTGTCAAAAAATTCCGCATTGTCTCATGTGCGTGCCAAACACGTAACTAAGATACTCACCTCCACGATCAGATCGAAGAAATTTAATCTTCCTGTTACGATGATTTTCTACATCACTCTGAAATTCTCTGAACTTTCAGATGTTTCAGATTTGTGTTTCATTAAGTAAATATACCCATATCTACTTAACTCATATGTGAAGGTTACAAAATAACGATATCCACAACATGCATACACACTCGTTGGACCACATACATCGGTATGTATTATTTCCATTAGGTCAGTCGCTCGTTACATTGTTCCAGAGAATAGAGTTCTAGTCATCTTGCCCATAAGGCATGGCTCACATGTCTCAAATGATTCATAATCAAATGATTCTAGTAGTTCATCAGAATGGAGCGTCTTCATGCGTTTAACATCAATATGACCTAAATGACAATGCCACATATATGCAGCAATATCATCACTCATCTTGATTCTTTTGGTATTCACATTATGAATATATGTACTACTAATATCAAGATTCAAAACAAATAAACAATTCAACACAGGTGCATGACCATAAAAAGATATTATTCATATAAAAGGAACAACCATTGTTCTTAGACACAAATGAATAACCATCTCGCATTAAACATGATCTAGACATGATGTTCATGCTTAACGCAGGCACCAGATAATAATTATTTAGGTTTACTGTCAATCTTGATGGCAGATGAAGTGGCAGCATCCCAATGGCGATCACATCCACCTTGGATCCATTGCCTATGCGCATCGTCACTTCATCCTTTGCCAGCGGTCAACTATTCCTTAGCCCTGTTTTGAGTTACATATGTTAGCAACCAAACCGGTATCAAATACCCAAGTGCTACTTCGACTACTAGTGAGGTACACATCAATAATATGTATATCACATATACCTTTTTTCACGTTCCCGGCCTTCTTATCTGCCAAGTACTTCGGGCAGTTCGCTTCTAGTGACTAGTCCCCTTGCAGTAGAAACACTCAGTGTCGGGCTTAGGGCCTCCTTTGGGTTTGTTTTTAGGCTTGGCAACATATTTTCCATCCTTCTTATAGTTACCTTTGGATTTGCCTTTCTTTCCCTTGTCAATCTTATCGACCATGAACTCTTGATGCTTTTTATTTATGTCTACCTCGGCAGCCATTAGTATAGCGGCGAGTTCAGTGAGCGATTTGTCCGCACCACCCATCTTGTAATCCAATACAAACTCATTGTAACTTGGTGGTAGCAATTGCAAAACCCTATATGTCATAAGATCAACTGGAATCTCACATCCCAGTGCCTTAAGACGTTGAGCATAGCTAATCATCATGATGACGTGCTTGTTTATAGAATTTTGCTCCTTCATCTTTACGCTAAAGAACTTACTAGATATCATATATATCTTAGCTCAGATTTGGCTCTCAAACATGGTTCTAAGTTCCATTACCATAGCATAAGCATCAGTAAGTTCAAAGCGCCTTTGGAGTTCGGGTTCCAGTGACTGAAAGATCGCACATTGCACAAGAATGTAGTCATCACACTTCATGTTGTACATGTTGCACTCATCCTGAGACGCATCGTTTGCAGGAGTGTCACCTAATGGACCATCCAGCACATAAGACTTCTTAATACCCATGAGGAAAATCCTCACGTTGTGGTACTAGTCAGTGAAGTTATACCCATTATCTTGCAACTTTTCTCTATCTAGGAATGCATAGATATTGAACGCAGGGGGTGCCATGATCTACAATATATTTTCAAAGACTATTTTTAGACTAGGTTTATAAAAGATAGAGTTCAAGTTAATTCACAATGAGAACTCCCACTCAAAAACGACATCCCTCTAGTCATTTTTAGTGATTACACGAACCAAATTCACTACACCACGACCGATCATCACGAGTGGTGGTGCAGCTCCAATGGCGAGCATCATATGGACATCATATCATTCATATGACGCGTGCTTTATCTTTTGGTTCATGTTCTGAGGCCATGTCTGTTTATTATAGGCTCACCAAGTAAGAACCTTAGTACCCACATGTGTAAAACTGTCTTACACCCGTTGTATGCGAACATAGATTCTATCACACCCGATCATCACGTGGTACTTCAAAAAGATGAACTTTCTTAACGGTGCATACTAAGGAAGAACATATTATTATCTTGATATTAGTGGGAGGGATCATCTTATAATGCTACCGCCAAGAACTAAGCAAAATAAGATGCATAAAAGGGATAAACATCACATGCATATAAAATGTGATATGATATGGTCCTTTCTTGCACTTGATCTCCATGATGTGCTCCATGGTATGATCTCCATCATTCCACCGGCGTGGCTCCAAGGTTCATGGCACCACCATCATGGTCGTCTTATCCATTACAATATATCTCTTGGATATACATAAATAACATGCATGCTATAATCGATAAAGACAAACCATATGGCTCCTGCCGGTTATTTAACTTACAATAAATCTCATTGCATACAACATTTTTTGTAACAATGACCATATCACATCACATGCCCTGCAAAAACAAGTTAGACGTCTTCTAATTTATTTTTGCATATTTTACGCGGCTTTGGGCTTTCTAGGAGATAATCGCTCTACCTACGAATTTCAGCCACAACGTTGACAAATCAAGTTATTTGCAAACTGATCACGATTATGTTGGGAGAGATAGACACCCGATGAAC
This sequence comes from Avena eriantha, assembly GCA_910589775.1. Taxonomy (NCBI): domain Eukaryota; kingdom Viridiplantae; phylum Streptophyta; class Magnoliopsida; order Poales; family Poaceae; genus Avena; species Avena eriantha. Next base: position 541,467,531 of record OU342742.1, read on the forward strand.
CACTTATGCAATACGAGTTGCATGTCAAGCGTGGGACAGGTCTCATGTGCGAGGATATGTAAAGTTAGTCTGAGCTGCTTCATCATAACATGCCACCATGATTAAAATTTACGCAAGTATGAAACAACAAGACTATCAACGCCCACATCTCTATGTGTTCTAACCATACAAAGCATCTAGACATACATAGCTATGATACCACCGATAGGGTTCATTGCATGGAAAACAAAAAAAAATCTACGATTGCAACCACCAAGATCATATCTAGGAGATACATGTAACAGTTTCAGATGGACTCACCCTCGAAGACCATAACACGGGATAACGTTCCCACAAACAAACGTGGCTGTTGTAGAGTGTACTTGACTGTCCTCAAGGACGCGATGAAAGTGCTACACGTGTAGCACCTCCGTAGTCGGTCACACATACGGTGTGTCGACGACTCCCGAACCCTTGCTCCAGCCGGGCAGTGGAAGTAGCGGATCCCCGTGAACTCCAACAACGCTATGCCATGGTAGAGATGGTGGAGGGGAAGATCTTGAGTAGGGCTTCGCCTAAGCACCTTTTCTTGTGGCAATGGACAAGGCTAGCAACAGGGAGAAGATGCCAACCAAAGGGCATATGAGAGGAGTGGGCAAGTGTGTGAGAGGGAGGAGGTCTCCACCTCCTTTTATAGGGGAGAGGGGGCAAGCCCCTCCCTTGGTCGGCAGCCAAGAGGGTGCCCCCTCATCTCCTCTCATTCATGTGGGTGGACTCTCCACTCACATAATTTCAATCTCCACTTTCTCCCATTTATTCTCCACTCAAAAATCAAAGATCTTTCCATTAAAGCACTTTAAATCTCTTGTTTTAATGCAACTTAATTTAATGAACACTTCATTTAGTGAGTACTTCATTTAATGAACACTTCATTTAATGAACATTAACATTTTGATCCCTTACTTTGTTTTGATACCCCAAAACCATTTCAACATATTCAACAGAATAAATTCATGCGATATCCATTATCTTCTCATGTGTTCCCTATCCACCCAATAGCGTCGACTACCCTTAAGTGTGTCTCCCTACGGTTTGTGAATTGTGTGGACATGATCAAGACATTCTTCGATCAATAATCATTAGCGAGACCTAGAGATCCATAATGAATCCCACCAGTTCATGCGATGACTTAGTGATCGTGTGACCTTTTATTCGCAGTAACCAATTCCTTTTGTATCGCGATATTTTACTTGTTCGGGATTCGATCATTCGGTATCATTCATACCTAGTTCGATCCTATTACTGACAAGTACACTTTTCCTATTCTCGTGATATGACATTCTTAGTGATCATTATCACTTGCTTGCAAGCTATGTCAATGTGAATCTCCGAGAGGGTCCTGAGTATATCTTTCCGTTATTAGGATGGAAAATCCCACACTTGATCCACAAGCCTCAAATAACATTTTCCAAGTATCTGATGACACCTTTATGAGCACCCTGTTATGGCGTGATGTTTGATGCAATCAAAATACTCTTCTGGAATCAGTGATTGACGTGATCTCATGGTCTAAGGATTAGAGTTACTTTGAATGACATTATAGTAGTGTAAACATAATGCCTTGATCATGTTACTATACTTTGGGAGTATGTTCATCACATCATTCAATCAATGGTGTGACCTTGTTATTAACAACATCCAATGTCATGATCAGGAAACCTTGATCATTTGTTAATCAACAAGCTAGTGTAATGAGGGCATCACTAGGAACCTTCTTTTTGTTTATTAAACACACATGTATCAACCTTTCCTTTTTAATACAATTATAGCATGAGAAATAAACATCTATTATAAACCTGGAATAATATAATAACCATTTATTATTGCCTCTTGGGCATATTCCTTTCAATTCTAGATATGGACCAATCTGTGGAATTATCTTTATTGAGATGGTATTACCTTTGGAATTATCAACACAAATTATTGAAATGTATTACCTATATATGAGTGAGAACTTCGGTATGGTTGTTATGATAAATCTCAGCATCATTTGTCTTAGTTTCCAATTCATTAAGAGCCTTATACCTATACATGTGCATTTGTATTTAAATGCAAACTACTTATATGCACCCATGTAGGGGAGTCTCTTTATCCGTTGGAATGATGAAGTTTATGAGGGCTCTATTGCAAACCCTAGTATTGTCATCTAACACCAAAATGGGGGAGATTGAAAGAGCATGTCATGATCCCTAAAGTTGTGTGTGTTAGATAACAATACCAAGGATACCTTGACTATGTGCTAATTGTTGTAGATTCTACTCCCCAAAATAACCCCTCGTCAAATGAAGCAAAACAAAGAAATTAAGGGTGGATTATCCGCCCCTGGATAGGGCCGGATTATCCACCCCCTGGCTAAATCGACCAAGGAATAAGGCGCTACGCTTTGCTAGGGGGCGGAGTTTTCCCCCGGATATTCTGGCAAGGGCCGGAGTTTGGCCCTGTCCGGATAATCCGTCCCTCTCCTTGGGATGGATTATCCACCCCCATGGTTTTTTTTGGCTAAGGACCAGCAACGCTATGCGCTTATATGGGGTGGGCGTTTCCCCCGGATATTCTAGCGAGGGCCAGAGTTTTCGCCCTAGCTAGATAAGCCGCCCCTCTCCTTGGGCCAGATTATCCGCCCCCATGGAATTTTGGCTAAGGACCAGAGGCACTAAAGGGGCCCGGAGTTTTGGCCTGGATTTTTGCCATAGCCCGGATTATCCGCCCCTTACTTGGGCCGGATAATCCACATCTAGTTGACTCCAACGGCAACATTTCGGGAGGGGGTACAAATACCCCTCCCCATCTTCATTATGGGGTGGCTAGATCTGACGAAATTACTCTGCACTGCTGAAACTCAATTTACACAAGATCTCCACTTGTAACCATTCTAAGGCTTTGATCTTTGGAGGATTGAAGGAGGAGGCTTTGATCTTTATCATCACCAAGCGATCTTCACTTCCTCTCATTCATTTGAGGGGCCCTTTGATCTAGTGTTTCTCTTGAATTACTAGATATTCGTTCGTGTGTTTTGATCACTTGTTTTATTGTGGAGTTTGTTGTCATTACGAGAGCCTCCAATTAAGTTGTGGATGCGTGCCCCGATCCAGTTGTAAAGGCACCAGTTCCCGCCTTGAAGGGTACCCTATAGTGGAAAGGTGGATTAGGCCAGTTGTGGCGAGATCCATCGGAGAATGGGTGAGGCCTATTGTGGCGTGGTGGTCTTAGTACTTCCCACCCCTCCAATGTAGACGTACTTCCCTTAACAAGGAAGGAACTGTGGTAAAACAAATCCCGTGTTTCCGCGTGCTCTACTCACGGTTACCTCGTTCCTCTCATCGCCTTTACCGTTTAGTAGCTAGGTTGACATATAGGGAAATTCACCATAGTTGCATATCTAGAGAATTTACCTTTGTGTCAATCCTAAAATTGAAAAAGTATTAAAATTTGGAGTAGCACATATTTACCCCCTCTAGGTTTCCGTACGATCCATTTCAGCCGCATACACCATTGTTTTGCGTCTGGGTTGTGTGTCTCGGGTGTGACCCATGGTTAGGTCGTGCCTCTTGGGCCACTAGATTTATAGCCTTGATGGATGTTCATGGGTGATGAGTCCAAAATTGAAGCATATTTAAGTATATAAATTATTCATATTGTCACTCATTACATGCTACATCTATCTACAACTATGCCTATTATGTATGATTACTTGTTATCATTCATTTCCACATGTACTTTTCACATTAGTAGTTTTATTAGGATTTTATTACCTTTTTCTTGTCTTTGATTTGTGTGTAGGTGTTATGAACAATCATGGATAAAAGGAGCCAAGAGGATTCAATATGAAGGAGTTGCAGGCACTAGACTTAGCCGTTTCAGGGGAGGAAAAAAAGTGGATTTTTTCATCAAATCCAAATGAAGATCCAATGCCATGGTGTTGTAGCGCTCGTACATACAAATCTAATGAGCCAAAGATCACCTCAATCGGAGTCTGTATGAAGAAATGGCGACCAAAACACTGGAAAGTCAGAGGGCGTAACGACCACTAGTATGGATGGAGCCCGCCCGTACCATGCCGTACCACCCTCTGACGGCTTATTTTCGTCAAACGGAACAACATTTTTGAAGTCCCAATGAGCATATTCGGCCCCTAGCTCCGTCAGTTCACAAAACCGACCTCCAGATGCCTATTCAAAGAGAGGGAAACCCTAGAACAAGGGAGGGAGTCCATCCACGCCATTGGGACAGAGCCCTGCTGCTCCGCCACCTCCGTAGCTGCCACCCACAAGATCTACACCACAATACCACTCAAGGGAGAGAGGATACTTGCATATTGAAGGGCTACGCATCGATCTTCATCACCATCTTCATCAACATCAATCCCCTTTGTTTACTTTGTTGTAGTCCAATCTCTATTGTGGGTTTCCACTTGTATTCAATTATACCTTCATATTTCATCCATACAATTGCCATGATGTTGATCCCCTTCATGTATGAGTAGTTGCCTTGTTCTTGGGGATAGATGGTGAAACCCTAGCACTATTATGAAGTTGCAATAAAGATAATCTATTCTTGTGTTCATATGACTTGCCGGTCTGTGATAGATTTATGATTTGTGTTTGATCTCTCTCTTTAGATGGTATGTGTAGTCGGCCACATATCATTTTCCTTTAGGACTAAGGTGAGGGAGAAATCCTTTGTACGTGTTTGGAAGTGTGCCTTCGTGATAATTGGCTTCGGCTAGTAACCTACACGGTCAAAGGAGGATAAACAGAGACTCCCTAAGCTAATTATGATATCCACGGGGAGACCCTTAATTGTGGTGGTTTGTATGGGTGATTGCTCTCAGACATCACCGTGGCTATTTAGAGGTGACCCCATTCTTGGCTCAACAAAGTGGCTTCCTACGAGTCTTGTAGTGAATATCTTATTATGGAGCTCTCTCCATACATATCATGACACAAGAAGTATGTTACCTTAATTATGAATAATAATATTATGCTAGTGGTGAATCCTACACTCTTTGAGAAACCCTCAACCATATCACACAAGACTCCCTAGAAACTCTCCTCCTTTAGTTTACTTTTGTTAATTACTTTGTACTTGTTTACTTTAGCACTTATGCAAACACACTCTTTATACACTATTACTTGGAATTAAAGATAACCTACAAAACGAGGGGCATAAAAACCTTAACCAAATAGCTCTTTGTGGGTTCGATACTTTTACTTAAAAACTAGCTACAATTGATCTGTGCACTTGCAGTCATCAATGGGTGATAACATATCATGGAAAAAGCTGGCCTAGACCTCGCTACGGTATCCTTGTTTTTTGTGCGCATGGAATGGAATGTTTGGTCCCACTTTGCTGGTATGAGGTCCTTTGGACATGCTTATAAGAGCATCTCCACCGACCCCTAGGCATAAAATACGTTGTTTTTGGTCCGGGTCGGCGAAAAAACACCCAAGTCGCACCCCCAGAGTCTCGTTTTCATCCGGATTTTAGGCTAAAATACGTCAGTGTTCCCAGGCCAACCTTAGCGTAGCGGGGGGCAGCTAGGGGCTCTAGATGAGACTTTTTAGTCCACTTTTAGCCTCTCTCTCTCTTCTCATTTTCTTTACCCACTGGCTCACTCTTCTCCGTTTATCCCTCTCTCTCCTCCTTTTCTCCTCCATCCACCGACCATCTCTCGTCCAATTCTCCTCCACCAACCACCTAGGGTGCACACAACTAGAATTTTTTGCCCCCAGGCCAAATGTTCATCCAATCCTACGAAATTTTCCGCCGGATTTCGGCCTAGGGGCCTCCAACAAGTGGAGATGCTCTAAACCAAACCAAGGTGATCCAAGTACCAAAATAGTACCAGCCTTTGAACATGCTCGGTGGCGCATTTAGAGGTTGGTGTTGTTTCCTTTTGGGGCATCTATGGTGTAACTAACACATGTTCCTTTCTATAAGGATCTCTACGGAGCAAAGTGATCTATCGATAGGAACATCCCAATTAAGCAAACAAATGAGACCTTGGTATTTTGGAACTCTGTTTGGTTTGGTAGGCTCAGGCTGTGTCGTGGATGGTTTCTCCGAAGGAGCAGTGTTCACCATATGTTGTCTTGGAAGACAACATGTTGCCCTGGACGCCAGGTTGCATTGGCATGTCCAGGTTCCATGCTACATTGGCATGACTAGTGCGAGGCGGCTCGCCTGCTATGTTTATGTGTTGTTTCACGAGGGTGATGTTCTAGTTTGAACACGGAGGTCGCTGTCGAGTGGGAGCCAACAAGTAGCAAGGACGGTACGTCGTCACCGTGTGGTATTATATGGAAGTGGCAAAGATGTTGCATGGATACATGGTGTGTCATGGGGCTAGCAAGATGGCTCCTTACTTCGACACGTCTTAACTGGCGTGGTTGCGTAGGTATCGATGGTGTCCGTGTCAGCGGTTTTTGGCGTGGCTCTATCGACTTTGGTGGTGGATGGCATTGGTATGTAATGGGTAGGTGGTTTGGTGTCGCCATGGACAAAAGCATGTGCACCGGAGTGTGAGGGCACATGTGATGCGGTGAGATCCCTTCTTTTAAAAGAAGCAATGGTGCCCCTATATTGATGTGTTGGCCACCTGTCGGAAGAGTATTTTTTTTAGTGATTTAGTGTTCTTATCAGCATGTCAACTTATCACATTCGTTGTGTGTGGTTTATGCGGACTAGGACACATGCACGAGGTGATTTGCGCTATTTTCATTAATAGGCAGAGGTCTGTTTGACCGAGGACCCTGCCTTGGTGCAGGTTTCCAAGCGTGTACTAGGCTTGATGCCTCGGCTCTCCTCCGTCTAAAAACGTAGTTGCTACTAGGGAAATTCTGATAAAGCTATGTGTATCTATGACTCCTTGATATAAAAAAACTAGCTACGAATTTTGATTACATGGCAACCGAACAATTTCCCATTTGTGCATGCGAGTGCGCCGAGGTACTAAGAGTTTGTGTGCGTCAAAATTCTCGTCGCCCCTCAGCTTAAAAGGCGGGCAAGGGGATGACTTGGCCATGTTCTCCTTTCATTTCTTTTACTCTTGTTCTTTATTCGTCTTCTTCCTTCCTCAAAACAATGGCGAATGGATGGCAATTGTCAAGGTTAGGTGGTTACGATAGACTCTGTTGGATCTCGAAGCAGAAGGGCTTCTTCCTTACCATTCTGTTGTTGGTTGGCGAGCGCCCCATAGGGTAGGTGCCTAGTCCTTGTCCTCATGAGCATGTATTCTTTACTTCCTTTCTATAGCGGGGGCTCGGTGTCCCTGTCAGCTCCTTCGTGAGGAAGTTGCTAAGTTGGTACGACATTCAGCTGCACCACCTTACTCCTATTAGTATCACGTACATGGCATGCTTCATGGTGTTTTGCGAGGGTTACTTGGGCATGTGGTCCCACCTGGGCCTATGAGTTTCTCTCTTTCGACTTGATGGGCATATCTTCGGTGAAGTGTATGATTTGGCGTCGTGCAACATGGTGTTCATTGTTCCCCGTCCATCGGAGTATCCTGATCTGGAACTACAGCTGAATCCGGAGGGCTGGTGGCTCATGGTCTTCTACTACGATGATCAACCAGAAGAAGGGGGTGGGATTTTCGTGTTTTCCCTGTATCCTCCAACCAACATGTCTAGCTAGGACATGCGAGCATTTGGTGATCCAGACAAGGTGAATGGACTGTGTGGACTGTTGATCGAGATGGTTCAGAGTGGCTTGACCATTTTGGACCTCTTGTCCTACTAGAGGTTGCACTGGGTTCATCCTCTTCAGGCTCGAGCGCACAAGCTGCCTATGGAGATCCGACTAGGAACCCCACCCGTGGGAGGCAGAGTGCTACTCATGTATTCGTTGAGAGACGTGTGTGGGGGGTGGGGGGCTTGCCTTTTGCTAGAACTCTACCTGTCTACTTATGATGTGTGACGCTTGGCTCCTCAGGTAAGTTCATTTCCTATCCTTCCCTCATGTTCTGTCTTTAGGCTTTTGACTGCCTCTGCCCATTATTGCTGCAACTATTTCAGATTCAGGGTCAAGAAGATTGTCCCGGGGGTGTCAAAGGTTGTGATAGGAGTGATGAGGATTAACCTACCGGGTCGCATGAGGGTTTTGCGGATCAGGTGTTTATGGAGGTTGTCGTTCCTTCTATTATTGCATCCCTTTCTCCTCATAGGGACTACTCTGCTCTAGCACACAGAGGAATGGAGCCTGTGTTTTTGTGGCAATGTCTATCCTCTGTGGCTAGTGACTACGCTGCTAGAACAGAGGCACGGTCCTTGCATATGAGATTATCGTTCACCTATCCAGATGCCGTCGGCTTAGCTCGGCTCGGCTAGGGTGTTCTACTGTGGAGGCACTCCATGAGTTGACTCCATCTTCATAGCTCTTGGGGGTTCTGAGGGACGATCTAGAAGGGCATGCTTGAGTTCCAATGGATCTCATCAGCAGGCTTGAGGTGGCCTTGACGGTGGGTTCTCTTCTCATTATTGGTTGTCCTTTATGTTTCGTGTCAGGCCTCTAGGCGGCAAATGCTCGTCGGTCAAAGGATTATCCTGATCCGCCACTTTACGATGCAGGCAAAGCATGCCGAGGTTCAAGCGGTGGTTTCTACCTTTGTAGCGTCGATTCTCCGCTCTCGCTAGGCTCTGGTCACTTGCTTGGTGGCTGGGTTCTGGCTCCAGGGGAGCCGTGGCACCCGGCTTTTGGAGTTCGTGGGCACTCGGACTCGGCCATCCTTTTTTTGTATTCCCGCATCTACTTTTGTAGAGCTCTCTTGCTAGATTGGTGGAACTTCAAGTAGTATATGCGAGGACTTTTTAGGTGGCTTTTGGAAATGTGACTGTGTAAGACGACTTAGCTTGACCATGTTTACGTGGGCGTCACACGGAGCACATGTGTGTAGTTACTTGTACGTGTCCCCGGTGTTACGTGTAGTCTGGTACATGGAAGTGGGTAGGGTGGTACCTGCCCTTGTTTCATGCCATGATTGGTGTGTGGCATGGCTCATGAAGAAAGGTAGACATGTGATTTACCGTCGTCTCGTGCACGGTAGATGTAGGGGTGAGAGGGTAGCCATTATCTCTTATGTGTCACATGCCATGGGTCTGGCCCGACTAGCGAGAAGCGGACAATCTGACGGTGAATCCATGATGCACAGACATGCAGATACCTCTTCCGCCGAATGGCACAGGACTAGATTCGAATTGGGGTGATATTTATAGCAAGTTCGGCAGTGCTATGGATAGCTCGACGACTATACTTTTGTAGTACTTCTGATCTTGGCACGTTCGAATATTTCATTACATGCTTGGTCCGCTCTGCACGGTCATGTGGCTAATCTGTGCCACATTTAAGAGCTATCCTTGTTGCGCGGCATACTCTGTTATTGTGTAAGGGGATAATTGGAGGTTTACTGGACGACACACGCTTGTGTTGACAGCAGCTACGCCGACTTTGCTCCTTTTATGGCTTGGTGTGGCCTGTCTTCGATGTGGGCGATTATGGAAAGACATCGTTGTACCGAGCTGCCATACGGTGTGTGTCGAGGTTCGCGTGTGTTTTAGCTGATGGGCATCCATAGACGCTGGGTGCGCCGCGCATAGTGTCAGGTGGCAAAGTTGTACCATGAGGATGAGCGAACCTTGTTTGGCATTGGACGATGCTCGTGCGACAGGAGGGTAACCAAGGGTCGGCTAGACGTGGCGCGTCTATGTCGAGAACGGCTATTCTAGCTTTACCGATTCAAGTGTGGTTGTGCGGGCTGACGTGTTGGTCTTTCACGTGGTTTGGTGGCTCCCCAATCCGTGAGAGAGATATTTTTTCCGTATGCGTCCCTTGCTCTATTGAGCCTTGTTTTCTTTTTTGGAATGTTGGCAATAGATTAGTCCTGATTTAGTATCGCGTGTTATTATTTACCTTGACTTCTAAGTATATGCGTGGTTTGAGTCGTGTTACTGCTTTGGCTAGCCTTGAACAACGAGCTTTTGTTTGAATTGAAGATATAATCTCGGATTCTCGGTTGTATTGTACTGTATATTATTCAGCGTTGTCATTGTTAGGGTAATAGATCTTCTATTACCAGAGGGCCAAACGCCAGAATATATAGTACATGTACAGGTGCAAACATACAGAAAGCCCCCTAACATATGGGAAAACTACAATATACTCTAACACCCCCCCCCCCCCCTCAAACTCATGATGGATCCACAACACTGAGTTTGGAGAGTAAGAAATCATGTTGAGCACGGGTTTGTGTCTTTGTAAATAAATCTACCAACTGCAAGTCTGAAGGCACATAATGGAGCGCAACAACCTGATCCTGCACCTGAGCACGTGTATAAAAAGCATCAACACCAATATGCTTGGTCAGCTCATGCTTGACCGGATCACGTGCAATACTGATAGCACCTGTACTGTCTGACAAAAGTGGAGTGGGTGTCATAACAGAGACTCCAAAATCTGCAAGCAACCACCGTAATCAGGTCACCTCAGCAGTCACCGAAGCCATAGCCCGCAACTCAGCCTCAACACTCGAACGGGAAACCGCTACCTGTTTCTTCGTCTTTCAAGCAACAAGCGAACCACCAAGAAGCACACAGTAAGTAGAAAGTGAACGACGATCCGTTGGATCATTCGCCCACGTAGCATCCGAGTAGCACTGGAGCTGGAGAGAGCTAGAACGAAAAGGCGACGAGTAATCGTGCCACGAAGATAACGAAGGACACGGAGGAGATGACCGTAGTGAACAGTGGTAGGAGCTGAGACAAACTGGCTCAGAATATGAACATGATAAGAGATATCAGGACGGGTGACAGCAAGATAAACAAGACTCCCAACAAGATGGCGATAACGAGTGGGATCGGTAAGAGGATCACCATCCGTAGGACGAAGCTTAACATGAAGCTCCATAGGAGTCTCAACGGTGCGCTCATTCGCAAGAGCAGCCCGAGCAAGATCCTGAATATACTTTTCCTGAGAGATAGAAAACCCATCAGAAGTGGAGGAAACCTCAATACCAAGAAAGTAGCGAAGAGGACCAAGATCAGTCATAAGAAACTGATCACGAAGACGAGCCTTGACAAAGGCAATATACTCAAGATCATCACCAGTAATGATCATATCATCAACATAGAGAAGGAGAAGAGTGCATCCACGAGGAGAAGTGTGAACAAAAAGCGCTGGATCATGAGAACTAGGAGAGAAACCAGCAGCAGTCACCACAGAGGCAAAGCGCTCAAACCAGGCACGAGGGGCCTGTTTCAGGCCATAAAGGAAAGGAACGGCGAAGACGACAAACCATCCCATCGGGAACAGAATACCCAAGAGGAGGCTGCATATAAACCTCCTCGCTCAACTTGCCATTAAGAAAAGCATTCTAAACATCAAGCTGGGACACAGACCAGCGTCGGACAGAAGCAACAGCAAGAAGAGTACGCACAGTGGTCATATGGGCCACAGGAGCAAAGGTCTCATCATAGTCACGACCGTGTTCCTGCTGAAAACCACGAGCCACAAGACGCGCTTTATAGCTCTCAAGAGATCCATCAGAGCGGGTCTTAATTTTATAGACCCACTTACACGTGATAGGACGAACACCGGAAGGGGGAGAGACAAGATCCCAGGTGCTAGTGCGCTCAAGCGCAGCGATCTCCTCAGCCATGGCAAGCTGCCATTCAGGATGACACGCGGCATCCTGATAAGAAGTCGGCTCGGAGACTACAGAGAGACCATACTGACTAGGGGAGTAACGGTCTGGAGCACGACGCTGACGAACAGGCCGTGAGGAAGGAAGCTCATCCGCGGAAGATGACTCATCAGAAGAGGAGGAAGAAGGAGTCGCGGAGGAAGGATCCGAAGCTGGAGACCGAGGAGAACTAGGGGAACTAGACGGAGGAGAGGATGGCGCCGAAGACAAAGGAGGTGAATCAGAAGGAGGAGGTGGAGGAGGAGAGACAGCGGAAGGTGTATCAGGAAAAAGAAGAAAAGAGAGATCATCCGTTGGGTAAGTACCAGAGGTGGGGTGAGGATAGAAAGGACGCGTCTCATCGAACGTGACATCACGAGAGATGCGCATACGACGACCAACGGGGTCCCAACAGCGATAGCCCTTATGCTCATCACTATAGCCGAGAAAAACACACTCAACAGACTGAGCGGTGAGTTTGGTACGTTCGCAAGGAGGAAGAAGGACATAGCAAACGCAACCAAATAAACGAAGAGTCGAGTAGTCTGGACAGGAGCCAGAGAGACGCTCGAGAGGAATGCCACCCTGAAGAGCAGCTGAAGGCTGGATATTAATGAGGTAAGTCGACGTAGCGACAGCCTCAGCCCAGAAATGCGGCGGAAGAGAGGAAGCAATCATCATAGCGCGGGTAGCCTCAAGAATATGATGATGCTTACGCTCAACGACACCATTTTGAGCATGGGCGCCGGGACACGAGAACTGAGCAAGGGTGCCCTGCTCGGCAAGGATGCCACGCAGGTGCTGGGAGATATACTCTCCTGCAGAATCAGCACGAAACACACGAATAGGCGAAGAATACTGAGTACGAACCATGGCCACAAAGCGCTGATAAATAGCAAGGACCTCACTGCGAGAGCGCATAAAAAATAACCAGGTGTACCGTGAAAAATCATCAATAAACAAAATATAGTATCGATGGCCCCCTTTTGAAGCAAAGGGAGCTGGACCCCACACATCTGAATGAACTAAATCAAAAGGTCGCTAAGATACAGACACACTAGTAGGATAGGGAAGCTGAATCTGTTTACCTAACCTACAACCCTGACACGAATGTAACGACGACACATCTCCGGAGACAAGCCCCAGAAGATCACGACGAACTAATGATGATAAACGGGAGCCACAAAGATGACCCAGCCGATGATGCCACTGCTGAAACGAGCCAGTGACAGAAGCAGCAACCGTAGGAGAAGTGGCAGAAGAAGTGTCAGCGGAAGGAACACGAAGCCAGTCTAACTCCCATAGCCCCGGAGACTCTATGCTGCGAGGGCCAGCTCCAACCAGAGCCTGTGTACGACGGTCCTGAACAGCACAAGAATCAGCGTCAAGAATGACACGACAACCAGAATCAGTAAGCTGACTAGCAGAGAAAAGGTTCATCTTAAGACTAGGAACATGAGAAACATCAGGAACAGAGAAGGAGGAAGTAGAAAGGGTGCCTCGACTGGAAACAGGAAGAGAGGTACCATCAGCCGTAATAACACGGACAGGAGAAATAAGAGAGCGAAGAGCAGAAAGAATAGAAGACGCATAAGTCATATGAAAAGAAGCTCCAGAATCCATATACCACGGGGATGACGTACCTGACTGTGTAGAAGGTGATGATCGCGCGGTTCCAGAAGAACTAGGCACAGAACCAGCAGTACCCGACGAGGAGGAGCCTGTAGCAGCGAGCAGACTACGAAGACCACGAATAATATCCTGATCAGACAGAGCACCAACAGGAGGTCCAGAAGCACCAGCAGGAGGTCCAGAAGCAACAACAGAAGATCCTGAAGAACCAGACTGCCGACGAGCAAGATACTGCTGACGTAAGCGTGGATCCCTCGTCCAGCAACCAGAGATATCATGGCCAGGCTTGCCACAGTGGGCGCAGGGAGGACGAGAACCACGAGGCTGCTGAGACTGACTCTGACCCTAGGCCGGTGGAGCAGAGAGTAGTGGCGGCGCTAGAGTCCGCGATGAAGCCGGTGGCACGGGGGGGGCCACGAGAAGCAAGAACAGAAGGAACCTCAAGAAGACCAGCACCACGAAGACGGGTCTCCTCAGCACGAAGCTCAGCCAGTACCTCAGAGAGCATAACACGACCACGGGCAAGCAACTGGGCACGGCGCGGCTCAAACTCCTTGCGGAGCCGTGACAAGAACTCAAAGACGCGCTGAAACTCCAGATCCGCGCGCACAATCAGCCAGCAGGGACAGGTGTTACACACCGCTGTACGAAGAGAGTCAAGCTGACGCCAAATAGCAGCACTCTGAGTATTAGAATTCATCAATAGTGGAATCACCCTGCTTAAGATCATGCTCCTGACGAACCACAGACATATAAAGAGCATCTCCAGACGGCTGATAGCGCTGACGAAGAAAAGCCCACTGAGCAGCAGCAGTGGGAAGACCCATGAACTCAGCAGCATACTGAGGCAGAACACTGGAAGTGAGAACAGCAGCAACACGAGCATCCTCATCTATCCACTGAGTGTAGTCAGCCAGATCCAGCTGGTAGGTCGCAGTAGTAGTAGAATGCTCCTGGACCTGGCGCTCATAATCAGCTCGAGCAGAATCATTAGCACTCTGGGCTGCATCCTTGACCGCCTGAGTAGCATCGGGGCCAAGGGCAACGGGCATCGGTGCAAGAGGCACTGGAGGCACAACGGGGCGCGGTGGACAGGATACCTCACCAGAAAGCACACCCCAAAGGCGAAGACCGCACATATGGACGCGCATGAAGGCAGCGAAATCAGGATAATTCGCGCCATCAAAAATCACCGGGCAGCGAGGAATCGCAACATAGCCCGATGAGGAAGACATAGCTTTTTTTTTCTAAACCGAACTAGATCGAACCGGATCGGCCGCCAAGGCAGAGGACGCGGCGGCGGCGGGCGGACGGCGACCGGGGGCGGATCCGGCGGCGGCGGTCGAGGGAGAGGAGGCGGCGGCGACGGGCGGGCGGTGACCGGGCGGCGGCGGGGTCGGGCGGGCGGTCAACCGGGCGGCGGCGGGGTCGGCGACGGCGGGCGAGGAAGAGGAGGCGGCGGCCGGGGCGGGTCGGCGGCAACGGCCGGGCGCGGCGGCGAGGGGCCGGGGCGGGCGGCGGTTCCAGCGGCGGGGTCAGCGGGGTTGGCGGCGGCGGCCGGGCGCGGCGGGTCGGGCGAGGAAGAGGAGGCGGCGGCCGGGGCGGGTCGGCGGCGGCGGCCGGGGCGGGTCGGCGGCGGCGGCCGGGCGCGGCGGCGAGGGGCCGGGGCGGGCGGCGGTTCCAGCGGCGGGGTCGGCGGGGTTGGCGGCGGCGGCCGGGCGCGGCGGCAAGGGGCTGGGGCGGGCGGCGGCGAGAAAAAGGCCTTACGGCTCTGATACCATGTTAGGGTAATAGATCTTGTATTACCAGAGGGCCAAAAGCCAGAATATATAGTACATGTACATGTGCAAATATACAGAAAGCCCCCTAACATATGGAGAAACTACAATATACAAATATACTCTAACAGTCATGTCCGCGCTCTTGGCACGATGATGTACGTGCACCACACTAGTTTTTATTACTTTTGCAACTATTTGTAATACAGTATATTGGTGGAATTTTTGCAGAAAACAAAAGACTAAATGAATAGATCCTCGAGGTTTGTTTGGTGTGCGGAGTTTTGCGAGACTGGCCAGCATTTCGTGAACACGTGTTATTTTGGGTTGGCAAGTTTTTCCTGTTTATTCGGTTGTTAGATTCGCAAAATTGCCCCCAATATGGGGACCCCCTGGCACTGATTTGGATGTATGGATACCCTTCGGGCCATCTGCGCGTTCATATGGAACATCAGGGGGTTCGGGCAGGAGGGTCGCTGCCGCCAGATCAAGGAATTCCTACGACAGGAAGAGCCGGATATTGTCGGTCTTCAGGAGACGATCCGGTAGGACTTCTCCATTACAGAGCTAGAAGGATTATCTCGTCATAAGTTCATGTGGACTTGGATCCCGGCTAATGGTCACTCTGGGGGCATCCTCCTTGGTGTGAAGGAGGATACCTTCGAGGTGAGGATATGGACCGCGGGGAGTTTTTCGTGAGCATGGCTCTCACCCATAGACAGTCTCACCTCAAGTGGGAGGTGATTATTGTCTATGGCCCCGCGGACCATCGGAGGTCCGCTGACTTCTTGCACGAGCTCCAGTCCAAAGTGGAACAGACAGTTGTTGTGGCTGGGGACTTTAATCTGATCTGATCCACTGATGACAAGAGCTCTGCAAATGTGGACCTCTCGAGGATGTGTATGTTCAATGACTGCATCGCCGATCTCGCTCTTAGAGAGATCGTACGGGTAGGTGTTAGGTATACCTGGACCAACAAACAGCTCGACCCCATCTGAAGTGTGTTGGACCGTGTCCTTGTCTCAGTGGAATGGGAACTTGCTTTCCCCCTTTGCTCGCTTAAGGAGGTTACCAGAGTTGGCTCCGACCACACCCCGCTTGTACTCTCCACCGGCAGGGGCTTGCCACCAATACTGAATTGCTTCCACTTTGAGACCTTCTGGCTCCAAAAGCCAGGGTTTGTGGAGGTGGTTCGGTCGAGGTGGCGGGAGGCAGAGGCTGCCCTGCCTCATGTCTACTATGCGGTGGATATCTGGAACCACTGTGCCAAGCTCGCCATACAGTTCATGTGAGGCTGGGGGCAAACCCAGGTGCCGCCCTTTGTGACCAGAAGGAGGTTATTCTTCAGGAGATCCAGGCCCTTGACCAGGAGGCCGACCTAGTTGGCCTCTCGGCGGATGCCTGGTCTCATAGGTACTCCCTTGAGTCCTCCATCATGGAGATCTACAAGGGAGAGGAGGCATTCTGGCGCCAGCGCAGTCGCCAGAACTGGGTTCTCCAGGGGAATCGAACATGGCTTACTTCCATGCCATTGCGAATGGTAGGAGAAGGAAATGTTCTATCCCCTGCCTCTGGGAGGGGGAATCCCTTTGGATTCCCCAAAAGAGATCTCCTCCCATATTTATAGCTTCTACAAGGCCCTCTTCACTATTGAGTCTCGGTCTGGGATCTCGTTGACCTCGGAATTCTAGACGACTGGGGCAATGGTTACATCGGCAGAGAGCGTGGAGCTCACCCTTCCATTTCTCCCAGAGGAGGTAGCTGTGGCGCTTAAGTCCATGAAGACTAGTTCGGCCCCGGGCCCAGATGGTCTCTCGGTCATCTTCTTCCAGACCTTCTGGGAGCAACTGCAACCGATCTTGATAAGGATGTTCCAGGAGTTCTATACGGGGACCCTTGTGATGTCCCGGCTGAACTTCGGGGTGATTACCTTGATCCCCAAAGTACTGGGGGCCACGGACATCCGCCAATTCCGACCCATTAAAGTGATCAATGTCATCCAACAGATCTTTGCTAAGGTTTGCGCGTCTAGACTAGCGCCGATCTTTGAGCGCCTCACCACCCCCTCTAGTTTGCCTTTCTTAAGGGACGCCTGATTCATGATGGGGTCCTGGCCTTACATCAAATTATTCATGAGGTCAAGACTTTCCATCAGAAAGGGGTGTTCCTAAAGTTGGACTTCCAGAAGGCATATGACCGCCTGGACTGGACCTTTCTCCGGCTCGTTCTAGAGAGGAGGGGGTTGGATGACAGGATGATAAGTTGGATAATGCAGTTCGTGATGAGTGGTAATAGCACGATTAATGTAAATGGGGTGATAGGTCCCTACTTCAAACCTTCATGCGAGGTTAGACAAGGGGACCCTATATCACCCCTCTTATTTAACTTGGCGGTGGATGCCCTGGCAGAAATCTCTGGTGTGGTAGGGCATCTCATCCCTAGAGGTGGCATCTCTCACCTCCAATATGCGGATGATACCATGATCATGGTACATGGCTCGGATCTGGACATCACCAACCTTAAGTTCCTCCTTCTTTGCTTCGAAGATATGTCAGGCCTCAAGATTAACTTTGACAAAAGAGAGGTCATCATCCTGGGCTACCCTGAGGAGGATCGTCAGCGCATTGCTAACAACCTCAACTATAGGTTGGCGGACTTCCTACTCACCTACCTTGGGATGCCCATTAGGGAGACCCGGGTGCTGATTAAGGACCTTGCCCCCTAGTGACGTGGGTCTGGTCGAAAGCGAAGCCCTGGCGGGCTAGGCTCACGACCAAGGGGAGCAAGACTATCTTGAGCAACTCCTGCCTATCCAGCCTCCCCATGTATCAGATGGGGCTCTACTTGCTTCCTAAAGGTACTCATGTTGACTTCGCTAAAGAGCTATCCCGATTCTTCTAGGCCTCCTGCGACGGTCGACAAAAGTGCCATATGGTGAAGTGGGCAGACTTGTGTGCCCCCAAAATTCTTGGGAGCATTGGTATCCTTGACTCGCGCCGCTTTAATGTGGCCCTTATGTTGAAATCGGTTTGGCGTATCCCTAGGGATGATAGGGGTCTTTGGTTGCAGCTCATCAAAGCCAAATACCTCTGGGGCTGCCCCCTTTTAGCTTGCGAGCGCCTTGAGGGATCCTAGTTCTGGCGGTCCATTCAGGACATTAAACAGCTCATTCGCCAGGGGGTCACCTTTAGTATAGGGGATGGGAGGGAAGTGCGCATTTGGCTGGACCCAGGGCTGCGGGTGCCCCTCTATGAGGAGTTCCCTGCCCTGTTCACTATTTGCGCATCTCCCTCCTAGCTGGTGGTCGAGGCCTTCCTAGATGGTCACTAGAACATCTTGTTCCGACATACATTTAGCCTGGCTGAGGAGTCGGCCTACCAGAGGCTTATGTCCCTTCTCCCCGCCTCCCTCTCTAGGAGAGGGACTCGGTCTCCTGGCACCTGACCTCGTTTGGGACCTTCTCGGTTGGCTCAGCTTATAGGGCCCTCTTCCAGGGCCCAGAGTTAGGTTGGACCACCCCCGTGTGGAAGGCTCGCTTACCCCTAAGTATTTGCATTTTCGTTTGGCAGCTTCTACGGGATCACCTACCCTCGGGGGTGGAGGTAGTTAAGCGTAATGGCCCTGGTGATGGCCTCTGTCCTCTTTGTGGAACACCGGAGACCCTGTACCCACATTATGTTCACCTGCTCTGCGGCTCAGTTCCTGTGGGGCTTTCTCCGAGACGCCTTGGGCCCTAGCTGGCAGGTCCAAGATCTTGGAGATTTCCTACAAACTGAGGTGCACCGTGCCGGGGGAGACGTCGCTCCTTCTGGCTAGTGTTTGCGGCCCTCACTTGGACCTTATGGAACGTGCGGAACAAGATGGTGATTGAGCGGGTCTTTCCCAACCGGGCATCCGACTCTATTTTCTCTTTTCTCGCCTACTTGCAGCAGTGGTCCCCGCTTGTTAGACAGTAGGAACCGGAGCACCTTGAGGACACCATCCGGAGTCTGAGGACGGCGGCGACCCCCTACTCGGCCCCGGCTGTGACCTAGTCTTCCGCGGCGTCTCCAACCTTGTTCTCATTGCGCTGGGATGCTTTTTTCTTTTCTTTTGGTCATCATGTGTTGAGGCCCAAGCGTGCTATTGTACCCACCCCTTTTTTCTTTTTCTTTTGGCTTCGGCCGGCTCTGTCTTTTGTGGTACTTGCTTCTATCGGGATGTTGTTTTATTTATAAAGCGGGGCGTGAGCCTCTTTCGAGGAGATTCGCAAAATTCTATCATGGAATTTTTATTACTCCGTAGAAAAACTCTGTCCTGAAACTAAAATTGTTTTTTCAACGTTCCTCCCACGCCCGTCGCCGTCACGATCTCCGTGGCATATGATCTCCCGTCCTCGTTTTTTCTCGAGCCGGTGACATCTCCCGTCCTTAAATAAACGTGTGCCCAGAAATGGGTTTGCCTTGCCCCACAGCATTCCGTTCGGAACGAACAAGAGCAGTAGGGAGCTCCTCGCTCCTCATCCTCCTCTACCAGTACTCTCCTCTATCCAGCCTCCCCATATATCAGATGGGGCTCTACTTGCTTCCTAAAGGTACTCATGCTGACTTCGCTAAAGAGCTATCCCGATTCTTCTAGGCCTCCTGCGACGGTCGACAAAAGTGCCATATGGTGAAGTGGGCAGACTTGTGTGCCCCAAAAATTCTTGGGAGCATTGGTATCCTTGACTCGCGCCACTTTAATGTGGCCCTTATGTTGAAATGGGTTTGGCGTATCCCTAGGGACGATGGGGGTCTTTGGTTGCAGCTCATCAAAGCCAAATACCTCCGGGGCTGCCCCCTTTTGGCTTGCGAGCGCCTTGAGGGCTCCCAGTTCTGGCGGTCCATTCAGGACATTAAACAGCTCATTCGCCATGGGGTCACCTTTAGTATAGGGGACGGGAGGGAAGTGCGCATTTGGCTGGACCCAGGGCTGGGGGTGCCCCTCTGAGAGGAGTTCCCTGCCCTGTTCACTATTTGCGCATCTCCCTCTTAGATGGTGGTCGAGGCCTTCCTAGATGGTCACTGGATCATCTTGTTCCGACGGACATTTAGCCTGGCTGAGGAGTCGGCCTACCAGAGGCTTATGTCCCTTCTCCCCGCCTCCATCTCTGGGAGAGGGACTCGGTCTCCTGGCACCTGACCTCGTTTGGGACCTTCTCGGTTGGCTCAGCTTATAGGGCCCTCTTCCAGGGCCCAGAGTTAGGTTGGACCACCCCCGTGTGGAAGGCTCCCTTACCCCTAAGTATTCGCATTTTCGTTTGGCAGCTTCTACGGGATCGCCTACCCTCGGGGGTGGAGGTAGCTAAGCGTAATGGCCCTGGTGATGGCCTCTGTCCTCTTTGTGGAACACCGAAGACCTGTACCCACATTATGTTCACCTGCTCTGCGGCTCAGTTCCTGTGGGGCTTTCTCCGAGACGCCTTGGGCCCTAGCTGGCTGGTCCAAGATCTTGGAGATTTCCTACAAACTGAGGTGCACCATGCCGGGGGGAGACGTCGCTCCTTCTGGCTAGTGTTTGCGGCCCTCACTTGGACCTTATGGAACGTGCGGAACAAGATGGTGATTGAGCGGGTCTTTCCCAACCGGGCATCCGACTCTATTTTCTCTTTTCTCGCCTACTTGCAGCAGTGGTCCCCGCTCGTTAGACAGCAGGACCGGGAGCACCTTGAGGACACCATCCGGAGTCTGAGGACGGCGGCGACCCCCTACTCGGCCCCGGCTGTGACCTAGTCTTCCGCGGCGTCTCCAACCTTTTTCTCGTTGCGCTGGGATGCTTTTTTCTTTTCTTTGGGTCATCTTGTGCTGAGGCCCAAGCGTGCTATTGTACCCACCCCTTTTTCCTTTTTCTTTTGGCTTTGGCCGGTTCTGTCTTTTGTGGTACTTGCTTGTATCGGGATGTTGTTTTATTTATAAAACGGGGCGCGAGCCTGTTTCAAAGAGATTCGCAAAATTCTATCATAAAATTTTTATTACTCCGTAGAAAAACTCTGTCCTGAAACTAAAATTGTTTTTTCAACATTCCTCCCACCGTCACCGTGCCATATGATCTCCCGTCCTCGTTTTTTCTCGAGCCGGTGACATCTCCCGTCCTTAAATAAACGTGTGCCTAGAAATGGGTTTGCCTTGCCCCACAGAATTCCGTTCAGAACGAACAAGAGCAGTAGGGAGCTCCTCGCTCCTCATCCTCCTCTACCAGTACTCTCCACAAGATATTCCGTCCCTTCTCGCTCGCCCGCGTGCGCGTGAGGTGAGGTCTGAGGCAGAGCGCAATGGCGGCGGCGGCGGTGGCGTTGTCGAACGGCTCCGGCGGCGACTCCAAGGTCGAGTTCGCGGAGATATACAACAAGCTCAAGGAGGAGATGCTCGAGGACCCCGCCTTCGAGTTCACCGACGAGTCGCTCCAGTGGATCGACCGCGTAATGCCTCCTTTCCTTCCCATCTATATATTTCCGGGAGGTCGGCTATTTTTGTTTGATCTGGTTTTAGAGCAGAGGAGGCATAGGGGCATCCTCGCGTCGAAGCTGTGTGTTTCGTACCGGGTTTTGTGGTCTTTGGGCGATTCTGAAGGATTTAGTGACTGGCTAAAATTCTTCCGGTTCGTGCAATTTTTTATGTTCCTGTGGAGCAAGATTGAGAGTCGCAGAATAAACTGAAATCTCGTATTAATTTCTGAACAACTAACATTGTTTTATTGTACCTTCACCTCAATTAGTCGAGCCCCCTATAATTTCTGACACTTGATTTATTCCGGGTTCTTTGGCACACTGAATCAACCTAACTACCTAAGGCTTGGAGACTCGGCGTCCAAAGATGAACACAACCCAATTATTACAACGTCTTAAGAATTTTGAACAGAAAAAGTAATTCAACAAGCTATCAAACACTGACAATACAGATGTTGCAGGGCCTATTGCTAAACTGTCACTCATGTTGGGACATACCATCTACTATTGAATTACTTTATGAACTAGAGTATAGACGTGGGGTTAAATAAAAACTTAAATTGGGTGGAACTGTGCCTGTGCGATGCTAGATCGGGATTACAGCAAAATGGTAAAAAATCTCGAGTAATACTACTGCCTGTGGGCACAAAAATCTTGTCCCTTGAAAAAATTGCGGCACTGTGATTTATGGAATCTTGAAATATTTACAGGTGGCATGGATCTCTTTTCCATACGAGCAACCAGTAATGCTCCCATCACCTTATACTCCCTCCGTCCGGAAATAAGTGTCTTGGACCATCTAGATACATGAGAATCTAGACAAACCCGAGTCACTTATTTCCAAACGGAGGGAGTACTTTATTGGCTTCAAAATTTTGTCATGAAAATTAATGATCAGGGCTACATCCTGCAGATTGGAAAATAAAACACCCAATGGTTTATCTTTTCATTTGTGCTAAGTCAGTTTCCATTGATTAGAGGGTAAAAGTATGTCACATAAAGGAAAACAGGAGAGTGTCACACATTTTCCGTTGGATGTGTAAGACCTTTTTTCAATTAAGCTGGTCACATTTATGCTAGTGACGTGATGGGCTGCTTCTGTTGGCTGTTGTTAGTAGTTGGATAGACAGTGTTCAGTGAATGGGTCTTGTAATTGAATGCCCTGTCATTCTGCACTTTATTTCCCTGTTCGTTTGCCAGAGTTTGTGCCTTTTGGTCTGAAGGAAAATACACACAAAACTTAACTGTTGATACTCTTTATTCAATTTGTGCCATTATTTTGAGACTAAGTGAATAACTTCTGCTTTGATGGTTTGACAATAATGTTTGATAAGTTAACAATCTTTCAAACTGTTTCTCTCATTTGGAGTAGATGCTGGATTACAACGTGCTCGGAGGAAAGTGCAACCGTGGGCTCTCTGTCATCGATAGCTACAAAATACTGAAGGGTGTAGATGTTTTGAGCAAGGAGGAGACATTTCTCGCCTGCACCCTTGGTTGGTGCATTGAATGGGTAAATACTTTCTCCTCATTGTTACTTTGGAGGTTTTTTCATTAATAGCTGAAAATCTCTACTAAGATGGCATCATTCATGAATCTTGATCATTTTGTAGCTTCAAGCTTATTTTCTTGTGCTTGATGATATCATGGACAACTCCCAGACACGGCGTGGCCAGCCTTGCTGGTTTAGGGTGCCTCAGGTCAGTTTGAGAAGCATTGGTCCTTTCTATATAATCTTCCAACTTTAACAGTTGTTATTTTGGTGGTTGTATTAAAGCTTTACTTCAGAAGGGATTCTTTAGTAGGATGTAGTGTTAAGCAGCATCGATAATAATTATATAAAAAATCATTGTTAAACAAGCTAGTTCTATGCTTCATCTTTTAACCTTTTTACGGCAAGTCGGCAACTTCATGTTTGTACTTGATCTCACAAGATAAGTGATTTAGACTGTTGACTTATTAAGCTTCCGCATGATGTTATTACTTAGTCTTTTGATAACAAGCAAGTGCTCTAGTGCTTTCACTTGTAACATATGAAATCGGTTACCTATTTTTTATTATTATTGTACAATATCTCACAAGAGAAGCGATTTAGACTATTGACTTACTAAGCTTCCGCAGGATGTTATTACTTAGTGTTTTGATAACAAGCAAGTGCTCTCGTGCTTTCACTTGTAACATATGAAACCGATTACCTATATTTTATTATTGTACAATAGGTTGGCCTCATTGCGGTAAATGATGGGATTATCCTTCGCAACCATGTTTCACGGATCCATCAACGCTACTTCAAAGGAAAACCTTATTATGTTGATCTTATTGATTTGTTCAATGAGGTAACCATATCCTCTGACATATAATATGTCCATGCCAAATATAATTGATGCTTCTTACAAGTGTCTGATGCTCTATTTTCTATGTCAAGGTTGAGTTCAAGACAGCTTCAGGGCAGTTGTTGGATCTTATCACCACTCATGAGGGAGAAAAAGATCTTACAAAATACAACTTGAATGTGTAAGTTCACGTTGCAGTAACTTTTGCACATTTTCTTTTCTGACATGGTTTACCAAGCCTATATTTGTAAAGTTGATGTTATTTGCAAAAAATAAAAATAAAATCTTGTCCGTTGCCAGTTTTTGCATTATTCCTTTAGTACTGTTGACGTTTCTTAAATGTTCGACACTTTGCACAGTCACCGGCGCATTGTGCAATACAAGACAGCATACTATTCGTTCTACCTTCCGGTAAGAATTAGCATTGTATACCTAACTATGTCTGGTTGGTTATGTGAAGTAGATGCAATTAGTAACAGTGTTCTGTATTTCTACTTTTCCCGAGGTTGCATGTGCATTGCTACTGGCGGGTGAGAATTTGGATAACTTTGGAGATGTAAAGAACATTCTTGTTGAAATGGGAACGTACTTTCAAGTCCAGGTAACTCTCTTTCTGGAAGAGAAAAAAGTAGTATTTAGTACATAATATATTATTGGATCTGATTATTGAGTTCTTTTTGTAGGATGATTATCTAGATTGTTTTGGAGATCCTGAATCTATTGGCAAGGTTAGTGTGTGTGTGTGTGTGTGTGTGTACCCTTTTTTCGGCCAGGAGTGTGCATACCTGTTGTACTAACTTGAATGGGTGGAAGTGGACCTACTATGTTGATTGCGGTCATGGCCTGTTTTTGTATGATTTCTGATTTCTTTTGTATGGACTCTTACCCCAGATCGGAACGGACATTGAAGACTACAAGTGCTCCTGGTTAGTTGTGCAAGCTCTTGAGCATGCCGACGAGAGCCAAAAGAGCATTCTACTTGTAAGTGCTACTTAGTTGTTATTTTTAACCAACATAAAGGCACCGCCTGAGCCCTTAATGTCTTGCTGACAGGAAAATTACGGAAAGTCCGATCCCGAGTCTGTTGCAAAAGTGAAGGGTCTGTATAAAGAGCTAAATCTGGAGGTCTGTCTACATCATTCTCTGTATTTATCATTTCTCATAATGTCTGAATAGTCCACCGCGGATATCATGCATATCAGAATCTGATATGGAGGATCAGCATGCCTGATTCTCTGATCATAACAAAACTCTACACGTGGCTGGCACTCATTTGGTTGAAGATGCCTGGAATAGTATGCAAAACAGACCTTTTAAAAAAAAATGAGAAATGAGGCATACTCATTTAGCCATGAAAGAACCTGACACCATGTTGTTCCATTCTATTTCTGTTGACATCCTCTTCTCACTCTTATACTCCAGGCATTATTTCACAAGTATGAGAAGGAGAGTTACAATAAGCTGATCGCCGACATCGAGGCCCAGCCGAGCAAAGCAGTTCAGAAAGTTCTGAGGTCCTTCCTAGACAAGATCTACAAGAGGGAGAAGTAGAGAAAGCCCATGGAGCAGCTGTCCTATCGCAACTTGGTCCATGCTGTTCTGTGTGTGATGATCTGTGTCGTACTGCAGATTTCTCTATTCCTCACAGCAATAAACTCCGGTGCTATTAAGAGGCCGTGTTCAGGCCTTCACTGGATTTGGATGGTTCCAATACGTTGGCTTACGTGTATTGCATTGCATCCTAGGTTGTACGATGTTTGTGGGTTTGTATTTGATTGTAATGTTTTAGTTTGTCAGGCTATAGGTGTCGGGATTTCTGATGTTAGCCACCGCGTGACATTCTTGTCTTTTTAAAGTAGTTCAGCCTCGATGTCTTGGGCGTTGTTTAAACCAATTTGTAGCAAAATATAATTCAAGAGTATGATTATGCTATGCCATCACCATGTCATGGTCTCTGATGTTTTTCCATCATATATCATTCGTCTCCAGTTCCTTTGCTTGCAATTTCAAGAGGTGGGTTTCTTCATCATATCATTGCCGCTTCCGCCCACTGCAGACCCATGGAGAAGCATTGACGGTCATCACACGGCCATGATTCCGGAGCCAAAGGGGTCAATCATGGTGCACAATCAGCAAATTCCTAAGTAGATCACAAAGATCTCCAGTCAATGAAGCCTAAGACTACGTACCAAAGACACACCAAGGGGAAGAATATTTTGTGTGCACAGGTGCACTGCAATGGCATGTTCTATTAAACCTCGTACGTGTTTATATATAGAGAAGTACAAGGAGGGAGATGAGACAGTCAACACACACACACATTGAAGATGATGATCCGTGATCTACAAGGCATATGTGTCGACCTTTCCACCAAGTTTGAGGCCATTCATGTCCTTGCTCCACAACAACGCCAACCTCCTCTCATGAAGTCATGGTTCGGTCGTCCGAACTTTGAAAGCATTACTCGAGAAGTCGCATGTCTCACTAAGCAGCCCAATCATGCCCCTCTTAAGCAAGATTGAAGAAGTTATCAACCGTTTGAGTTGAAGCCATCAAAGCATAAATTGACAATTTCACTTCTTGTAGTCAGTCATATCCAAATGGTTCAACATTCGGAATAACTCGCCAACCCAATCTTAGTTAAGAAAGCAAACGGAAAGTGACGTGTGTGTGGACTTTGATCTCAACAAGGCCTGCCCCAAAGATGACTACTCTCTGCCCCTGGATCGACCAACTAGTCGAATCCACACTGGGGTGTGAAAGTGGAAAGCCTAAGTTTTCTCGACGCCTACTTGGGTACCACCAACTTTATGTGGTTGAGGAAGACTAAATCAAGCTTCATCACCCCTGGGCCCTGGCGACATCTACCACTATCCCCACATGCTCAGATTGCTGAAGCATACTACGACGACTCCCTCGTGAACCACCTTGTCCTCCATGAAAATTCCAGTCCATCATCGCCACCAGAAATTGCCTCAGTAAGGTTTGGACAGGAGAATGGAGAACAATGGAAAATTTACTTGTGGTAACTCATACTCCTAAACATACCGTGAGATTTTTTTAGATAAAAGGGTTTCCCCGATTTCATTAACAAAACCAAACAACTACAGAGTCCTTACAAACACACCAAAGAAACACCTGAAACTCAGGCACAATTTGTTTCAGGGAAGTCTCGGGAAGAAGAAAGCGACACTACAAGGTTTTTAGTTGAAAGGGGAGAGAGAAAAAAGATGACTAGGCTAACTATTACTCCCTTCCTCCCAAAATAAGATGACTAGGCTAACTATTACTCCCTTCCTCCCAAAAAGATGACTAGGCTAACTATTACTCCCTTCCTCCCAAAACAACTGATGGGATTTCAACAACGGTGTAACCAATTACAAACGACTCCACAAATAAAAGAAAATACAATACGAATTTTGCAAGAAGGACCTCACACCATACTTCCAAAACGTAATCAAGCCCATTGTCCTCATTGTAGCATCCCAATTGTCTAACAGTTGCAATGCTACTAGCCTAGTTTATATAATGGCTACTTCCTGCATATAATTGTTGCATCATAATTATATCATGCTCATGTCATCATGCCACCTTGCATTTGAGCATCATATAAAACCCTTTTGATTTGGTTCTTCTCTCATATGCATTATTAATTGTATTTGAATCTTGATAAATGCTTGATGCCCAAGTTGAGTTGGGGGCATATCTTTTATTCCACTCCACCACCTTCTTTGTCACCACCTTATAATTCCACCATCCTTATTACCCATGAGTTTTTATTTTCTTTGTCTTTCCATCTAGCTCATGTGGGTGGGGATGAATCCAATTATCTTTTCCCATAGCTTGGCCTTACACCATATTTGGGAATGCATATGTATAAATGCCATGGATATTTATTTTGTTTTCACAAGATAAAACCTAGCATTTAATACTTATGCATGGGCCATGCAAAGCACCCCATCTTTTCTCCTTTGGTTTTCTTTGGTTTTTGGAGTGAACCCTTTCTTTCGTGAGCTTCCTTTTCTCTCTTACTCAAACCTCCTCATCTTGATCCTTGTTTTCTTTGTCTTGTCCATCAAACTTTACCCCTCTCTCTTTATCCATCACCCATCATGCATGATCATGTGAGGGCATCTCCATATCCTTTTTTGTCCCTTATACATGTTATGCATCTGATCATGCTACCTCAAAACCCTTTTTAAACCCCCTCTCCCTTCCTTATTTGATGCCCATTATTGCATGTGCATGCAATATAACCACCTTCTTCTTTTCTCCATCTGTCCAATATTCTAGAGTGGCCACCATGTTTTCTTTGGGTTTTGTTTGAGCAAATCTTTTACATACCTAACAACCTAAACTCCATATCTACCACCTCATCTCTCTCTTTTTCTTCTAGCTCTTTTGTCTCTCTCTCTATCTACACCTAGTAAAAACCCTAGCCTCTCTCACCTCCCATTTTTCCCTCTAGTCTAGACCGAGCCACCACCACGTGAGGCTCTCCCTCCCACCCTTCCTTTTCTTGGCAAGAACTCCACCTCGAACACCCTCTCTCCTTTGATCAGGACCCCACCAGCGACCTGCCCTCTCCCCTGGTCCCCTCTCTTCCCTTTGGGCTTAGCAAAGAAAGAATGAGAGAGAGGAGAAAAACCTATCTCTACACGTTGTCCCTCTCCCTTTTGCTTAAAGCAACTCGACCCATGTGCCTCTCCCCTCTCTCCCTTATCACCCAACCACCCCAGGAAGCCTCAGGTCGAGATCTGGAAACCCAGGCACCCCATCTTGCTCCCTCCTTCCTCCCTAGAAGGCCATGGCCACCACCTAGCAAAAACCCTAGTTATTCCTGCCTTGATCGAGTTCTGCACGTCCTGGTGATCTCCAAGGCTAGCCAGGAGCACCGACGAGATCCTCTGCTTCCCCTTCTTCGGCTCGTATCAGCCCGGGGCCGGAACCTCGCCGGAGCAGCCTAGCGCCCCCGTGAACCGAAGAAGACCGAGCTCGTCGTCCGCGAGCCCGGCGCAAGATCTCCACCACCTCCGCGCATTCCGACCACTCCGGCGACACCACGGTGAGCCCCTGCATCCCCTAGACATGACCCTCCTCTCCCTCCTACACCGTAGCTCCGCCGCACTCCGTCGAGCGCTCTGCGCGCCGCCGCGTGCCGCGCTCTGGCTGACAGCAGCAGCCTCAGACCCCTCTGTCCTCCTGTTCCTCGTCGAAGACCGTCCAGCACAGCCCTCCTTCGGAGATGCTCCCTGCACGTAATATGTAGATCGTTGTCCCCTCTACATTTTTCGTTTTTGGGTCAACGCGTTTCGTCCAGCGGATTCGTCGCCACCGTCGACGGAAAACGGCCGGATCCGCCGCCGGCACGACCTCTTCCCGTCAGCGAGCAGAAACAGTCGGCGCCATTTTGTACTTAGCCCCCTGCCCTTTTTCCCGCCTCAACCCGCAGCCCATGCAGCCCCACCTGTCAGTGCCCGCCGTTTTTACGGAAAGGTACCTCAGTTTCCTGGAAAACACCACCGCGCAGTCCCTGGACCGCCCACGTGTCACGTCCCTACTGGGCGACGCGCGCGCATGGCCCCCGCTGAACCCGGCCCCACCTGTCGGCGGTTGCGGCTAGGAAAGGTCCTGGTGAGAAACGCCAACCCAGCCGCTGCGCCCCACCGGCTGCTGAGTCAGCACGGACCCCACCCGTCAGCGTCTTGAGCTAATCCCCTCCAAGTATAAAAAGTTTTTCTGTTTATCTGTTTAAATAAAACAAATTCAGAAATGTTTAAATAAGATTTCAAATCTGTTTTTAAATAACTTTTAAATTATAAATCCAAATAATACAAATGATATATGATTTGTAATTAGAAAAATGTGAGGAATTCAAATATGCCATTCAAAATGTTGTTTGGCCACTTTAAAATTTCGAGATGATTAAAATTACAACAAAATGCCCTTTTCTTAATAAATTAATAACTTTAATTATACAACTCCAAATTCGACAAATAATATGTCTAAATCGATCAGCGCGACGAGCCCGTTCTATCTATGCATTCCTTGTTCTGAATTGAAGCATGCATCATGCCATATTTACAAATTAGAACTGTTTATGGCAATAAAACTTGACCAAATAAAGACTAAAATGCATTATTCTTGTACCCACACCTCACCCTTGCCATGCTACTTTAATGCCATGTAAATTGTGCATCATTCATCATGGCATGCTCGTTTGCTTGTCGCATCTATTCATATGCTTGTGCACTTTATTTATGTTGGCCCTTGTTTGTTTGGTTCTTGATGAGGACATCCCTACAATTACACCTACCCCAATGACTACTGAAGATGCTACAACTGTTGCAAGAAAGGATCAGTCCAATGAGATTAGAATTGGACCTATTACAAGAGCTCGTGCTAAGCTACTAGATCAACAGGTTCGTTGGAGAAACAAGCATGGCGCGAGGAGGAGAAGGGCTACAAGAGAAGCCCAACATGATGATCGCCCAAGGATGCGCGAGGGAGGAGCGGGAGGAAGGCGCAAGAGAAGATCATCAAGACGGAGGCAAGAAGATCTGCCACGACCGGAGTGTCCGGCCGGATCCACCCGGACTGTCCGGCCTGGTCGAGAGGCGAACTGGCATGGACAATCATAATATCAAATCGGACACTGCCCGGACACCCTCCGGAAACTTTGAAGTTTCTGGCCAGACCGGACTATCTGGCACACTCCACCCGGAGTGTCCGGCCGAATTCGACCGGAGTGTCCGCCTGCCGACCGAATCTGGTCCGAGTCGGTTTGTATCAGTTTGAGTCGTTTGCATTTCGTTTCAGTTTCTGGCCGCCCCGGTTGCCCTTATAAGCCCTGGGACGACCCCTAGTTAGGTTTTAGACCACGTTAAAATATTTTGGAGTTGTTTCTTTCATAGAACCTCTGGAATTACCCTGTGTTCGAATCTACCAACTATAACTGAGTGTGATCTATTGTTCCATTGGGAATTAGTAGATTGCATACTACCGTTCGTGGTCACGGCTGCGTGCGCAAGAGCGTGGCGTTGTGAATATCCTACAAGGTTCGAGAGCTGTTGCATTGGCATCAGGGATCGAGCGGGAAAGTTCATAGCTACAGGCTAGTTATCTATCATCCACCATCATCACCGCCCTCCGCTTACTGAGAAGATCGGGCCACCCCATATCATCTTGGTATCAGATTTCCAGTGTTGCCTCGGTAAGCATCCACAAATCCATCCATAGATTAGAGAGTGTTTTTCGTCCTATACAGAAAAAGCCTTACAAAAAGATTTGCCATAGACTAGATTGCATCGTTTTCGAGTTTTAGTTGATGATTGTATCTTCTCGTAGATCCGATCTGCAGGTTTTTCCTCGTAGGAGTCTAGTTTCCGTTTGTGTCTAGGTTTAGGGTTTGATCTTGTTTTCCACTGTTTCCACCGTTACCGTTTCCGCAAGTCTTTATCGTTTTTTCCGAGTCCACATAGTGTACTTTTGTTTGCATACCATAGACACAGCCTATCTACAGCATCTGTGCCTAGGAACGTACCCACGAGACTAGTTGCTTTGCTTCGACAGGCTGCTCATTAGGTTTTTGAAGTGCAGAAATTTTCGGCAGGCATAACCCGGACTATCCGGCCCAACCGGAGTCTCTGGCGCATATCAACCGGACTATCCGGCCCAGTTCTGTTATAAGTTGTTGTACTCGTTTGCATTGAGTAATATAGTTGAAAAATCAATAAAAAGAGAATCAGTATTAAAAAAAGAGAGAGAAAAGAGCTACAAGTCTGACAAAAAGAGATATCGAAGTGTGCAATATTGGAGGCCTTGTTGTGTATAGCACTAGTAGATTGAGCAATCTTGTGCCTGTTCTATTTGAGCTATTACTAGCGTCTCTCTTGTGCATTGCAATATTCCTTTTCATAAGTTGCTTTGCCACATTTATCTCCACTGTGTGTGTTTCTTGGGTATTTGTACGATCGGCACTAGGACTTGTTTACGGTGTAGATAGGATACCATACCTATAGCTCCACCTTTACATAACTTGTGTGCCCTGTGCTCGTTCTCTATACCTTTGATATTCACTTCATCACATCAAGTGCATTAGTCTTTGATTTCGTTTGGTAGAGCATCTCTATTCACTTTGGAACGGTAAGATCTCCTTTCTTATTAGTTGTGAGTGAGTTGTGAGAGTTTCCACCATACAAATTCTGATTTTTGCACTAACCTACTAATCATGTCTACTAGTGATGATGATGTTGTGTTGCAGAAAAAGAAGGATGAGGAGCTCGTCAATTGGCGTGAATATGAGGCTTTGAAATCCCACTTGACACGTGTGTTTACTAACACGACAGATGCCATTGACAAGAATCTCCAAGATATGAACATGAGATTGGATCAACATGTTGGGACGGTTGATACTATCCAAACACAAGTGGCTATACTCAATGTCAATGTCACCGCTTTGCAGCAGTCCATTGAGGGTTTGACAGCTGCCTTACATAGAAGGGAAGATCCTCAACATGATGATGCCTTTGATGATTTCGAGGAGGGTAGCGCTGTTTATGCTGCTCCACATGTTCGCAGGGGACGTGCTATTCCCCCTGTCCATGCACCTGCTCATGGTCGTGGGTTTGCCCATCTTGGGCGTGGTCCACGTGTGCCCAACCAAGCTGCTGATGACGGTTTGGGCAAGCCAAAATTCTCAATTCCTAAGTTTGATGGTTCCATTGATCCTGAAGATTACCTCACCTGGGAGTTGAAGATTGAGAAACTCTGGCGCTTATTTGACTATCCAGAAGATAAGAAGGTCAAACTTGCCGCATCTGAATTTGATGGTTATGCTTTACATTGGTGGGATGCTCTTGTGCAACATAGAAGGGAGGACAATGAACTTCCTGTGAGGGATTGGCGCGAGATGAAGCAAATCATGAAAGCTCGTTTCGTCCCAACCAACTACTTGTGATCAGTTTTTGATAAATTGACGCAACTGAAGCAAGGCACCATGACAGTTGATGAGTACTACATGGAGATGGAGATGCTTATGCAGCGTGCTAGAATTCGTGAGTCCATTGAGATGACCATGCAGCGATTCCTAAACAATTTGAAGTTACCAATCAAGAGCATTGTTCGTCATCACAAGTATGAGACCATGAATGAGTTGTTGCATCATGCTAGAGAGGCCGAATCCCAGTTGGCAGAAGAGGCGAAATCACGTGCTCGTTTTTCATCCTCCAGCAGATTTTCGGCCAGGTCTACACCTTCTACAACCGTGCCACCAGCTTCTGCTCCCTTTACACCATCGGCCAAGCCCGCAAGTACACCTTCGTTTGGTTCTAATGCTCGGAAACCCGCTGCTCCTGTTGCTAGCTCGGGTTCCAACATGTCTACTGCACGTACTCATGATGTGGTGTGCCATACTTGTGGAGGAAGAGGTCACTACAAGAAAGATTGTCCAAACAGCAAGGTTATGTTTGTTAATGAACAGGGTGAAGTAGAAAGTGGAGATGAAGCTTCTGATGATGATATTGATGACGGCGAGGTTGGTGCTGATGCATATGCTGAGCGTGCACCCACTATTGTCGTATCTTCACGTGTACTTAGTGTGCAACCGGTTGAGGAATCCCAGCGTTGCAACTTGTTCCAAACAAAAGCTCTAGTTGGACCAAATAAAGCTTGCAAGGTAATTATTGATGGAGGTAGCCGCAGAAATCTTGCAAGTAAGGAACTATGTGCCAAACTGAATTTGACATACTTACTTCATCCCAAACCATACTACATACAATGGTTGAGCAACAATGGTGAGATGAAGGTAAATCATATGGTACGTGTGAATTTTCAAATAGGGCCATACAACGATTCTATTGATTTTGATGTGGTTCCTATGACTGTTTGTCACCTACTATTGGGTCGGCCTTGGCTCTATGATCGCCATGTGCAACACAATGGCCGAGCCAATACATATCACTTGGAATTCAAAGGAAAGAATATTACTATGCAGCCAATGACACCACAAGAAATTGTGAATGATTCTCGCCAGAAGATAGAGGTGAACTTGAAGGAAGATACTACCACTCGGCGAGACTGTGTCACAGCTGTTCCTGATGTAATTGAGCCTCAATTGAGTGATATAACGAAAAGTGAGAGAGTGTCTGGGTTATTGATATTAGCCACCAAGGAGGATATGAGAGAGTTTCGTGAGGATCCTACAGCCATGCCACTTATGCTCATGTATAAGGGCGAGGTATTGGTTTCTAACGACATCACCCCTATTTCTCTTGGTGTCTCTTCTTACAGGAATTTGGGGATGTGTTTCCAGAAGATGTACCCGCAGGTTTGCCCCCATTGCATGGTATAGAACATCAAGTGGACCTGATTCCTGGCGCCACACTTCCCAACCGTGCACAGTACAGGACTAATCCCGAAGAAACTAAGGAAATTCAGAAGCAAGTACAAGCGTTGTTGGATAAAGGGTACATCCATGTCTCTCTTAGCCCTTGTGCTGTTCCTGTTATTTTAGTTCCTAAGAAAGATGGTACTTGGCGCATGTGTGTTGATTGTAGAGCGATTAATAACATCACTATTAGATATCGTCATCCTATTCCACGCTTAGAGGATATGCTAGATGAATTGAGTGGTGCTGCTGTTTTCTCTAAAATTGACTTGCGTAGTGGTTATCATCAAATTAGGATGAAAGAAGGGGATGAATGGAAAACTGCTTTCAAAACTAAATTCGGTTTGTATGAGTGGTTAGTTATGCCGTTTGGTCTTACTAATGCACCTAGTACTTTCATGCGTTTGATGAATCATGTTTTGCGAGAGTTTATTGGTCGTTTTGTGGTTGTTTACTTTGATGATATACTTATATATAGCCACCCCGAATCTGAACATTGCACTCATATTAGACAAGTTTTGCAAGTGTTATGTGATAATAAACCGTATGCTAATCTTGAGAAGTGTACATTTGCAAAAGATAAGGTCATATTCCTAGGATTTGTTGTTTCTAAGCATGGAGTAGAGGTAGATCAATCTAAAATTGAATCTATTCAGAATTGGCCTACTCCAATGAATGTTAGTCAAGTGCATAGTTTCCACGGTCTCGCTGGTTTCTATAGGCGCTTTGTGAAAGATTTTAGCACCATTGTTGCACCATTAAATGATTTGACAAAGAAAGGCGTTCCTTTTGTTTGGGGCGCGGCCCAAGACATTGCTTTTGATACGTTAAAATGTTTGCTTACTTCTGCACCATTACTTGCATTACCAGATTTTTCGAAGCAATTTGAAGTTGAATGTGATGCTAGTGGTATAGGCATAGTTGGCGTTTTGATGCAAGAGGGTCGGCCTATAGCTTATTTTTCTGAGAAATTGACTAGTGCTCGTTTGAATTATTCTATCTATGGTAAAGAATTGTATGCACTTGTTAGAGTACTTGAGGTTTGGCAACATTATTTGTGGCCAAAGGAATTCCTCATACATTCTAATCATGAAGCATTGAAATACTTGAAAGCTCAATCAAACTTGCATAGAAGATTAGCTAAATGGGTTGAGTTCATTGAGTCTTTTCCTTACATCATTAACTATAAGAAGGGAAAAGAGAACGTTGTTGCTGATGCTCTATCTAGGAAGAACATGCTATTAACCAATCTTGATGTTAAAATTCCTGGATTAGAAGCTATTTGTGCACTTTATGCAACTAACCATGATTTTGCTGAACCATATCGTTTGTGTGCTCTTAGAAACGCATGGGATAAGTATCATATACATGATGGATATTTGTTTCGAGCTAACAAACTATGTATTCCAGAATCGTCGTTGCGTTTGTTCTTAGTGCAGGAATCACATGCTGGTGGTTTGATGGGTCACTTTGGGCGTGAGAAGACGTTGCTCATGCTTGCTGATCACTTTTATTGGCCCAAGATGAGGCGTGATGTGTACAGATTTGTGAGCCGATGTATTACATGCCACAAGTCGAAATCTAAGTTGAAGCCTCACGGTTTGTATACACCTCTCTCTGCACCTACTACGCCATGGGAAGACATTAGTATGGATTTTGTGCTAGGTCTACCTAAAACTCCGAGAGGTCATGATTCTATATTTGTGGCAGTGGATAGGTTCTCTAAGGTGGCTCATTTTATTGCCTGCCACAAAAGCGACGATGCGTTGCATGTTGCTAACCTGTTTTTCAGGGACATCGTGAGATTACATGGAGTACCAAAGACGATTGTTTCTGACCGTGACGTGAAGTTCATGAGCTACTTTTGGAAGACCTTATAGGGGAAGCTAGGAACGAAGCTGCTGTTCAGTACTACATGTCATCCCCAAACAGATGGTCAAACGGAGGTGGTGAACCGAAAATTGTCACAGCTGCTAAGGACCATGATTAAAAAGAATCTGCGGGAGTGGGAAGAGTGTTTGCCACATGTTGAGTTTGCTTGCAACAGGGCTGTGCATTCAACTACTCAGCTTTGTCCTTTTGAGGTGGTGTATGGTTTCAAACCATTGACGCCACTTGATATGTTTCCTCTGCATTACATGAGAGAGTTGATATGGAGGCGTCAAAACGTGTTGATTATGTGAAGAAAATACATGAGAAGACTCGAGAGGCTATTGAGAAGAAAGGCAAGAACATTGCTGCTGCAAGGAATCAAGCAAGGAAAGAAGTGTTGTTCGAGCCTGGAGATATGGTTTGGGTGCATCTACGCAAGGATAGGTTTCCACTACTTCGAAAGTCAAAATTGAAGCCACGTGGTGCTGGTCCTTACAAGGTGTTAGCCAAGATTAATGATAACGCCTACTCGGTTGATATACCTATTGAGGAGTTTGGTGGAGTTAGCAATAGCTTCAACGTTGCTGATTTATCACCATATGCTGGAGAAGACCTTGGAGCGTCGAGGTCGACGCTTTTTGAATGGGGAAGATGATGAGGACATCCCTACAATTACACCTATCCCAATGACTACTGAAGATGCTACAACTGTTGCAAGAAAGGATCAGTGCAATGAGATTAGAATTGGAACTATTACAAGAGCTCGTGCTAAGCTACTAGATCAACAGGTTCGTTGGAGAAACAAGCATGGCGCGAGGAGGAGAAGGGCTACAAGAGAAGCCCAACATGATGATCGCCCAAGGATGCGCGAGGGAGGAGCGGGAGGAAGGCGCAAGAGAAGATCATCAAGACGGAGGCAAGAAGATCTTCCACGACCAGAGTGTTCGGCCGGATCCACCCGGACTGTCCGGCCTAGTCGAGAGGCGAACTGGCGTGGACAATCAGAATATCAAATCGGACACTGCCCGGACACCCTCCGGAAACTTTGAAGTTTCTGGCCAGACCGGACTGTCCGGCACACTCCACCCGGAGTGTCCGGCCTGACCGGACTGTCCAGCCGAATTCGACCGGAGTGTCCGCCCGCCGACCGAATCTG
This sequence comes from Avena eriantha, assembly GCA_910589775.1. Classification (NCBI taxonomy): domain Eukaryota; kingdom Viridiplantae; phylum Streptophyta; class Magnoliopsida; order Poales; family Poaceae; genus Avena; species Avena eriantha. Next base: position 541,504,868 of record OU342742.1, read on the forward strand.
GTCCGAGTCGGTTTGTATCAGTTTGAGTCGTTTGCGTTTCGTTTCGGTTTCTGGCCGCCCCAGCTGCCCTTATAAGCCCTGGGACGACCCCTAGTTAGGTTTTAGACCACGTTAAAATATTTTGGAGTTGTTTCTTTCATAGAACCTCTGGAATTACCCTGTGTTCGAATCTACCAACTATAACTGAGTGTGATCTGTTGTTCCATTGGGAATTAGTAGATTGCATACTACCGTTCATGGTCACGGCTGCGTGCGCAAGAGCGTGGTGTTGTGAATATCCTACAAGGTTCGAGAGCTGTTGCATTGGCATCAGGGATCGAGCGGGAGAGTTCATAGCTACAGGCTAGTTATCTATCATCCACCATCATCACCGCCCTCCACTTACTGAGAAGATCGGGCCACCCCATATCAGTTCTTCTTCAAATAGACGCCCCGCAGGAGAATTATCAGGAATCACAGGAGTTCTACCCAGATCCATCTCTCGCTTCAACTGAGCTGCCAGGCAAGTACTACCACATGCTTGCATACATATAGTACCTATTGCCTCTATCTTATTCTTGCATCATTGAGTCGCGATTGCATTAAATTGAATCCCAAGTACTGCATAGCCTTTATTTTTAAACCCCACCGAAGCTTGTTCCTCCATCCCATGAGCCATTACTACAGGAGTTGTTTGAGCCATGCGAGTCGTAGAAAAAGCATGTGTAGGGTATGTGAGTGTCTGATGGATAACGAGGTACCTAAACAACATAACCTGAGTAGTAATGGGATAACTAATGAAAGAGGCACCGGTGAGCAATCTCTGCTATTTGGTTTTTCAGGCTCACTTGTGTCCCGTAGGACCCCGAGTACTTGATTCCTGTTCCTTGACTATTCGCACTATCCACATCCGGGAGGCCTTATGGACCCCCCTGAGCCAGAGCTTGATTCATTACTATTTCTTGGGGCCACAATTAGTTTGGGGTTTTATTACTATCCTGTACTTATGCCATGTTTACTGTTTATTTACGATTGTGCGTGGAGCACCTGTACTGTTTTGGATCGTGACACGTTTTCGCTGTATCGACAAGCGCAGTCACATTTTCAGGTTCCTAGTCGTTTACCGCCGTCCACACATACCTTGAGTCCGTCTCGGAGTTAGCTAGCTTTGTTGCGGGTAGCTTAATGGGGTGGCCCCCTGAAATATTACTGAATCCTATGATCACTTTGTCGTGAATGTCTCGTTGGGTTTTGAGTTGGTTTTTCCGAGGTTGATCGAGTGTGTGTTGCTATTTGTGCACCCCTGCAGGGTAAATCTTTCTGAAAGCCGTGTCCGCGGTTATGGACGACTTGGAGCACAGTTTCTCGATCATAGACAAGTCTAACTAAAGTACCGCTTTTAAATTGACTAAGTATCTGACTAGTAAATAGTGCAATACTCATGGAATGGTTAATAAAACTGCCAACGGATGGGGGTTGTTCGTCCGCTTCCTCGTTGGTAAGTGAGGAGGAGGATGGATCTGTTAATTATACTGTTATAACAGTTGATCTTAATTAACGGACATCCGTCTATCATTGGTTAGGCGGATGGTTAGCGAGTATCTTTAGACTTGTTAGTTATTATCTTTTTGCTGCAATTGCGTCACCCTAGGTTGTGTCCCCTTTAGAGGCATAAAGACTTGCTGAGTACCCCTAGGGTCTCACACGATAAATTGTTTGATTCAGATGAACATGTGTACTCGCAAGATGGATACTGGGTGGAGGAGACGGATGATGTTGGCAACGATCACTCGGTGTAGAGATTCCGGGAACGGGGATCCGTGAGATCTGTAGGCGAGATGTGTTTATTTATGTGGTATCTTATGCTGATTTGCTTCTTATCCGTACTCGGATCTTGTTTTCCGCTACCGCCTGATACTCTGATGTTTGATGTATGAGGAGCTATCCTAAAATATTATCTCTATCTAGGATATTTGAATCTTGTCGTATGGCGTCGCAATATTTCTATTTCTTTTAGATGGAATGGCTCTAAGGACTGTTGTATGTGGCTTGCATACATACCCATTTGTGTATGTAGTTGATCCCTTCGCCTGCCGATTACGCCGCTCGTTCTTGTCCCGATGATCTGAAAGTGGTTAGGACGGCCGAAAGGTCTACCGCGAGTGGCCCCGGGCCCCACCGTACTATTTTAACCACTTTCACTCATCCAGGCATGTAACTAAGAGCGTAATTCACCGAGGTAGTTACAATTGGTATCAGAGCCATCCCGCCCTTTAGGGTCTCAGCCAAAATGGTCGTTGTCAATCTAGCAAATATTTTTGGTAGCTATGTATACTAGGGAAAAACAAAACGTGAGAGCAGGACTGCTTCCATTTTTCTTCTTACCCACCCACCCACCCTTTTTCTGGTAAGGAAGTGTAACGTTTTCAATCCTCTTCTAAAAATTCAAACTAGGATTCACGTGTTCTGGGTTCCGTAGTACCATAGGTTGTGTGTGTGTGTGTGTGAATTCCTTGTCTATCTGTTGCATCCAAATGTTTCTCTATCTGCCTTTTGGTTAGCAATTGTTGGTACATTCCATACCGACAGGCTTTTGTAAACCGACACGATCTATCCGAATCTTTGTTAACCGGCGCAATCTTCTTAAGGGTGTTCTTCCTTCCAGCAAGCTTTCACAGAATGTGGAGTTGCTAATCTCTATCTGATAAGTGGTTTTGCGCATCTATTGGTATTTTAATGCCAAAAAATGCGGAATTTTTTTCTTTGATACATCTGTGTTTCCACACTCCTCTTTAGTCGTGTGTGAAACATTATTTATCTTCCTTTTATTGGCATGTTCATGCTAACTCATTCTTTGTCACCGACGCTTAAACCTGGAGTTTTACTTCATCATCAATTCTCTTGGGCTAATTACATAACAAGTGTCGATCCGATGCTTGTGATTGTAAAGTGGCTCTCGGCATATCTATATGACACTTATCAGGATTGAAGTATGGTTAATGCTACCAATTGCATCCTCCAAATGATGGCGGTTATCTCCTGTGATTTTGAGTTATACCGTGATCATATCTTCATCATATTCAAGTATCTTTGGCACTCCGGAGTTTTCACAAGGGACTACGATGGTCTATCATCTGTCTATCATGCTTCACATCTTTTGAACTCCATATCCGCAAAATTCTCTTTGATACGAGGGAATTGCATCTTTTCGCTTCTGATAGCTTTTCTTAAGGTATGAGCTATCATCGTTCCATTATCCAAGATCACTTTATCTTTGTAACCGGCGATCCGATCGACAATGTGAACCAGGTGGCATTTCTTGTTCTCTTCTGAAGGACCAGATAATCTATTCTGCCAGTGCATCTTCTTCAACATGAACCCGTGCTCTTAATATTGATCTTTCAAAGAGCGTGGAGCTCAGAAAGTGTTTCGAGCATTTGTTCGTTTCTCTCGCCTCTTGAACTTGGTATTCTGGGAATATCTTGTTAATCCATGGTGGTATATCGTCATGATATGCTTTCTTATTATATATCAATGGAAGAACATGGAAGATCATCTGTGTCTTTTCTCTCAAGCTTCGTGAGCACTGCCTGTGTGCAAAGTTCTCAAAGTGTGAATTCTGGCTTCTTGAAGTCACCTATCTCGACCACGTCCTTCTGCTAAATAGATCACTTCAATTCTGGAATCAGCAAGTACATTGTTAATTCCATCCTCCATCTTCAACCAACCCGGAGTTTTTCCTTGTTGGCAGGTCATCATCATAGATTCGTTGAAGTTCCTCAAGACTGCTAAATCGCGCTCAATCATTTCAAGAAGAACATGGAGTTCTTTTCACCTAGTTCTCGTCAAGTAATCTTTTGAAACCCTCTTGTTCTATCGTCTATGCTCAATCCACCGGAGGCCATGAAGACTTTTGAGATCTTTTGTAATCCTTCTTTTCAAATTGGTGCTATCTTTTTCTTTATCTGTTGAATCTTGCAGTTGTCTCTGTGATCTTCTTTCATATCTTTCCAGTGTTTTTGGACCTTCCGACATGACGACAACAGCATCATCTCTATCTATCTAGGATCCGGCGAATCGTTTGCATCTATCCTTGTTTTCTAACGGAGTTCCATGAGTTCGTTTTGTCAAGATCTTCAGTCTGTCGTTGGGAGTTGGGTTGCATGATTTACTTACTCATGTACGGAGTAATCCTTTGAGTTCGGGATGGAGCAGCTACCATACCACTACTCTTATCATTCGCTCTTGTACATTGAATTGGGGAACTAATGTGATTTAACTCATTCCACGGATGTAGAAGTGGCATTTATCCCTCGATACTTTTACTTCCGTCCTTGTTTTCCGGAGTGCTCTCTCGAAGAAAGTAATCAATAATTTCTTGTTGGTAATATCGCCCTTTCTGCACAAAGCAAAATCTTTAATTATCTGGTCGAAACAAACACAAACTCTTTTCTGTCCTCGTCTTTCTACCGGTGCTCGACATTCCCAAACAAGATGGAAGGGAAACTATCTCTCCCTTTGTTTCATCAATTCTTTTTTGGTGGTAAAGCCAATTATGGTTGATGCCATCAGCCGCAAATATATTGCGTTAGCCTCAAGGTTATAGAAAGCAACAAGTATCCCTACAATAAACTCCAGATCCTCTATACTCTTTTCTTCTCGAGATCCCACCATAATCTAGCATCACCTCCTTATCTTGAAGATATATTCGTGCACCTCAATTGCGTGATCCTTAGGTTCTTACCGGCGTAACACAATCCAATCCGACAATGTCTAACTCAATACTTCCATTGATATCAAGGAACTTTGTTGTTTGAAGGCAATAATGTTTCCCAATCTCCATTCCTTTAATCCGAGAGAAGATACAATGCTATTGTCATAGTGGTTCAAAACCTCTCCAATCTAGCTCTTTCTTCCGGCGAGACAAAGATTCATCCTCTCTAGTATCGGTAAATCTTTAATCTTATCGTGTGTCTTTTCTTTATCCATGATACATCATCTTTTCCTTTTCTTTCACAAGGGGTTCTAGTCTTTTATCTTGTTTCTCGAAAAACCGGAGCTATGTTCATCCTACCCTTCTTGCCTCACGACAATCCTTCAATTCTTCTAACCCTTTGTGTCTCAAGCAAAATCCAAGACTCGCAACAAGTCTAGCAAGTTTTGCAAGGTGTAGTGGTCACACCATTCCGTTTATGAAGCCACTTGGGAACGTGAGGATGAGCTCCGTGCCAAGTATCCTACCCTCTTTGTGTCTTCTTCTTCTTCCTAGAATCTCGGGGCGAGATTCCTGTTTAGTGGGGGAGAGTTGTAGCATCCCAATTGTCTAACAGTTGCAATGCTACTAGCCTAGTTTATATAATGGCTACTTCCTGCATATAATTGTTGCATCATAATTATATCATGCTCATGTCATCATGCCACCTTGCATTTGAGCATCATATAAAACCCTTTTGATTTGGTTCTTCTCTCATATGCATTATTAATTGTATTTGAATCTTGATAAATGCTTGATGCCCAAGTTGAGTTGGGGGCATATCTTTTATTCCACTCCACCACCTTCTTTGTCACCACCTTATAATTCCACCATCCTTATTACCCATGAGTTTTTATTTTCTTTGTCTTTCCATCTAGCTCATGTGGGTGGGGATGAATCCAATTATCTTTTCCCATAGCTTGGCCTTACACCATATTTGGGAATGCATATGTATAAATGCCATGGATATTTATTTTGTTTTCACAAGATAAAACCTAGCATTTAATACTTATGCATGGGCCATGCAAAGCACCCCATCTTTTCTCCTTTGGTTTTCTTTGGTTTTTGGAGTGAACCCTTTCTTTCGTGAGCTTCCTTTTCTCTCTTACTCAAACCTCCTCATCTTGATCCTTGTTTTCTTTGTCTTGTCCATCAAACTTTACCCCTCTCTCTTTATCCATCACCCATCATGCATGATCATGTGAGGGCATCTCCATATCCTTTTTTGTCCCTTATACATGTTATGCATCTGATCATGCTACCTCAAAACCCTTTTTAAACCCCCTCTCCCTTCCTTATTTGATGCCCATTATTGCATGTGCATGCAATATAACCACCTTCTTCTTTTCTCCATCTGTCCAATATTCTAGAGTGGCCACCATGTTTTCTTTGGGTTTTGTTTGAGCAAATCTTTTACAAACCTAACAACCTAAACTCCATATCTACCACCTCATCTCTCTCTTTTTCTTCTAGCTCTTTTGTCTCTCTCTCTATCTACACCTAGTAAAAACCCTAGCCTCTCTCACCTCCCCTTTTTCCCTCTAGTCTAGACCGAGCCACCACCACGTGAGGCTCTCCCTCCCACCCTTCCTTTTCTTGGCAAGAACTCCACCTCGAACACCCTCTCTCCTTTGATCAGGACCCCACCAGCGACCTGCCCTCTCCCCTGGTCCCCTCTCTTCCCTTTGGGCTTAGCAAAGAAAGAATGAGAGAGAGGAGAAAAACCTAGCTCTACACGTTGCCCCTCTCCCTTTTGCTTAAAGCAACTCGACCCATGTGCCTCTCCCCTCTCTCCCTTATCACCCAACCACCCTAGGAAGCCTCAGGTCGAGATCTGGAAACCCAGGCACCCCATCTTCCTCCCTCCTTCCTCCCTAGAAGGCCATGGCCACCACCTAGCAAAAACCCTAGTTATTCCTGCCTTGATCGAGTTCTACACGTCCTGGTGCTCTCCAAGGCTAGCCAGGAGCACCGACGAGATCCTCTGCTTCCCCTTCTTCGGCTCGCACCAGCGCGGGGCCGGAACCTCGCCGGAGCAGCCTAGCGCCACCGTGAACCGAAGAAGACCAAGCTTGTCGTCCGCGAGCCCGGCGCAAGATCTCCACCACCTCCGCGTGTTCTGACCACTCCGGCAACACCGCGGTGAGCCCCTGCATCCCCTAGACATGACCCTCCTCTCCCTCCTGCACCGTAGCTCCGCCGCACTCCGTCGAGCGCTCTGCGCGCCGCCGCGTGCCGCGCTCTGGCTGACAGCAACAGCCTCAGACCCCTCTATCCCCCTGTTCCTCGTCAAAGCCCGGCTAGCACAGCCCTCCTTCGGAGATGCTCCCTGCACGTAATATGTAGATCGTTGTCCCCTCTACATTTTTCGTTTTGGGGTCAACGCGTGTCGTCCAGCGGATTCGTCGCCACCGTCGACGGAAAACGGCCGGATCCGCCGCCGGCACGACCTCTTCCTGTCAGCGAGCAGCAACAGCCGGTGCCATTTTGTACTTAGCCCCCTGCCCTTTTTCCCGCCTCAACCCGCAGCCCATGCAGCCCCACCTGTCAGTCGCCCGCCGTTTTTACGGAAAGGTACCTCAGTTTCCTGGAAAACACCACCGCGCAGTCCCTGGACCGCCCACGTGTCACGTCCCTACTGGGCGACGCGCGCGCATGGCCCCCGCTGAACCCGGCCCCACCTGCCGACGATTGTGGCAAGGAAAGGTCCTGGTGAGAAACGCCAACCCAACCGCTGCGCCCCACCGGCTACTGAGTCAGCATGGACCCCACCCGTCAGCGTCTTGAGCTAATCCCCTCCAAGTATAAAAAGTTTTTCTGTTTATCTGTTTAAATAAAACAAATTCAGAAATGTTTAAATAAGATTTCAAATCTGTTTTTAAATAACTTTTAAATTATAAATCCAAATAATACAAATGATATATGATTTGTAATCAGAAAAATGTGAGGAATTCAAATATGCCATTCAAAATGTTGTTTGACCACTTTAAAATTTCGAGATGATTAAAATGACAACAAAATGCCCTTTTCTTAATAAATTAATAACTTTAATTCTACAACTCCAAATTCGACAAATAATATGTCTAAATCAATCAGCGCGACGAGACCGTTCTATCTATGCAGTCCTTGTTCTGAATTGAAGCATGCATAATGCCATATTTACAAATCAGAACTGTTTATGGCAATAAAACTTGACCAAATAAAGACTAAAATGCATTATTCTTGTACCCACACCTCACCCTTGCCATGCTACTTTAATGCCATGTAAATTGTGCATCATTCATCATGGCATGCTCGTTTGCTTGTCGCATCTATTCATATGCTTGTGCACTTTATTTATGTTGGCTCTTGTTTGTTTGGTTCTTCTTCGAATAGACGCCCAGCAGGAGAATTATCAGGAATCACAGGAGTTATACCCAGATCCATCTCTCGCTTCAACTGAGCTGCCAGGCAAGCACTACCACATGCTTGCATACATATAGTACCTATTGCCTCTATCTTATTCTTGCATCATTGAGTTGCGATTGCATTAAATTGAATCCCAAGTACTGCATAGCCTTTACTTTTAAACCCCACCGAAGCTTGTTCCTCCATCCCATGAGCCATTACTACAGGAGTTGTTTGAGCCATGCGAGTCGTAGAAAAAGCATGTGTAGGTTATGTGAGTGTCTGATGGATAACGAGGTACCTAAACAACATAACCTGAGTAGTAATGGGATAACTAATGAAAGAGGCACCGGTGAGCAATCTCTGCTATTTGGTTTTTCAGGCTCACTTGTGTCCCGTAGGACCCCGAGTACTTGATTCCTGTTCCTTGACTATTCGCACTATCCACATCCGGGAGGCCTTATGGACCCCCCTGAGCCAGAGCTTGATTCATTACTATTTCTTGGGGCCACAATTAGTTTGGGGTTTTATTACTATCCTGTACTTATGCCATGTTTACTGTTTATTTACGATTGTGCGTGGAGCACCTGTACTGTTTTGGATCGTGACACGTTTTCGCTGTATCGACAAGCCCAGTCACATTTTCAGGTTCCTAGTCGTTTATCGCCGTCCACACAAACCTTGAGCCCGTCTCAGAGTTAGCTAGCTTCGTTGCGGGTAGCTTAATGGGGTGCCCCCTGAAATATTACTGAATCCTGTGATCGCTTTGTCGTGAATGCCTCATTGGGTTTTTCCGAGGTTGATCGAGTGTGTGTTGCTATTTGTGCACCCCTGCAGGGTAAATCTTTCTGAAAGCCGTGTCCGCGGTTATGGACGACTTGGAGCACAGTTTCTCGATCATAGACAAGTCTAACTAAAGTACCGCTTTTAAATTGACTAAGTATCTGACTAGTAAATAGTGCAATACTCATGGAATGGTTAATAAAACTGCCAACGGATGGGGGTTGTTCGTCCGCTTCCTCGTTGGTAAGCGAGGAGGAGGATGGATCTGTTAATTATACTGTTATAACAGTTGATCTTAATTAACTGACATCCATCTATCATTGGTTAGGCGGATGGTTAGCGAGTATCTTTAGACTTGTTAGTTATTAGCTTTTTGCTGGAATTGCGTCACCCCAGGTTGTGTCCCCTTTAGAGGTATAAAGACTTGCTGAGTACCCCTAGGGTCTCACACGATAAATTGTTTGATTCAGATGAACAGGTGTACTCGCAAGATGGATACTGGGTGGAGGAGACGGATGATGTTGGCAACGATCACTCGGTGTAGAGATTCCGGGAACGGGGATCCGTGAGATCTATGGGCGGGATGTGTTTATTTATGTGGCATGTTATGCCGATTTGCTTCTTATCCGTACTCGGATCTTGTTTTCCGCTACCGCCTGATACTCTGATGTTTGATGTATGAGGAGCTATCCTAAAATATTATCTCTATCTAGGATATTTGAATCTTGCCGTATGGCGTCGCAATATTTCTATTTCTTTTAGATGGAATGGCTCTGAGGACTGTTGTATGTGGCTTGCATACATACCCATTTGTGTATGTAGTTGATCCCTTCGCCTGCCGATTACGCCGCTCGTTCTTGTCCCGATGATCTGAAAGTGGTTAGGACGGCCGAAAGGTCTACCGTGAGTGGCCCCGGGCCCCACCGTACTATTTTAACCACTTTCGCTCATCCAGGCATGTAACTAAGAGCGTAATTCACCGAGGTAGTTACACTCATCGCACCAACCAAGTACAGAGATCGGATCCAGAAGCAGCACGTCTTCAGACACCATCGAATCACCGCCGCCACCGTCGCCACATTGGGCTTTGAACACCGTAGGAGTGCCCACCCCGAGGGGTGAGAGCTAAGAACCTTTTCCAGACCATCGGGCAGGCATGAGATGGGGAAGAGCAAGCAGTACCTCCAACCGAGGATCCCCGAGCAGTAAATCCAAATCACTAGCAGAACGCTCCACTATCTGGCATATTTAGGCGTCAACACGTCGAGCCGCCTCCTCCCCTCGCCACCAAGGCCAACCAAACGAAGCTTCAAGACGCGACAGCCAGACACCACCAGAAGAACACAAACAACCCTAAAAAAGGAAGGCGGTCGTGCCATCCCCTTCCTCTCCCTCGCCACCACGACCGACCAAGGGGAAGACAACAACATTAGCACCCCCCGACTCCACAAACTCCAAGGCGTGATCGAAAGTCGACCGCGCCCAGAGAAACAACCCTCCCCAGATCCGTAGATCTGAGAGGATAGCAGGCCAGCAGCTCGCCGACGCTGCCACACGTGGCCTCGCCGAGATGGGGATCGAGCCCCAACACCCTTATTCCGACGCGACGCCGCCTCCACCATCTCGACGGCGTCCCCCGAAGCCCTAGCAAAACAAACCAGCCGAGCCGCTACCCGACGCAGTAGGAGAAGATCCCCCGCCGCCGCCACGCCACCCGGGCTTCGCCCGACAGTGCCACCGGCGGCGGCGGGAGGAGGAGGGGGTGGTAGGGGCTAGGGCTACTTGGTGTTTGGAAAAAATACTTGATAAAATAAAGAACTATGAAATAAATCATGTCTTCCCAGCTTCTTTTCCCTAACACTCCTCCGCCTTTTTTCCATCCACTTCCCATTGTCCTTTTCATCCTTGTTCCTCCTTCTTTTTCTTTGCTTCTTTTCATCCTTGCCCTAGTCTTGGGATCCACGGTTTTTAACTTCTTCGAGCTCAAAAGACTTCTAATGCAACTTTCTCCAGTAACTTAGCACAAAAGATGAGTCGATCCTTTTTTCGATAATCAATACCACAATATATTTATGATAGCGAGTAGCACACGGTAGAGATACATAGACAGTATTCAGCGATTACAAAAGAAAGTCTAAAAGAAACTGTCAAATCTACAAGGTGTTCAAACTCTTTCTTCTTTCATAACACAATCTTGTAGTCTTCTGAAGGCAACCAAAGAACATAGATCTCAAGGCACAAACCTGAACATACCAATGAGGGTTTGCTCATGATTTAAAATGTAGCCACAATGCCAAGACTACGTGCGCGCGCTTAGTCATTGAAGTAATCGACCAACATCGGCAAGAGTATCATCACCAGTATTTCAGAAAAAAGAAACCTAACAGCTTGACCGACGCCGCTAGGGAACCGAGAGTATGAATCACTATTGTCGAGGACGTGGCATTCGGGATAAATATTACAAAGATAATCCTCCTCGCGGCAACCGTAAGAAAAAATTCAAAACTAATCTGACAAAGCAAGATCTGAACGACCATCAAAGTCGTTTCCTTTCTTTCTTGCTTCAGCGGACGGGGCTTGCCTGTGCCCGGACGGTGCGACCATCCGTGCGCCCGGCGTACGTGGCCTCCATCCGGTGTTTCCGTGAAATTTGCCTCCCATTCACATCTTTCGGCTAGAAAATAAATCCCAATACGGTCTCTCGTCCCGTAATACTCGCAACCCAACTGATATGAATACAGTAGTAATTTGTGCTTGTGCATCTGGTGGTACTCCGGCCGTTCGGCGAAGCGGCGACACCGCATTGGACCTTACGACCGCCTTGGACCTTACGACCGCTATGGGAAAAATTAAAACGCCGTCGAGATGAGCAGGGCACGCTGAGCGAAGGCGGCCTCCTATCGGTATGCCGCCTCACTGGGGACATCACCGCCATGAACGAGGATACAGATGAAGAGGGCCAACCAAGAAAAAAATCAAGTGGGTTCAACGGTTGACACAAACGGGCGGCGGCAATGGCCGGTTGCCGAGCCTGTTACATACAATGGATTTCTTGTTAAATTGCGCTGAGGGTATCATGCCGTTGACTAAGAAGTTGCCATGGCGCAGAAGATATCTGTGCCAAGGTTATTGCTAGGACGGCCACTAAGGCATCAATGTCTTTGTTCTGTCCTCATCTATTGAGCACGTCGACTCGGGTCCCAGCCTGCTTGTATCCCTCAAGCTCCTCATACCTGCCGGCGGCGCTCTTCTCCGGCGTCATCGCTCGTGGCGGCGATTCCTCCGCCGATGACACAACATGCTGATAAGGGGTCGCTCTGCGAGGCCATATCGGTCAACTCGACGGGGTTCTATGCTTCCCATGCTAGTGTAGGGACTAGGGCGTGGTGACGAAGGGCGTGGCCGCTTCGCCGGATTACGAGAAGGCATCAAGCATCATAAAAGCTGCCGGACAGCAGGAGCAAGAGATACTAGGCGGCCGTATCAGTTTTTTTGGGAAGGCGTTTGAATCGGACAGGTGCGAGTATTACGGTAGTACGATTCTCTATATTTGGATTTTATTTTCTAGCCGAAAGATGTGAACGGGAGGCGAATTTCAGAGAAGCACCGGACGAAGGCCACATACATCGGGCGCACGGACGGTCGCACCGGCCGGGCGCAGGCAAGTTGCGTCCTCAGCTTCACCTGCAACAAACTCCACTATTTGTAATACTCTCTTCGATCCATATTAATTGTTATTGAATTGAATGTATCTATTATAATGCATAGATCGGAGGGAGTAGAAAATTCTAAATAATACCGATGGTTCATGAGGCCATTTGCCATGGAAACGAGCAAAGGTTCCTAACTTTCTAGATGCTTCAAAACACAGCGGTACAGCTAGAATGTCTCTTATCTTCCTATGTCTTTTGAGCCAAATCGAAATGCAATTTTTAGCTAGCCATCTTTTGTTGCAAAATATAAGATGCAGTGAGACAATACTCCCGCCGTTGCAAAATAACATGTTGGTAGTTAATTCACACTTAGATCTCACCTTTTGTTACAAGAACGAGAATGGGTACGGTCCTCTCCAGCGACGCAGCCGGTTTGCTCCGTCTCCATTGGCTTTGGGGCTTTGGAGACGTGGCCGATCAAGGCTCTCGCCGGCGAGAGGGTTTTTGTTAATAGCCTGTTTTTAGTGTTTTCTTCAGAATGTTGAGGCGGCGGTTATATCTTGAAGTTAGAATAAAGTATTCCTCGCTCTATCCTCGCTCTGGTGGAACGTCTAGCGTCGTCGGAGAGCGCGTGAAGTCTTGTGTCCGGCAGATCTCTTGAGATCTGTACGTGTTGTTGAGTTTCGGAGCAATTTACCGAAGATAAATGCTAAATAAAATATGAATAGAAAAACAGAAATTAAACTAATCATATGATTTAGCACATACGAACTAAGGCAAAAAGCAAAGAGAATTGCAAGGCATACAACTTGAGATAATATCAGAGCAAGATCTGAAGCAACCCAACAAGAAGAACATACTATTTGACTGAGATAAACAAGATTAAGAAGATATACATCATGGCAGAGGGACCGCTGGAGGAACCGCTGGGGTTGGCATTGGCACCGTCGTCAGCCATGTCGTCGAGGAAGAGGTTGTTGATGTCGGGAAAGAAGTCCTCGTTGGAAAAGACGTCGTTGTCGTAGTCACTGTCCGTGAAGGAGTCCGTGATGAAATCGCCAGTAGTCGCGCCGACAGCGCTCCCCAAAAACCTTATCGCCCTTCTCCCGTACAGAATTCGAAGCAGCGGGGTCTCGGAGGCCTACTGTCCCTGCTAGCGATGCACGTCGCAAGACGGGATGGAGAAGAATGGAGCAGCAGCGCGATGCTTTGGAACTAGAGGCAAAGCTTGTATTAGGAGAGGAGCGACCTCTCACTTTTACAGGCACAGACGAACGGGCAGCGTCGGGAGAGGAAACGGCCTCCATTAAGTCCAAATTAAACCTCAGAGGAAACGGCCGAATTAAACCGCAGAGGTAACGTCCAAATTAAACCGCAGAGGAAACATCCGAATTAATTCTTAAAGGAAACGTTCGTATTAAATCTCCACTTACGCAGACTGTTCAAATAATTAATCCATTCATGCGCAGCAAAAAGAAAGGGAAGCTCTCGGCTCGAGGCATTTCCACAAACCGCGGCGCGCGCGCACGTCGTGACGAGGTGGGCGGCGGAGGAGGAGGAGCGCGCGTGTACATCTCTCTCCTTCACATCCTTTTACCAAGTGGTGAATCTTCCTTCAACTAGCAATATGGGACTAAACATTTATCCCACCTCTTGCCATGCATGAATGGACCACATGTGCCTCTAGGATTTTTTAGGAATTATTAAAATGGAATATGGGCTGGGCCAATTAGGAAAAAATTCAACAATCCCCCACCAGATCCCAGAGGCACATGAAGTTTGCCTTTAGTTCCAAAACATTATTTATATACCGGTACTATAGTGGAGACTGTTAAGTTAAACTTCCACATAGAACTTTATGCTACACTAGGCTGCAACTTGTACAGTGGACTATGGCTTGAACTGCAAGTTTGCTGCAAACCTAGATTCACACAAAGTCTTGACCGATACTAGGCTGCCGTGGGACTTCCCCGCGGGTCGAGCTTATGCGTCATACTCCATGGCCTTTCATGAGTTTATTAGAGAGCACCCTACTCTCATAGACTGCTACGTTTAATAGTCAGACTCATATATTCTTCCAAAGATATTTTGCAGGACAACATCTCTGCTTAAGATAAGCCATTTAGACACATTAAGATAATAAATCAACCTGCCGTGCAGAATAGGAAAATATTGCATCTTCATGGAGTGGTATTAATTAAAGTAGGGATACTTTCCTCTCAGCTAATCAACAGCTTGTCTCCCAATTCTAATTTACAGGATCTCCGATCACATAGAATGGTTTACCACTATGAAAAGCTCATATTGTGGGTCTCATACCCATCTCCTTCGATGCATTTTCTATCACATTGCGTGATAGACCCTTTGTGAAGGGATCTGCCAAGTTTTTAGATGTTTGGATATAATCCAATGCAATAACTCCGGAGTTTCTCATTTTCCTTACAGATTTTAGTCTCCTCTTCACATGTCTTGATGCCTTCATATTATCCTTAGAACTATTTACTTTGAAAATCACTGTTTGATTATCACAGTTCATAAGGATTGCGGATATTGGTTTTTCAACCACAGGTAAGTTCATCAAGAGTTCACGAAGCCACTCTGCTTCAACAATGGCTGTGTCTAATGTTGTGAGTTCTACTTCCATAGTTGACCTTGTTAAGATGGTCTACTTGCAAGACTTCTAAGAAACAGCGCCACCCCCAAGTGCGAATACATATCCACTCGTTGCCTTTATCTCATCAGCATCAGATATCCAATTTGAACCACTATAACCCTCTAGTATCCTTGGATACCCGGTATAGTGAATGTCGTAGCTCGCAGTGCCTTTTAGATAGCGCATAACTCTCTCAAGAGCATGCCAGTGATCATCCCCTAGATTTGAAACAAATCGACTGAGTTTGCTCATAGCAAAAGCGATGTCAGGCCTAGTGGCGCTAGCTAAATACATAAGCGAGCCAATAATTTGAGAGTATCTCAGTTGGTCTCTAGTATTTCCTCGATTCTTTCGAATCATCACACTAGGATCATACGGTGTAGGAGAAGATTTGCAATCGCTATACCCGAAACAACTCAAGACCTTTTCCACATAGTGGGATTGAAGCAATGTAATTCCACCATCATCATCTCTCAATAGGTTGATATTCAGGATAACATCAGCTACACCCAGATCTTTCATCTCAAAGGAACGAGATAAGAAATCCTCCACTTCCTTAATTGCATTAAGGTCAGTTCTGAAAATCAGTATGTCATCAACATACAAACAAATGATGACTCCTTCACTCCCATCATGGCGATGGTATACACATTTATCAGCTTCATTTACAGTAAATACTGCAGCGGTTAAAGTTCTTTCAAACCTCTCATGCCACTGTTTAGGGGCTTGTTTTAGGCCATATAAAGACTTCAACAATTTGCACACCTTTCCTTCTTAACCATTTACCATAAAGCCATCTGGTTGATCCATGTAAATTTTCTCATCCAACTCTCCATTTAGGAAAGCTGTCTTGACATCCATTTGATGAATTATAAGACCATGAGAGGCAGCCAATGAAAGTAGTACTCGAATGGTGGTCAATCTGGCAACATGTGAGTAAGTGTCAAAGAAGTCTTCACCTTATTTTTGAGTGTATCCTTGGCCACTAGCCGTGCATTGTACTTTTCAATAGTACCATCAGGCCTAAGCTTTTTCTTGAACACCCATTTACATCCTACAGGTTTACACCCATAAGGACGATCAGTGATCTCCCATGTTTCATTGGCTAAGATGGAATCCATCTCACTACGAACAACTTCCTTCCAGTAGTCAGCATCAAGAGATGCATAAGCTTCTGAAATAGAAGTGGGAGTATCATCCACGAGGTACACAATGAAATCATCACCAAAGGACTTTGTAGTCCTCTGTCTCTTGCTCCTTTTAGGAATTTCATTATCATCCTCCTTAGGATTTTCAACATGTTCGATTGGAGTGATGGGTTCAGAATTTGTACTAAAATCCTGACTGGATGAACTAGGCATCTCCTAATTTGATGAGCTAGGTATATCCTTCATAGGAAAGATATCCTCAAGGAAAATCGCATCAGTCGACTCCATAATTGTACCGACATGCATGTCAGGTACCTCAGATTTTACTATCAAGAATCTATAACCAATGCTATGAAAAGCATAACCAAAAAATACACAGTCAATGGTTTTTGGCCCAAGTTTGCGCTTCTTGGGAATTGGCACATGAACTTTTGCCAAATATCCCCAAGTCCTTAGGTAAGAGAATTTTAACCTTTTCTTCTCCCATTCTTCAATTGGTGTAATTTCTTTGTTCTTCGTGGGAACTCGGTTTAGGACATGACACGCAGTCAATAGAGCCCCCCCCACCATTCCTTAGATAGAACCGATGTATCTAACATGACGTTAACCAAATCTGTTAGAGTATGATTCTTTCTCTCAGCTACCCCATTTGACTGAGGTGAATAGGGAGGCGTCCTTTCATGGATTATACCATGTTCCGCACAGAAGGAATCAAACTCGTTGGAAAAATACTCTCCACCACGATCAGACCTAAGCCTCTTAATCTTTCGATCAAGTTGGTTTTCTGCTTCAGCTTTATAGATTTTGAAGAAACTCAAAGCCTCATCTTTTGATTTCATAAGATATACATGGCAATATCTCGTAGAGTCATCGATCAACGTCATGAAATATTTTTTTCCACCTTTTGTCAACACACCATTCATCTCACAAAGATCAGAATGTATGAGCTCTAGTGGTGTTAAATTTCTCGCTTCTGCAGTCGTATGTGACTTACGAGGTTGTTTTGCTT
Source organism: Avena eriantha (assembly GCA_910589775.1). Classification (NCBI taxonomy): domain Eukaryota; kingdom Viridiplantae; phylum Streptophyta; class Magnoliopsida; order Poales; family Poaceae; genus Avena; species Avena eriantha. Next base: position 541,522,233 of record OU342742.1, read on the forward strand.
GCATGCAGACTTGGCACTTAGATCCCTTAATAGTAGTGAAATCAGGGATTAAATTCATTTTGGCTAGTTGCGTCATACAACCAAATTTAATATGGCAAAGACGTGAATGCCAGACATTTGATACGAAATTCGTGTAAATATGATTAACACTTTATTACAAACGTCTGACAGAGATAAGCGGAACAAGCCTCTGCACTCATAACATTTACCAACAAAGGTTCCATACTTAGAGATTACAAATTTATTGGACTCAAATATAATCTTGTAGTCGTCTCGACACAAAAAAGATCCGCTAACAAGATTTTTATTTATTGAGGGAGCATGATGCACGTTCTTCAGGCGCACGGTCTTTTCCGAAGTAAACTTCATATCGACCATACCAACACCATGAACAGAAGCATGCGAGCCGTTCCCCATTAGCACGGATTGAGTCCCTCTAACTTGATATGAAGAAAACAAGGAAACATCAGAACAAACATGTACATTAGCGCCAGTGTTAATCCACCAATCAGGAGAATGACATAATAAAAAAAACAGTAGTTAATATACCAAACCCAACATCTTTCATCTCAACGTCGCCCATGACAACATTAGCAGTCTTGCTGCCTTTTCCATGGTGGCGCTTGTCAAAGCGGTTGGGACAAGCAGGAGCCCAATGATCAGGATCACCGCACGTATGACAAGCACATTTCTTCTTATCAGTCTTCTTTTTGAAGCTGGTAGACTATGAAGCCTTGTTCTTTCCATCAAACTTTCCTTTACCATCAAACTTGCTCTTGTTCTTGAACTTGTTAGGCTGGAAGTTCCTTTTCTGTACCATATTAGCATTAGAGCCTCCCTCGATACCTCGAGCATGTGCGTCTTTTGCTCTCGCTTTCTCTTCCACATGAAGAGTCCCAATGAGATCCGTTACGGAAAACTCTTGTCTCTTGTGCTTTAGAGAAGTAGCAAAATTCCTCCATGATTGGGGAAGCTTGGCAATAATGCCTCCGGCAACAAACTTGTCCAGTAACACACAAGTGAAGTGCTCAAGCTCCCTGGCAAGTGACAGTATTTTATGAGCCTGCTCCACAATGGAGCGGTCATCAACCATCTTATAGTTATAGAATTATTCCATGACATACAGTTCACTGCCAGCATCGGAGACTCCAAATTTTCTCTCGAGCGCATCCTACATATCCTTGCCATTGCTAAATGACAGGTATGAATCGACAATATTGTCGCCAAGGATGCTGATCAAGGCAGCCTTAAACGTGGTATCACGTTTTTGAAAAGCCTCTTCCTGAGCAAGATTAAGATCTCCCTCAGGTGCGCCGTAAATGACGTTATAGTAGCTCATGGTCTGAAACCAGAGCACTGCCCTCGCACACCATTTGTAATTGACACCTTCAAACATAGCTGGCTTCGTGGATGCAACAAAACTACTCGGAGCAAATTTCCTATAATAAGATTTTTGGATTGTTGAGTTTAGGAGCAATTTACCGAAGATAAATGCTAAATAAAACATGAATAGAAAAACAGAAATTAAACTAATCATATGATTTAGCAGATACGAACTAAGGCAGAAAGTAAAGAGAATTGCAAGACATACAACTTGAGATAATATCAGAGCAAGATCTGAAGCAACCCAACAAGAAGAACATACTATCTGACTGAGATAAACAAGATTAAGTAAGAAGATGTATATCATGGCAGAGGGACCGCTGGAGGAACCGCTGGGTTGGCGTTGGCACCGTCGTTAGCCATGTCGTTGAGGAAGAGGTTGCTGATGTCAGGGAAGAAGCCCTCGTTGGGGAAGACGTCGTTGTCGTAGTCACTATCCGTAAAGAAGTCCGTGATAAAATCGCCAGTAGTCGCGTCAACAACGCTTCCCAAAAACCTTATCGCCCTTCTCCCGTACAGAACTCGAAGCAACGGGGTCTCAGAGACCTACTGTCCCGACTAACGATGCACGTCGCGAGACGGGATGGAGAAGAATGGAGCAGCAGCGCGATGCTTTGAAACTGGAGGCAAAGCTTGTATCAGGAGAGGAGCGACCTCTCACTTTTATAGGCACAGACGAACGGGCAACGTCGGGAGAGGAAACGACCTCCATTAAGTCCGAATTAAACCACAGAGGAAACGTCCGAATTAAACCGCAGAGGTAACGTCCGAATTAAACCGCAGAGGAAACGTCCGAATTAATTTTCAGAGGAAACGTTCGTATTAAATCTCCACTTACGCAGACTGTTCAAATAATTAATCCATTCATGCGTGGCAAAAAAAAGGGAAGCTCTCGGCTCGAGGCATTCCTGCAAACCGCGGCGCGCGCGTCGTGACGAGACGAGGCATGGCGAGGCGGGCAGCGGAGGAGGAGCGCGCATGTACATCTCTCTCATTCTTATCATTTTACCAAGTGGTGGAAGTAGCCCCTTATAAGGTGGTGAAATCTTCCTTCAACTAGCAATATGAGACTAAACATTTGTCCCACCTCTTGCCATGCATGAATGGGCCACATGGGTCTTTAGGAGTTTTTAGAAATTATTAAAATGGAATATGGGCTGGGCCAATTAGACAAGCATTCCAACACGTGTTTCGTATCCATTGAAATCATTCAAGGTCAGTCTCTTCTGATCTACGATTTTTATCTTCGACGATGGTTACTGCTCTAATACGCTGGTTCTTTGAGGACTTAGCACGACAATTTCTCATTTGTCTACTACAACAAGCCCTATTATGACAAGCTTTGTCCAACTCTTGTGCGCGTTCGGCTCGTGCTAGTGTTTGTAATCGTCGCTAGGTGGTCGGATGACCTATTTGTAATTTTTATACGTTTAGGACTTTTTATACTTATACCACTGTCGATGATTATTAATAGACGGTGGAATTTTGCAAAAAAAAAGATAAAAAATATGATTAAAACTTTTTAAATTAAGTAGGAGTATATAATTTTAGATCGGCAGCAAAGCGCGCGGGCTTTGTTTAACTTTTCTCAAGGAAAACGGAACGTGGTAGTCCAATTTCCGATGTTGTTTGCCTCGGCAAAAATTTCCACTAGGCAAAGGAGGCCGATTCAGGGAACATCAGGGGGCTCACCTTGCAGTGGAACAGAAGAAAATTCACCCGTACCCTTCCCGGCTGCCCTTCGTCACCTCCTCCATTTCCGACTCCCCCACGATCCCCGCACCCCGACCCCGATCCGCGCGAAGACCTCTCACCGCCGGGATCCGGCGAGCCCCTCTCGCCCTACCGTCCCGTATGCCCGTCGGCCGTGCGTAGGCAGGACGATCCAGATCCGGCGATCGACTGAGATCCCACCGCGCTGCGCGCCGATGGCGGGCGCGGTGTCGGCGCTGTTCCTGCTGGACATCAAAGGCCGCGTCCTCGTCTGGCGCGATTTCCGCGGCGACGTCACCGCCGTCCAGGCCGAGCGCTTCTTCACCAAGCTCCTCGACAAGGAGGTAGCAATCAACCCCTCGCAATCAGAAACGCCTCTTTTGCACTATAATTACGATCTCTTGCATCAGCTTTGCGCTAAGTTGTTGTGATCGGGCAGGGCGATGCCGAGGCCTACTCGCCGGTGGTCTACGACGATGCGGGAGTCACCTACATGTTTATACAGCATAACAATGTCTTCCTCCTCACCGCCTCCCGCCAAAACTGCAACGCCGCCAGCATTCTCCTCTTCCTCCACCGCGTAGTCGATGTATGAATGCCTGACTCATCTTCACAGCGGCACATTGCACATTGTAGCATCTGATTTTTTTCATCTACTCTTTGCGCGTGTGCCTGTAGGTGTTCAAGCACTATTTCGAGGAATTGGAGGAGGAATCACTGAGAGATAACTTTGTCGTCGTGGTATGTAACTGTTTGTGACAGGAATTGGGTTTGGAGGGCATGGACGTGCCAGTTTCTTCTAAGTTTGCCAGCAATTGCTGTGATTTGACACATGGTTTCATATGTATTCTACGTGTAGTATGAGTTGCTTGATGAGATGATGGACTTTGGGTATCCACAATACACCGAGGCAAAGATCTTGAGCGAGTTCATCAAGACAGACGCCTACAAGATGGAGGTCACACAGAGGCCACCGATGGCTGTGACAAATGCTGTCTCATGGCGGAGTGAGGGGATTCGGTACAAAAAGAACGAAGTAAGTTGATGTATTCTTTGCTACCTCTCTTATTGTGGTTAGGTAGGTTCTGATGGTACTTGACAAACTACCAACCACTGCTTTTCCAGGTATTCTTGGATGTAGTGGAGAGCGTTAACATTCTTGTTAATAGCAATGGGCAGATTGTGAGATCAGACGTCGTTGGGGCACTGAAAATGCGAACATATTTGAGGTGAGTTTGCAGTACCATTCGTGGAAATAGCAGTATGACAGTCTGAAATGCGTCTGTTGACTAATTCAATGTAGATCACTTTGCTAAAGAGAAGATATCTTACACAGCAACTCGTAGATAAATGAAGCATTCAGACCTATTTCTGTGCCTTTTTAGAAATCCATTTATCATATAGTTAAACATTTTGAGTGATGACCCAAGTGAAGTAAGTGCATATTTGTTTGCACACTATAGCACATTTGTTTCTTGTCTTTGGGCTTGGAGTGTTCTGCGCGAGTATGCTAGTATACATGGCCTTATGGTGCCCACTAAATGCCTTTTTACACAGGCTGGAAAGAAATTCAAAGTTAATCTATCTTTGTATGAGTTTTAGTGATAAATTCATAGTCCTGTTCATTGACGTTCGGAACAATGTTGGAGTACTTAACTGTGCTATTGGTCTTGAGATTACATAGTTTACCTAAGTAAATGTTATTGTTTTGACATTTTCATTGTGGATGTGACAATGGGAGTTGGTAAATTGATTAGTTCAGTTGGTTTGTATCACACCATAATTATCACAAAACAAGAAATCGTAGAACTGAGAGTGATATTTATCTGGTGGTCATTAAACAAGTTATTAAGGATTAAGAGTCGAAGAGTCAAGTCGACTAGCTAGGGTACCGACTCATAGACTAGTCGCGATAAGTTGACATTGTTCACTAGCTAGTACAAATACCATACTACTAAAATACCACTCTCATAAAGATAAATTGTCCTTGGACTAGTTGGTTTCCTCTTAGGATCTGTGGATGGATCATACTGCTCAACAGCTGCAGCTGCAGCAACTTCTTGTGGTACCTCTGTCTGTGACATGATGCTAGCACGATATGGATGGAAGATAGGAAAGCACACACGAGTTTAGCACAGAGAGGATTGGGAGGAGAGGAAAGAAGGAGAGCAGATGAGAAGATCACACAACTGTGGATAGTCGCAGCAACAGCCAGCGTTGTGGCCACCAGTAATGCCGGCAGTCGCCTGGCCAGGCTAGGGCTAGCAGCACCTAGGAGGCAATTATATCTTTAGGCTGGAGGGTGTGTGAGTGCATGGAAGGGATTAGGATTTAGTGTCCAGCCTTAGGCTTCTTTGACTAGTCTAGGTTAATCAGTGATTACTCAACCACTCACTCGGCTATGCATACCAGTTGAGTCAAAGTGCCCAGTCGACACCCAAGTTACGATTAGTGGGCTAGTTGCTCGACTCTTAATCATTGTAAGCTAAACTAAGTAATCATTATCAAACAAGAAAGTTGAAAGATGTTCCAAATGTGGTTCTGAAAGATGAGTATACTAGCAATATTGATTTTGCAACTCCCTACTTTACCTGAAGTAAGTTTTCCTTTTTACTGTGGACCTTCCAGTTAGTAGTTGGTACCTATTTGTCTGTACCATAATAATCAAAAAGCAAGTTATGGTAGAATGGAGTGCTATATCTCTGGTAATTGTAAAACAGGTTAATTCCAGAAGTTACTAAAAAATCACTATCAATTAATAAAGTTTGAAAATGTGCCTAATGTGGTACTCTCTCCGATCCAAATTAATTGTCGCATAGGGAAAATGTTAGCTAAATCTGTCTAGGTTCAGTGAACCTGCGACAACTAATTTGGATCAGAGGTAATACTAAATTTTAAGTATACTATGCTTGTACTTGTCAGGTTGTAATATCTGTACTCTGTATGCACCATATATATCTTTTATTCCACAGAAGAGGTCCTTCAACTATAAAGTTAGATGAAATTGAAGGCACGTACAAATGAGCATTTACATTCTTAAGCTTAACATTGATATTGTTTTACATTACCAATTTCAGACGTTGATGTTTTGAAAATGTGAAGCATCGCTGGAATATCATGGCTCGTTTCAAATATGATACTCCCTCCGGTTCATATTAATGTTCTCAACTTTGTCTAGACACGAATGCATCTAGTCTAAATTTTTAACTAGGTACATCCGAATCTAGATAAAGTTGAGAACAATAATATGGGTCGGAGGGAGTATCAGAAATAAAACTGGTTTATAGATTGCCAGACTTGCTTGTCTATTTTCCTTACGGGCTTTCCTACCATCCAAATATATTTGATATCGATGTTTCCTTTTTTCAAGAATATACATCCATAACCCTACTAATACTGAAATATTTTGGAACAGTGGAATGCCAGAGTGCAAACTTGGGTTGAATGACAAGGTTCTTTTAGAGGCTCAGGGGCGGGCAACTAAAGGGAAGGCAATAGATCTTGATGATATCAAATTTCATCAGTAAGCAACAGTATTGCTTTCCCCATCAAGTTTGTCTCAAGTTTCTTATATCAAGACTTGAGCATGACTATTCCCTATTTTGCTCCAAGGTGTGTTCGGTTGGCCAGATTCGAGAATGATCGGACTATATCATTCATACCTCCAGATGGAGCTTTTGATCTAATGACATACAGGCTCAACACTCAGGTTTTTCTTAATTGTGTTTTACAACCATGAGAGACATCATATATAACTTGCAATTTTTGTCCTCATGTGCCTGCCCTTATGCTATTTAGGTGAAACCACTTATCTGGGTAGAAGCCCAAGTTGAAAAACATTCTAGAAGCCGGATAGAATTCACGATTAAGGCAAGAAGTCAGTTTAAGGAAAGAAGGTGTGTCTGTAACAAAATTGGTTTGCTCGTGTTGCACTAGTGATTTTTTGAATTAATGGTATTTTTCTTCTTCATTTCCAGCACAGCAACAAATGTTGAAATTGAAGTGCCTGTTCCTTCAGATGCCACAAACCCAAATATAAGAACTTCAATGGGTTCTGCTGTATATGCACCTGAGCGAGATGCAATTGTCTGGAAAATAAAATCATTTCCTGGTGGCAAAGTGAGTATGACTGATTCCAAATGAATCCATTGGCTTCTGTGTTGCTACTTTAAGTCTGCTAATTTCCTGACCTGCTCTCTTAGGAGTACATGTGCAGATCAGAATTTAGTCTACCAAGTATAACTGCGGAAGAAGCGGTCCCTGAAAAGAAGGCACCGATACGTGTGAAATTTGAGATACCATATTTCACTGTATCGGGTATTCAGGTTATCAGATTTTGCAGTGTTACAAATTTGCTATATTATCATTGCTGTTGTTTCATTTTTCTCAAGTAAATAGTATGGCATTTTGAATTTTATAGGTTCGATATCTAAAGATCATTGAAAAGAGTGGGTACCAGGCGCTTCCCTGGGTTAGATACATTACGATGGCTGGTGAATACGAACTGAGACTTCTATGAATTTTCTCTGGCATGGCCACTAGAAGACATCAATGAAGCTCCGAGGCTCTGGGGATACATAGTTCTTGCTTGTTACGGCGTATAGATGACATTGGGAAATGGACATGGAAGTCTTATCCCAAGAAGCTCTACCTTGCAAGGTTTTTTGTGTGGCTTGTTCATCCTGGTAGTGTTATTTACCATGGTTACTGTAAGTTACACATCAAGTACAGTTTTGAAGAAACTAACACTTTTTTTAGTTAACTTGTATCATTATTGGTTTATTATTTTTGGTGCTAAACTTTTTTTTATTCCCTTTTGTACTATACAAAAATCTCGAGCTGATTTGAGATGAATGAAATGAACGTCAAACATGAGTAATACTTCTGAATGTTTAAGTTGAAACTATGCAGGATTTAGAACATCTGCAGCAGTCCACCCATTTTTCAGCCCCTACTAGACCATTTTTGGTGCCCATCTATTTTTCACCGTCTTCTACAGCTGTCTCCCTATTTTAAGGTCACTATTTATATTCCATTTGTTGATACACACTCAGATAGATCTATATTTTGACACCATAATAATTCAACCCTTAATATTGCTACTGTATACATTTGAACAAATATTTAGATGCATAATTTCCACAATCCAAATTCAGTATATAGTTAAACTAAATTACATGTAAATAAACTACATCTTGACACGATGTTTTGGCACAAGTGTTTTGACTAGATCATCTCGAAGTTCCTTGTGCCCCTGCTTGTTTCAATACTTCGATGGATGTCAAGGAACTCTTATAAAACGGATCCTGCTTGGGTATGGTAGTCGTTCCCACATGATCGTGCTGAAGTCTTCATCATGAGATCGCAGCCAATGCGTCATGACATCGCTCACTCTCACCCTATTCTTTGAACAAAGTAGTCATATTGTCCTTCCACAGCTCCCACTATGCACATGAAAACGTCCTCTAAATTTAGCTTCCCTGTATACGAGAAGATATGCAAACCAGTCAGAATGCATTCAGTACCTATTGCGTCTCGCTTCAACATGCCACTGATGGGTCGCGCAGATAGATTCAGTGTATTAGTTTGGCAGCTCCCAAGAAATCGCATCTCCCCAACTGCCCCCAACTCCAGCCTCCGCCGGTCCGGTCCCTGCCTCCTCCGTCGGCCGCTCCGGTCACGGGAGGGGGTGGGGACCCCAGTGCTTCGGCTCCCGCTATAGTTAGGGTTGGTCTAATACTTCCTTGGGTCACTGCTTTCATGAAGTAGACTACGTCGGGTCGGAATAATTTGCCCCTGCTCTTCCACCATCTCATCGTCACTTCAATCGGTGGCATCGGGGCAGGTGGCCCGGTCTTCTTGCCGGTCTCTAGATCCGTTGAGATTCGTGTCTGGTGGTCGACGTTCGTTACCCTCACGGGTGACAGTCACGTCGGCTGCTGCAGTAGTGTTTGACGTCCTGCAGTTGTGTGCGTGGAAGACGGTAGGCAGCGACGTTTCTCTTCTTCGACCGTGTTGGATGAAGACGACGTGTCGGGATCCGGTGACCATAGGGAAGATCCCCGGCTGAAGTGCCACAAAGTATTGGGATCGTCGCTTCCGACGACTCGGTTCATTGGCTCGAAAAGCATTCTCGTGTGCGATGGTGCTCTCCTAAATCTAGGTATAGCGGTTATTCGTCTCTTTTTTTTGGCGCTACCATGATGACGGCGGAGAACGATGGACGATGGTTCGTTGAGGCACAAGTTTTTCCAATAGTGGAATTGTAATTTTACTTGCAGGATTCTTTGTGCAAAGTTGCTTGACAAGAACGTTTATCTTAGGTGTTGACTCTGGATTATCCGATGGAATATATGGTTACTAAAAAGAAAAAACATGCTCAACTTCCATGAGAAGTGCAGCCGCAGCATAGAAGTTTGTAGTGGTGATTCAGTTCAGTCCTAAATCACACCAACCGTGAGTTAGACACGTGGACGCAAAGGTGACATCCATAGCACTCGTGACGCCAGCTGGCCCAAACGTAGCTAAACTGTGTGACATATACAGTATAATTTAGTTTTTCTTTTTTAACTTTTTTTCATCCATGTGTTTGTTTTTCAGATATGTCGTACACGTTTTTTTTGAGGCAATCACCGGGGGGAGAGAGTCCCCACCTAAATTTTACTCAAAGCATATAGAGTTACATATTACAGAGGGAGAGATGGTCGCGCCAAGAGCTGGCCGCCATTTTTAGTTCCGTAGTTCTAAAGCGGTGAGTCAACAAGGTGAGGTCGGAGATGATGTTCCTAATCGTTTCATTACAGGGCTGGTCGTAATGTTGAAAGATTTGCGCGTTCCGCGCGTCCCATATCTTCCATAGGATGATCATGAGCATAGACGCCCATGCTAACGCGGGTAGGTGGGGTGGCATAGGCCTCTTCCAGACTTCCGCGAATGGGGAGTGTGTGGGGATGATGCCGATCTTGCACCAAACGTCAGCGGCGGCTGGGCAGAGGAAGAACAGGTGTCCCCTGTCCTCGGGAAGTAGGCCACAGCGGGGGCAGGTGTCGTAGTCGATGATGGTCTTCCGTAGTAGATTTGCCCTTGTGTTGAGCCTGTTTAGGTGTAGTAGCCAGGTGAAGATCTTGAGCTTGTCGGGCACCGGCGAGGCCGAAATAACCGCAGCCCCGGGGTCCTGCAGCTGCTCTTGGAGCAACAGGTATGCACCTCTCGAGGAGAAGCACGTCCCCCCAAGAAGGAGGCGGGTGTCCGGCTCCGCGGACAACGTCATATCCTGCAACAAGGAAGACAAAGAAGCAAACTCGTCCGTGGCAGTGACAGTTAGCCGATTACGCAGGCCCTCCTAGATGCCATTATGCAGAATATCAATAACAAATGCAGTAGGTTTGGTGTGGTGGGAGTAAAGTGCTGGGAAGGCGATCTGTAGGGGTTCAGAGAGTAGCCAACGGTCGTGCCAGAACATGACCGAGGAGTCACTATGTACGACACACTGTGTGATTTGCGAGAGGAGGGGGAGGTGGGTAGTAATAATTTTGCTAAGGTAGGTTTTTTTGGTTTGGTGGAGGGGGGTGGAAGGGGGAGTGGTGGAGGAGCCAGTCTCCCAGGGGATTTCTCTTCCTACTGAAATTAGCTAGTGTTTACCCACAAAAAAAGAAATTAGCTAGTGATTGACATTGTCGTCAAATTCATTTTCCCGCGATGCTTATTTTTGAGGATTTGCACTGTTCTTATTCTACGACCTTTTGGCAATGAATTTGAAAGCCAATAGGATTAGCTACATATAATCTCTGAAAAAAAAAGTTCTGCTCAAACAATTACAACTTATTCTGAATACAGAGTAGAATAAACCTTTGAGGCTGTTGTTTGTTTCTCACGGCGTCAGCTAAAGACAGTTTATGATCTCTATCCACAAGTTACCTAAGAAACGTAGCGCTCAGATGACGAATCTACATACAGAATCATGTACACTAAAATACAGTACATGCCAAAATCTACCAAAATCTGAATAGTGTCAGGTGCATAGAACCGGAACCCTATTGCTTTCCTTCGCGCATGCTTCATGGTGGTAGCCTGCAGCGTCCACCACTCAGGGCTGCTTGATGGTGGCAGCCAGCTCGATGCAGTCGGTGACGAGGCGGGTGATGTGGCGCTGCGCGCCGCGTATGGGCGACTTGAGCTCCGGCCGCTCGGCGAAGATGTCCTTGCAGTCGGTGGAGTAGGTGCAGGCGGCGGAAAGCGCCGACATGAGGTCGTCGTGGCTGCCTCCGTTCCTGAGCGTGGCCCGCGAGGTCTTGAGCGAGTCCACCAGCGACGCGTAGCTGTCCCTGCACGACTGCAGCGACGACAGCATCCCCGTGCCCCTGGCCCGGCCGAATAACCTGATCGCCCCGTCCAGCCTCATGGCCGCCATGGCCGACTTGGCAGCGGACACCCGCAGGGCCACGTCCAGCAGCTGCTTCGGAGTTGTCACCGCCGGCAGCGTCGCCAGCCTGCTGCACAGCGACCTGTAGTGCACCTGCGCGCACGGGGGCCGTACACATGTGTGCATAGGTGAGAAGAATCGATCGATCTGCACGTAACGTACGCGCATCGTAGGTTTTTACACTTCTCGGGGTATATATATATACATGTACCTCTTGACATATGGCCAGGCATTCCTCGCAACTTTCGATGCCGATGAGGCGACGACCACTGTCGTCGAAGGGGGTGGAGAGAGGGTGGATAGCACGGGCATCGGTGGAGCCCGAGGACGCCGCGAAGACGGCGACAAGGGTCAGCGCGGCGAGGAGTAGTCGGAACATCGGTTTGGTTGTCGAGCGAGAGGAGGTTACGTGGGCTAAACGAGAGAGACGAGGACTCGAGAGGCTATAAAACAAGAAACTTTTTGCATCTGAGAAGAAACCGGTGAAGTGGTGGTGGTGGTGGTGTTGAAGAGTACGGGACTGGAGTGGGAGAGAAAGCTAGCCGTAAACTCTTGCGGGATAGCGGTTGGTTAGCCTTGGTTGTAGCTTCTGCTGTCCTTAAAATTGGCTCGACTTTTTATTGTGTGGCAGCTACATGTTAATAACTTGTGCATGACACTGCATGGTAAGCGAAGTTGAACAAAAGCTCGTCCATGCACTAACACCTGTGACATTTTACGTACGTCAGACACAGGGGAGAGGCGAACGTGAGGACGACCCCAAAACTCCACAAGGCAACGAAAGCTAGTCTTGCCTAACCTGTAGCCACTATGGCGAACAGACGTGGCACAGAGCCTCAAACCCGCGCCACTACCAAGATGATGTGATGGCCCGAGGAATAGGAACATTTCGAGTACTACTTTGCGATGAGTGTTTTTGCATAACATGCATTTGCAAAAGTGTGAAATTTTTAAAACTTTGGTTTTAAGAGTTACAAGTTATTGATATTAAACTCTAGTGTTGAAGTTTGACTTAGGTCAACACTAGGATTTGAATTCAAATTTCAAAGTGAACTTATAATTTCCAAAATTTAGGAATTTAAAATGATTTTTGCATCATACATTGAGTTAAATACTCAAAACCACACATCCACATAGATCATGTTCACTTAAAAAATAGTTGTGACTATTGAGTTCAAAATGGAGGTTTGAATAATTCAAACTTGAATTCATATATTCACAAATGAATTAAAATAAGTCACAACAATACAAAGTAATGAGACAATGTTATGAAAGGAATCTTTATTGATATTAATATTGAGAAGGTTATTTACAAAATAATTTACAAACGGGAATTGATCCTATTACAAACTACTAAACAAAAAGAAAAGGGAAAAAATCTAAACTAAAACCCTAAGCTACACTTCTTGCTCTTCTTGCCTTTCTAGCCCATCTTGTCCTGCAAAATAAACACTAGAACAAACCAAGTTTATTTTAAAATGTTGGATCCACCAAGTGTTGAATACATTTGATATAGATCCACGGGCAAGGTCCAGGAAGTTGTCCTGGACCTCACAAGGTTTGAGTTTTTAGCAAGAGAAAATTAGCAACAATAGCAGATCTTTTTCCAGTAGTATCAGGAGAGAAACAACAAAGAAGTAGATAGATCGGGAGCAATAGTTCATAGTAGCAGAGACAAAACACACAAGACAGTAGCCAGTACTAGCTAACTGGATAACCAGATTCCAGTAGAGAAAAACAACTCACAAGATCAAATGACCAAGTCACAGTAAAGAAATTATAGAAACCACAACAACAACTTTGACATATAAAACACTAACAAACCAAATGACCAGTAAAATAGAATCGCAAGCTAGAATTTCATAGTAACACTAGGAAACAGAGTGACAACAAAGTAATGTACCTCAGACTCTGGATTCTTTAAAAGCATCAAACATAGCTAATGAACACTTGATAGGTCATCAAGCTACATAAGAAAAATTGCTATAAAGTTATCTAAGTAACAAATTCAAGATCACTATCAGTACTAAGAACAATAACAATAATCTCAACTTAAGTAAAAATGTTGTCCCAGTTTGTCAAGGGAAAATTTACCAAATTGACCCTTAACGAACATGCCACATTTAGCATATGACATTAGCTTATTAGAACACTAGAAATTAAGGTAGAGAGGCGGTATAAGTATCTTAGTCATTTCATGCAAGCAGTGAGGTGTCAACAAAAGATGAATCTTAGAGTACTATAAATAGCACCCAAACCCCACCCTAAAGCTCACAAATCCTTAGAGCATATCTCATAAAAATCACTCTCGGACCAGAGGTTGAGAGAGAGGAAAAATAGCTTTCCACACTCACTAGAGAGAGAACTAGAGAGGAGAAATGAGCAAGAACAAGAGCAATGAGAGGGAAGAACTGCATCAGATCTTCCTCAAGCCCACTTTTGAATCTTCAAAGGTTTATAGCTAAATTTTAGCATAGGATCAAGCAGAGAGAGAGAGTGAATTAGTCTAGTAGCACCTAGACTAGATAGAGCTAGCAACTTTGCATATCTATTAATGGAGAACACCACAGATCCATGCCAGTAGATTAGTTTGGCACAACATAGTAAGCATTAGGAAACAACTTAAGAACTAAAACTTTACATCTCCATTTCCTTCCGTAGATAAGATCATATGATCACCTAAATAAGAAAAGGGAGAGGCAGATAAGAAGCTCTGAATATATTAAAAAGCTACATAAAGAAGTAAACCACATGTAAGTAACATACTTACATTAATAATGAACCCAATGTTCATAAGTAAAAAGTAAACGACAGTAGAATTACTTAGTGAAAACACAGCTAAGAGTACAAGTTTGAATGAGTGTCACAACCACAGACACCATAAACAATCAACTAGCAAATGACATCGAGTAAACACATCTTAACTTAAAAAAATTAATTGAGTTGTGGATTGTGAACACCTTAGTAACAAAGCAACATCTCCATAGCTAACAACACTAGTGAGGGGACAGCGGATGTCGCCTATAGGGGGTGATATGCGTTTAAAATAATTACGGTTTAAGCTCTAATAAATACGGAATAAAACTAGCATTTAATTTATCAAGCACAAAACCTACAACCACCAGGTGCAACTAAGTGCACCAACAACCTATGCTAAGAAAGTCAAGAAACAAGGTGATAACAAGATAGAATACCTCAAGCATGATGGATATCACAATGTAAAGTGCAGAAGTAAAGGGATCAGGTATAGGAATAACCAATGGACGCAGAGACGAGATTTTATCCCGAAGTTCAGTTCCACATAAGCTACGTCTCTGTTGGAGAGGTGTGATGGCACAATACTCCCCGAACGTCACAAATGGATCACCTTGAGGTGTGGTGGCTCGATGATCATCCAATGACACACAAGGCCTCACCCCAAGATGCGGAGGAATGCTACTCACTGACGCCAAAAAAGGCTCACATTATTCTCCTATGAGCTCAACACGAAGTCCTATTCACAATCCACTATGGGACACTTGAGGACGGTCACCAAACCCGTACAAGCTTGGGGAAATATCCACAACTCAATTGGAGGCTCCCAAGAATCACCACCAAGGCCCCTAGCTTTATAAATCTCCATAACTCAATTGGAGACCCCAAGGATATCACACCACTACCACACAACCGTCTAGGGTTCCAAAAACCCAAGAGAAACAAGCCCACAAGATTGAACTCGCCTAACATCCGTAGAGAACTCAAATCTATGCACCAAATGCAAGGGCAAGTCCTTCACTCCCAAATTACACCAAAGCTACAAAATCTATTGGGATAAAATCTATTGGGATAAGAGAGAAAGAACATAAGAGGAGAACACCAAACTCTCGAAGATCCAGATCCCAAGGATTTTCTCACAAAGAAGGGATTTGGTTTGGTGGGGTTATGTATCAAGATCTCCTCTCTCAAATCCCTCAAAAAGATGCAAGAATCATGGGAGGAAGAAGGGAGAGGGCAATCTTTTGAAGGTCAACAATGGAGCAGATAGAGTGAAAGATCTAGCAAAAAGGGCTTCCAAAGTTGGGAAAAAATTGGGGAAGAAGGGCCCCTTAAATGGGGCAAGAGAAACCAGCCCGTCTGGGTCAGTTTCACACGCCACCGGAACTTCCGGTGAAGCATAAATGCGAGTTACTGCAAGGAAACCACCCTTCGGAGGAAGTAGGGCGGAAGTTGGCCGGTACTACCGCTCAAGGTAAAAATAGAGAACAACATGGTTCAAAAATTTCAATAACTTCTGCATCCGGACTCCGATTTCGATGATCTTGGGCTCATTGGAATCACAATGAAGAGATCTACAACTTTCATGCATAGAAACATCATAGTACAACATGGGAGGATAAAAATGGAGAAATGTATGGCCTCTCTAGAAGCGAGGAACCGGTAAAACCTCCAAAACCAAAAATGCAAGAACTTGGCTTCAAAACTCCGATTGAGATGAAACAAGTTTTGTTGGAAAGATAAAACCAAGTGTAATCCAACAAAATGTGAAATATTGGATACCACCAAGGGAGAAAATATAAAGTATATATATATATATATGTGAGATACTTCCCAAGGTGTGGAGCCGGAAAACCTTCAAGATAAAAATGTAATAAGATATACAAGTGAAGTCCATTTTTATGAACTAGAGCTTGTTACGAAGATAACCACATGCTCTAGAACCTTAAATGGATAAGATACAAATAACAAACAAGAAATATGATGCAAGTATTCAAAGGTTTGAGATCTCTCCAATGGAAATGATTGAGCTACTCACTTGAGAGCCCCTCTTGATAGTACGAATATCTACCCTAAACATGGTCTCCCAACTAACAATATGAGACCAGCAAAAGAGAAAACTATCAAGATCATACCTTTACCTTGAGCATTCCACTTGAGCTTGATGTAGATGATCTTGTCCTCCTCGAGATGGAACATCTTTCTTGATTGCTTTTTTCTCGCGCTCGCTTGATGAAGACTTACGAATTACTCCGCATAAACCATAGGGAGATCTTTTTCTTGTACTTGTCTTTATCTATCCATGATCACCGTGAATGGCGAGCTTAAAGCATATGATCTTCTCAAGATGGATCAACTTGAACTTGTGATTCTTCATTTCTTATTGCTTCATTAGGATCACTAGATGATTCCACGCATGTTGTTGCGACAATTTTTGGATGCACCGAGAAAATGATATATTATGAGAAAAACTTTGGAGTTATATAGGACCTGAATGGACATGCAACTGAATAGACCCAACTAAATCCTGAAATAGTTGAATGACAATAAATACAAGCACCTAGGAGAACCAAAGGTAGCTATTATCAATATGCATCAAGTACAGTATGCATCTCTCAGTAACCATATACTTTTTGGGAATCAAGCACACATCGGTAGTAAGTCTGTTTGCATAATTTAGTTCTGATCCCTCCTTCAGCCGCGTCATCCATAAAATGGAATGAGACTAATGTTTCGTTTTTTGTAGTGGCGGCAATTCTACAGTTTAGCAAAGGTGCCAACAAATTAAATAACAAAAAAGGTATCATCCAATCTAAGATTTGATGGGTAATGTTGATACTAATATTAAAAGGTAAAGGAACACAAATGAGTATACAACTTCAGAGTACTATCACTTATTTAGACTTTTTCAAATAGTTCTTAATTTAAAACTTCAGATACAATGCGCCAAAAAAATTATAGGAGTCCTTACTTAGAAATCCCATCGGTTCTCTTCGCTCACTCAGATATCCATCTTCAAGAAATATATAAAAATTATAGACTATTTCCAGCGGACAATACAGTCAAAATTTGCCACAAAACATGCGATACAATAATGTCCTCAATTTGCATACCAGGTAGCACAATCTGACCAAAAGTGCAAATTCTGCACATCTAGTTGAAGGGTATATAGGGTGAAGGTGGCATGCGTGCACTGGCTGAGCAGCAGATAACCACCTCACACGCACCGATTTTGTGGATACCGAGGGTCAGTAAGCCTACAAGCTTTAGGAGGAGAAGAGGAAATCACGCATGTGTGCTTATGTACATCTGATAGTGGTGGATCCGGGGATGGTTTAGCCACATGAGACACCTGATAAAATCATATTTTGTGTTTTAAGAGACAATTTGTGATAGAGAAGACGAAAGGGGACGAGTGTCTTACTAGCAGTGATGGAATAAGGACAATCAAAACAAAGCGCGCTGATCTAGTAATGTTGAGGATGATGCAAAAAAAGTATGCGTTTAAATGTCAAATTCATGCGTGAACATCATGTATGCCTCCATGGCTTTATTGGTTCCTAGTGATGTTATTTATCTCGTATATTAATGGAGGAGAGGAAGCATGAATGGTAGGTTTCTATTCATGTTCGGCAGCTGATCTTACTTTTGTTTTGAGGTTCTGCTGGCTTCACATATCCTAGAAAAAAATTGGAATTGACTATTGGGTTGCAGGTACACTGCATATGGGCTTGGATGAATGGGATGGATTTGAGGTAGGTCAGGATAAGTAATGGAACGAAAATAAACCAAGTGTGTCGCGAGTTTATTTTCCTGTCCTGAGGTGGTATGTTGATGACTCGTTGGTTCTAGTGGAAACATAAGGCACTTCCGAATGAGATAGTGCTTGAATAAATTGGCAGTGGGGAGGGGAAACATCTGTTAACGGAGGAGATCTACCGCTCTGGATTTTTATATAATAATGTGGTTACTGTTACTAACCAATAAGTTGCAGGTCATGCATGATTTTTTGCCTTGTTAGTGTGGCATGAATGCATGAACATGTAGCTAGGAGGCAGATTCACTGAGATGTGGTAGACTATGATTTGTTATAGAAGCTTGATGAGGTGGCATAGTTGCATGCCGATAGAATTATCTTAGTGGGGGTGAACTTATTAGTTATATAGGATGTCTTAAAGATACATATGAGGAACTCCATGTTCTTCTTCAAGACACACTTGATCTTCTTTTTATTTATTCTTCTTCTTATTTTCTTCTTCTTCTTTCAACCTTGAAGCCAACACATATCCCAAGAGATTCCAATGGACACTACAAGTGAAACTCAATTCAACCATAAAGTCCATAGAGATTGTCATTAATTACCAAAACCGCACATGGGGGCACACATGCACTTTCAATCTCTTCCATTTTGGTGATTAATGACAATACCTTTGAGAGGGTTTATATATAGAATTTAATGAACAAAACAGTTGTTGCAACATCAAATACTACACAAGTATGTGATGCTATTACACCAACAATATATAGAGCAAACTCCCCCACAATCTACGCACGTGTGATGAACTTGTATTTCATTGCATATATGGCCAACCATTATCGTTGATGGAGTTTCCTCTATATACTAAACATACAAAGCAACAACAAAGATGCAACGGCATGAAAGGAAAATTCTTAAGACCAAACTCAAAGCATAAACCAACTTCCCTTAAACCCTCTAAAACTTCTCCTCCATTGGCATCGATTGCTAAAAGGGGTTAGAAGTCCTAGACGACCAACCTAGTGATAATTTCTCCAAAAGTGTGCATTTGATCATATCCAATGACAAATACTTGGGAGGAAGTCAAACTATATTGAGGACCCAAAGATGGCCAAAATAAATAAAATGGAATAAACATAAACAAATGAAGAAAGCAATCAAAAGATCCAAAAGAACCAATTAAATACAACAAGATATTATGATACGAGCAAAAGAGTGTTTAAATGAAATAGGGAAGCTACCCAAGATTTGTGCACAAATTATAATAATTGCATTTGAATACAAAATTCACGAATATAGAATCCTCGCTCCCCCATAAACATTTAAACCACAATATATGAGAAAGAAGGCAAATGAGTATTCTTAAATGAATAAGAGGAGCTCCCTAAATATTATGCACCAATTAAAATTATTGCGTTTCGAAACAAAGTGCACAATCATGGAATCCTCACTCCTCCAAACTAATTTAACAATACAAGGCATGCAACATGAAATATGAGTGCCCGAAGATGCAAACAAATGCGACATGCACTCATTGGCAAATAAATTTGGAAGCCACCGAAGAATCAAAATGATATAAGAAAGGTGGACACCTAAGAGACACAAAATAAATTAAAGATTTATCTTCTCTTATGTGTATAAGTTTCTAGGTGGAAAACATCACAAAGACATATGCCCACAAAGAAATATGCACACACAAAAATAGATACACAAGAAAGCACAAAAAAATAAAATGGAAGTCATAGCTTATACCAGTAAGATTTTGCTTCAAAGCATGGCCAATGGATCAATTTTATCTTATTGTACATTAATGAGCTTCAAAAACCAACACAACAAATACATCACACCTATCAACAAGGTATAATGATATATTTGGGATGCATTGAAAAGGCAACAAGTATCAAAAATAAAGAATAATCCTTGAAAATTCATCCATATTGCACATGAGAGCACATGAGGAAATGATAGGCAATATAGTTGCTAGATTGACACATGTGGGATTCATGAATCATAAGCATGATTTTGTATAGTACTCATTATATGCACTCATCTCAACTTACTCACATGTGAAATATAGAGTTCTCCTTAAAACCAAAGCACGAACCACAACAATTGAAAATACAAAAAAGCATGCCAAGAAGCAACCTACAAAAGGTTGGAGGAAAGAAATCTATGCAAGAGTAAGAGATACTTGTTACTGAGATATCATTCATAGGATATAGTAGATATGACTATGAGTTCGTCGATCATCCTAGCTTGCCTCCAATTTTCATGTAGGCACCACTTCTTTCTAATTGATGGTACACGCATCCAATATATCTCCAATGTACCTAAAACAACATTAAGCACATTATGCTCGCTAAACATATTGTGTGCAAATTAGTTAGAGCAACTACAATACATAGGAGAGACTCCACCTACATATGTGCATATTGATATGAAAATGAATTTCATGCACTTCTTAGCCAATTAGGATTTGGCGGAGTTTCTCCTATATATTAGATCAAGAAAAGCAAGCATGCCATAATATATACATATAGTAAATATGCATGCACAAGACTTTCAAGAACCAAAAAAGAGATACATATTGAACAAAAACACAAGTAAATCATGAAGGCACACATGAGTGTGACATGACAAAAGGTTATCCAAATTATATCAAAGAACCAAATAAACACATGAAAGATCATAAGTTCAACAAATGAACTAGGAAAAACCAAAGAGTAAAAGATAGACAAAAACACTAATGCTCAAGGATGTATCTCATTCTAAAAGGTCAAAACATGTAACAAAGAATGAGACAAAACTAACTCCTAAAAAGAAAAAAAGATTCAAACACACAAATCAAACTTTCTACACTTTTCATGATGGCACAAAGTACCAAAAAATATCAAACTTCCAAGCACATAAAACACGATATGGATCAAAACAAGAAAAGCATAAAAAAGGAGTGTTCTAAATAATTTAGGAGAGCTCCCCCATGAATATTGCATTATGTAGAATTTTGCTTTTGAATGCAAAATGCACATAAATGAGATCATCACTACTACCTACATTAAAAAATACAATACCGATAAAATAAAATGGTCCACAAGAGGCAAGGAAGATATGGGACTTACCACAAAACAATTTCTTGGCCAAAAATAGGACAAATACAAACAAAAGCTAATGTAAATATGATCAATAAATTCTACCATATATGGTGTACTAATTTTCCAAGGACAAGAAGTATTGGGAATCATTTTCCTAAGGTAGTTTGCAAGGATATCAAAGATCATATTCACAACAATAAGCATATGATAAAATATAAGAATTAAGCCTGATGCTTAGATGGAGATTCTTGATAGCTCCAAATAGTCAAAAAATCATTAATGATTAGAGTAATTTGAAGTAAATGGTTTCCATGTAGGATATAGAGGTCCAAATATGGGAACCACATATCAAGAAAAAGTCTCACAAACAAGATCCAATAGATGACAATAAAAGCATTTAAGCAAATTTGAACTTGTTTGATATAATATGCCACATAGGAGCGAGATAATCTCAATATAAAATCTAAGTGGCACTACCTCAAATGTTCACATTTTCTAGGCTTGTAATATGCACTAATCATATGAGCCCCCCATAATGTGATAAACCATGAATTCTCAACAAGAGGCAAAAGATCCAAATACAGATAATTACTAGACATTATAGACCTTGAATTCATCATAAGAATGACATACCACATAGGGACTAGGTAAACTTGCAAAAAATATACTAAGTGGTATTCCTCATGTACACACATTTTTAGGATTATGGAATTCCCAAGCATGACACTCCCCCAAAATGGGATAGTCCAGTAATCTCTCACAAGAGCCAAATACGATATAATTCGCTTCAACAAAGGCTCAAACACAAGCAGACTAATACATGGTGTGCCAACCAATCATAAAAAAATATACTTGATAACTCAAGAAGTAAGTGGGAAGCACAACATGTATAAACACATACAATGGTACAAAACCAACACATGCACAAGGGAACAAGTAACTTTCAATGTAAATAAGTTGAGTACAAGTTACCGCAAGGAGGAACATTAGATATATGATATAATGATGATAATCCAAATGGCTTGTCTTGATAAATATAATTAAAAAAGATGAAGGAAATATGCCCGAGAGACAATAATAAAGTGGTTTCCAGGTTTATGACAAATGTTTATTCTTCATGCTATAATTGTATCAATTGGAAACACGAATACATGTGTGTTTAACAAATAAATAAGAGTTCCTAGTTGTGCCTCTCATTTAACTAGATCTTTGATTAACTGATGATCAAGGTTTCCTGATCATGAACATTGGATGTTGTTAATAACGGGATCACAACATTAGTGGAATAATGTGATGAACATACACCCAAAGTATAACAATACAATCAAGTCATTATGTTTACATTGCTATAACATCTCATATGAAGTAACCCTAATCGTTATACCATGAGATCATGTTAATCACTAACACTAGAAGAGTACTTTGATGATATCAAACGTCATATCGTAATAGGTTGACTATAAAGGTGGGTCAGGTACTCTGAAAGTGTTATGTAGAGGCTCATGGATCAAGAGTGAGATTCGTCCATCCTGATGAGGAGAGACATACTCTAGGCCCTCTTGGTGATATCACATTGACACATCTTGCAAGCACGTGACTAGGTCACAGAGAATGTCATATCATGGGAACAAAAAAAGAGTACTTGTCGGTAATGAGATCAAACTAGATATGGGCACTACAAGAATCTGGGCGGTTCATGACGATCTGATATCGTTGTGGATGAGGGTCAAGACGTCATAGATGGCCATCCGTGATGAATTATGCGACGAAAAAATAGGTCATGGACCTCACGTCATAATTGAATCCATGACACTTTTTTGTCTAAAAACGTCACGGGCCGTCCGTGACGTTCCTCCAATTTCGTCGCGAGAAACTGGACCGGCCCGGCCCAGGCCCGGTCTTTCATGATGTTTTTTTGTGATGAATGGTGCCACATGGCGGACGACACCGCGAGCTGCCATCAGCGATGTTTGTTGCCGTCATTGTTGTTGTCTATGACATCATCGACTTCCTGACATTTTTTACGTCACGGCTTGATTCCGCTGGCGCCGTTTGCTGACGTCATCCGTTCATTTTCTTATGTCATCCTTCCCATTTTGTCACGCTGGCGGAGATGAATTTCGTTTTCGTCACGGCAATAAGCTGGCCAGCTTACGTGTGGCCGACCATCAGGGCGACACATGGACCAATAGGAATGAAACACGTGGTCCATCTGTAGCACGAATTGTGTACCAATCAGAGTTGGACGCGTATCTCCAACGCATGACAAACTCATTTCGTTAGGGCAGAAGAGATGATGTTTCTGTTTCTCCAAGGACGTTGACGAGTGAAAGTGCGCCACGTCAGCGTCTATCGGTAACGAAAATATTTTCGTCAACTAAACAAGCATGACGTTTTCATTTACGTCGGAGAAGAGTGCTGTCAACTTTGCTAGATCGCACGGTCTAGATCAAAATGACAGAAATTGCAAGGCACATGTTTCAGGGGACATAAATAGGTTTGCACATAAGTTTCCACCAAAATAGAGCCTAACAAGCTTTCAGTCACACCACCAGTTCACTTACGCAACAGAGCTAAGAATTGCTAAAGTGATGCATTTATAAGGTCTACGAAGTTCACAAGTACTTTCCGCGCTTCATTCTTTGCTTCTTTCTCCTTCAGCAATGCTGTAATGTGTCTGCCCAGTGCCTCATTCACAACTCTCTCAGCCCCAAGTTGTGCTTCAAGGAGAGAGCTGGCTGGTCTTGAAGCATGGATGCTTTCATCAATGGAAGCAAGGGGTTAATCCTCAATGCCATCTTCTATAGCAGATGGTGCCACCATTATTCCAATGAGTGCCTGGCAGTTATAGAAGCAAACATTAGAAAACTAGCAAGCAAATTCTAAGCACATCTTCATGGACAAATAGGGTATTGAATTATACGAAGATGACAAATATGGACCTGGTATAGCTTCTTCCACACTTCCTGCGCTTCCTTTAGGGCTTCTACCTCGCCATATGGTTTCTCTGTCTGCAACCCCACAATGACACTACACAATATTGCATTCCCTGCTCTTTGAGTCCCGAGTTGCGCTTCAAGGAGAGTCTTGGTTGGTCTTGAAGAATGGATGCTGATGTCCCGTGATAGCGCATAGTGCACCGAGTCGGTGGAAGGAGGTTGTTCAGCCTCAGTGATATCTTATGTAGCATTAGGCACCATCTTGCTTTACATGGTTGCCTATTGAGTTTTAGGAATAGAATCAAATGTTAGAAAAATAGCCAGCAAATTACAAGTTGATCGTACTCATTTCAGAGACAAATATGGCATTGAAATTTTTGAAGATGAGAAAGATGAAGAGTATTCTGGAGGGCTTACTATTGCTTTTTTCACATTGTGATGGGAGAAGCCCTGGCTGTCATAGAAAAACAAGCCACTGCAATAAGGTTGTCTATTTCTTGTTTGCCTGTTTATTAGACAACGGGCCTACAGAAAGATAGAGCATAGAGTATAAGAGGTAGTCCTGGTTAAACACAAATAGGGGGAAGTTGAGTAGACAAGACTTGACCTGGTTCCTAGGGTCACTCCAAGAATCAACAAGCTTGCACCACTCTCCATTGTTCATGTGTTCAACAGGAGATATCCCTGTTACTTCATTCAGTGGGAAGGGGTCAAAAACTGCTTCTTTAGGAGATGCCTTTGAATTCTTGCATGCCTCATTAACTGCTGGTTGCAAGCAACCTGCACCTCTGGTTGTGATGCATATATGACAAACTTTTGCTAAAATAAAACATCGTGCATCATCCTTTGCATGAACAATAATGAGAAGAAAAGGGCAATTGAGTCACAGAACATACGGAATCTCTGTCGTAGAACTCTGCTCTGACATCTGGCCTCTCCTTATACTCTTTCCTATAGGGGAAGATAGGCATACCAGTCCTGACTATTTTTGCACACTCAGTGGCGAACTTGGAAGCAATAGATCTTCCGGGAGGAATGGCAAATGGAAGATTTCCTCCTTTGGACATGTTCTCACGCTGCTTCCCCATGTTTTTCCCTCAAGACAATTTGAGGATCATCATGTGTAATAGTGTATTCAGAAGGATGATGGCCAAAATCATCTACAAATATATAATGTGGAGTTAGTGTTCTACCATATAATAAGTGCCATTCAAACAATATAATGTGCTTTCCTTGGGGAGTTGGTTGCTTGCCCAGGGGAGCTATCTGCTCGTCTTGGACTGCTGTCTTCCTACCATGGAGTGATGCCATCTCGATTTGGGCTGTTACCTTCTCTCCTTGAGCATCAGGATCTGCAGGACTTTCAGTTTCTTGTCAAGAGGTCGTAGCACTTGGCGGTCTTGGTGGGAGCCGTGGAGAACTTGGAGGTGGAACCACTTCTGGAGGATTCCCCTTGGACCTGGTATGTCTCGTACTTTCTGTCAAGGCAGCCATGCTAGCCAAGACGCGCTTCTGAACAGCTGATCCACCACCAGCAGCCATCCTTGTCATGATGACAGGTTTCTTCTTATATTTCCTCTTCTCAGTCTACACAATTCAAAGGTAGCCAATTCGGGGTAATAAAAGGCAACAACATACATGGAAAATTAAGTAAGCAAATAATTACACAAAAAGATGAGTAGGAAAGTAAGGGGTCAACCTGGAGCTCATCCTCCTCCTCCTCTTCAAGATAATAGTCAGATCCAGAGCCTTCGTCCTTGCTCTTTTTAGGGGAGAATTCAGTGGGAGATGCATAAACAAGGGGCCTAACACCCATTTGTTGCATCCGCACATTGTTTCTCGTGATGTTTTCTAGACATGAATAAAAAACTCCAAGTAAGCTACAAAAATATAAGCTATGGTATTGATTTTTCTATACTAATCGTAATGTACAATCGTCCACTATGAGGAACTTCTACTCTAATTCTCATATCACAAGACTAACGATGAAGACCCCAAAGCAATGCAAGAGACAAGACGATGAACAAACTAGACAATTCACCAATTGGTTGCAGTAATAAGCAAAGTGGGACAATTTTACAAAAGCAGGGAAATGTTGGATCATGGTTAGATAATATGCATGGAACGATAATAAAACATAAGCAGGATAAGCATCAATAGTGCAATTAAACATGAAACATAACCTACGGCACTGACTGTTCTATAGAACTCATCATGTGACAGCTCACTATGAGCAATTTCTACTATGATCATAAGGCATATGACGAAGCAGCCAAACTAATGCAAAAAGCAATATAATGCAACCTTTATCACACGCAAATAGATCATAAGCCGAAATAGTATACATGAAGTTAAAGAGGATAAGCAACTATCATGCAAATAAACAAAATATAACTTATGGTGTTGATTGTTATATAGTAATCATCATGTAATAGAGTCCACTATGAACAATTTATACTCTGATCAAAAGATATAGGATGAAGCAGCCAAACCAATGGAACAACCAAGATAATGCAAACTCTATATGTATGTAAACTGATCATAAGTCGAATATTCTGAATCTCACATATCAATTGGTTAGCTGGTTGCACTAATAAGCAGGGTAGGACACTTAAACATCAGAAGGATAAGCATCTTTCATGAAATTAAAATAGGCAATTAAACAAGTCATGACATATGATGTTGGTTGTTCAATAGTAATCATCATGTAAAACAGACTACTATGAACAATTTATACTCTGCTCACCAGACATGTCATGAAGTAGTCAAACTAATGCAACAAACATGATAATGTAACCCTAATCACAAGACTTGTAAAATCACAAGCAATTTCACAAGCAAAACAAATAAGACAGAATAACTACAACAAAATATGTAAATTGGTGGCATGAACATGATAATGAATAGCATTTCTCAGGCAAAGTAAAAAAACACGAGGATCAATGATGAGCATGTTTCCTTGCCTGCAGGCTATAGGGACTTTTTAATACCGTGTTTCTTATAGTGACCCGGGGCACGTCGCATCGAGCTAGACTGCGAGGTAGCAGACCTCATCGATGAGGTGGGTGACGAGGTGGATGGGCCTTGTCAGTGTGGTGACGGCCCTTGTTAGCGAGGTGGACGGCGAGGTGGACGACAAGATAGTTGGCGAGATGGACGATGGGGTGGACGGCAAGCTGGCCGACTTTGCGGGTGAAGTGTACAGCGAGGTGGTAGACAAGGTCAGCCGGCTGTCGGCGAGGAGGACGACCGATGAGGTCGATGGATGTGGTGGAAAACCAGGATGGTAAGGAGGGTCTAGGGTTTGTGCTAGGGTGACGGTGATGTTACTACTGGAGGGACAGACGGACAAAAGGGTATTAAAGGCAGTGGGTGGAGGGACGGACAGCGGCGAGGGGAAAAGGGAGAGGACATCAGGGAGGGCGACGGGAAAAGGGAGAGGACAGCAGAGAGGATGGCATCAAGGGCGCTGGGGAAATTTGGATCTGTCTCATTTCGGGGAGGGGATAAAAAGGGTTTGGATTAGATTACGTAAATGACAGTTGGGTGAATGCTTGGATGACACTGATACGTCCATTTTGCATCACTATTCTATGTCATAATTCACTGTTATTCATTGATATATTTCGTATTGAGAGGTGATACTTATGTTATTTCATCTGTTTTTGCGTGGTTGATGACTTTTGGAGCATGGACCGCTGCAGTCAGGATTCTGATGGAAAAGGTGCTGTTTGGAGGTAAAATTCGCGAAGATCAGAAAATCTGGGAAAATACATGGAAAATCCTATTTTTCCAGAAGACGAAGGAAGCCAGAAGGGGGGCTGGAGATGGGCCACATGGGGCCCAGACCACCCCCTGGCGCGGGCCACCCTAGGCCGCGCCACCAGGTGGTGTGGCCGCCCTGGTCCACCCCTGGCACTCCCTCTGGCATATATTATCCTCCCGAAACCCTAAGACTCGGGGAGCGACCACATAAAGATTCTGCCGCGTCTGCGGGGCGGAAAACACCGAGAGAGAAAGATCTCTCCGGCAGACAGATTTCTGCCGGGGGAATTCCTTCCCGGAGAGGGGAGATCGTCGCCATCAACACCACCATCAAGCTGGACTTCATCGGGATCATCATCATCATCACCACCATCATCACCATCAACACCTTCATCACCATCTCCATATTGTTGTAACAATTGCGTTGAATCTTGCATAGTTCATAGGGGAAACTTTCCTGGTGTTGATTACTCTTTGTAGTTGATGCTATTGAGTGAACCATTGAATTATTGTTTATGTTTAGATTGTTATACATCATTATTCCATATCTGATCATGATCCATATGACGTCTTGTGAGTAGTTCATTTTGTTCTTGAGGACATGGGAGAAGTCATGTTGTTAGTAGTGGAGTTGTGTTGAGAAAGATTCAATAGTTTGATATTTAAGTTGTGGTGTACTTCTTCTAGTGGTGTCATGTGAACGTCGACTATGTCGTCGGATTGAGGACAAGTACGCCATGAGGGGGTCCTCGAGGCGTGCGGGAGAGAGGGGTGTGAGACGTACGGTGTTCCGGGACGGTGAACACACAAGTTTACCCAGGTTCGAATCTGCCGGCTTTGGACGGACCCTACTCCTGCTAGCAATCCAGTAATACGGCAGAGCCGGAATATGGGTTACAAGGGTTTCGCCTGTGCGAGTTGAAGGTCTAAAGTATAGGGTTGTAAGGTGTTTTCCCTAAAGTCTCTCCCTAGGGCGGCTTATATAGATATCCGGCCTAGGGTTTACAGGAGAGATCAATCCGGCTACGACTAAGAGTTGGTTACAGAGTACATCTTGAACTACAAGTAACATTATGTGCCTAAGTCGGTAAGTCTTCTAGGCCTTCCCGTAGTCGGATTGGACTCCGTCTTCTCTCTCTAACTGGGTCGCCCGTGAAGCAAAGCTCTAACCCGAAGTGGGCCACCCTGGTCAGTGAGGAACTATGAGGATACCCAGAAAGTATATCCCCAACAGTAGCCCCCGGAGGCCTCCAAGATCCAAAGTCGGATTTCATCATCGTCTAGCCTGATCTTCGGCTTGCAGAATCTTGAAGGGTTCCTGAAACTTCACAACAAAAAATACGATCCGGGTCTTAAAATAAGTCGGACCTTGCAATTGGTTACTTAGATTTTCCAGCTCGCTTTTAAACTAAGCCGAAACTTGGTCTCTAACGCCACCTGACACAAGCATGGTCAAGTCACGTCATTTGACAGACGTTCCGTTAGCACGACCGTTGGTGGGTCCGCGGTTCGCGGAACCGAGGCGCTGTTTCAATGCACGTGTGGAGATCGAGGCGACGCAATCATCTCGCGGGCCCTTCCTAGTTCTTTCCACGACGCGTGGCGGTTACACTGTAGCGTTTGCACGAATCTTGGCGCAAGTAGGTGGATATAAGGGGTTTAGATTTCTTCTTCTCATCCCCACCAGTCCTTTGCCGTTCCTTCCTTCCCAATCCTCCTGCGTGCCCAGAGCCTCCTCCTCCTCCTCCCACAGAGCTCCTAGCGCTGCCACTTTAAGGTCACCTTTTCCACCGAAGTAAAAATGGCTTCATCCTCTTCTTCCTCTTTGGAGGCGGCGGCGGCGTCGGTGGAAGCAGCTGCGGAGAAGGAGAGCTTCCGGGGAATCTGGACCCCCTGCACCCTCGACGAGGACGGCCTCAAAAACATGGAGAAGGAGGGGCTTCTCGCTGCCGGTGACTGGCGGACTGGCTTCGGCGAAACCGTCCCCAATCCGCGCGAGGGCGAGCGCGTCCACTTCGGCACCCATCTGGACCGAGGTTTGTCCTTTCCTCCCTTGGAGTTCTTCTCCGAGGTGATTGACCACTATGGAGTTCAACTCCATAATCTTGCTCCCAATTCTCTTGTAGAAATGAGCGCATATGCTGCGCTTTGTGAGGGCTTTCTCGGCATTAGGCCGAGTTTGCTTCTCTTTCGGTACTATTTCCATGTCCGGAGAAATTCCATTACTGCCGGTGTTCCTTACATCACTGGTACCATTAGTTTTTCTATTAGACGAGACCGGGCATATCCCAAAATTTCTGCCAGTGACTCGGTCAAACAATGGCCAGCCACTTTTTTCTACCATAGGGATATTCCGGCTCCCGGCAAAACTACTGCTTTACCGGCTTTTGTCGATGAAGCCGCCACAGCCCAGCCTTCCTGGGACGAGGCTGCTCCGGCTTCCTGGATCGAATATCTTATCAAGCACAAGGGTCTGAAAGGATCCGACTTAGTCCATTGCTGGGTCTCACGTCAGATCCAGCCACTTCAGTACCATGGGGATAGACTGATGCACTCCATCATGTCTTCCAAAAAAGACTCTCTCCGCATCAGCCCCAAAGCCTACACCGCCCAAGGTTACATAAGCCAAATCAAGTGGCTGATCAAGGAGCGGATCGAGAGGAAAATTCCGGAGGTTTCTCTGGACATGCACACGGTGGACAACCCTGTGGTAGCGGTAAGCTTCCATAAGCACACCTTTTACGTGTTTCAATCTTTAAGTTATATACTGCAATGCTGATATGTTTCCTTGTTTTCAGCTTGCTGATATCCCCGAGTCGGAGCTTTCTCCACTCGAAGGATATCCTCCTGAGTTTTCTTAGGAGACTGAAGTGGTCCCATTGTCAAATCTTGCGCTCAAGAAGCATAAAGCTCCAACAGTGGCAGTTGGCACAAAGGAGGTGCCTGTTGTGAAGAGGTAACTTTCATTCACAATTTTCACCTTTGTACCTTTCTCGAATTTCTTTCTGAGATGTAATGTTTCCGACTTTACTACATCCTCAGAGCAAAGCCTCTCATCAAGGGTAAGGCGAAAGGGATTCCTGTGAAGCCCCTGCGACATACGAAGCTTACCATAGCTGCCCCTGCCACAGCTCCTCCGACTCCTGCCCCTCAACCTTTTGCAACACCGGCGATTACTCCTTCTCCGGTTGTTGCAGAAGATCCGGCTCCTCCAACGACGCCTGTGATCCTTGGATCGCACACTGACGTCACCGTGGGTGCGTCAACTCAAGATAAGGGTGAACCCTCTTCGGGTAATGATCCCTCGGCTGAAGTCTTCGCCGACAACCTCCTCAGCAACCCCGGACTTACCAAGTTTGGCTTATCCTGGAAATCCGCAGAGGAGATCCAGCGGCTGGCCAGGCAAGTCCTGGACAAAAGCCATCTATCCCCCAAAGAGGAAGTGCAAGAAGCAGAGGACGTCAAGTTCTCTGACCTTCTTGTTCAAGTCCGCCTTCGCGATGAGAGGATCAGGACTGGCGAGCTTCCAACAGCCCCAGTAATTCCTCTTACTCTTGCCGAGAAGGTGGCAGCTGAGGTGAACGCGGGGTTAAACAAACTCACCCGCGAGCAATATGTAAGTCGGAATTCCAACTCTTGTTTTTACATTATGTTATATCATATCCTCTAGCCCCCAAGCATGAAGTAGGATGTAGAAATCCAGGTTTATGCTTTCATTAGGATGCCAAAGAACGAACTAGTGTAGCCCCCAAGGCTCGTACTGATATTTAGCAAAAAATATTAGCCCGAGTCTTAAGTAGCTTTCTGACTTTGGGTATTCTGACTTACAGAAAGTATGTTCCTATAACCAGGAATTATTAACCAATGTCTGTGATAAGCGGAGAGAGATCAAAGCTCTCTGGCTTAAAAATGCTGAGCTCAAGGTAGCCAAGGATGAAGCCGAAGGTAAACATTTCGAGATTCAAACCTTGTCTTTTGCTTTTTTTAATGTTGAATTTTTCTGAACTGTTGTTCTTTTCGACTTTCAGCGTTGGTGAAACAATCCATCGCTATGATTGAAGAGGCCGAGAACCTCAAGACCTTGGTGGTGGAGAACAAAGGACTTTGCCAAGAGCTGGAAAAGCTCAAGGTGGATCATGAAACAAGTATAGTTCAAGTCCTGGAATCCTCCTCCATGGCTACTGAAGAGCGCGATCGCAAGATTACTGCTGAAGATAAAGTTATCTCGGACCTCAAGAATGAGGTTGGCAGAGAGAAGGATATCTCCCATGCGCTCCGGGCTGAACTCCAGAGTCTCCGGGAGGAGAAGGCCAAGATTGACGACGTCATTCTCGGTATGTTCCCCCTCTCTGACTTACACTCACCGGCTTACCCAAGTCGGTGATCTTCTTCATGACTATCGCTAGTCCCTTGAGGACATTGGCGAGTCTCTCAGGATTCCGGACATGCCAAGCATGTCGGACTTCCAGGTGCGGGAGAAGGCCAAGGAGATGCCGCGGCTCGTTCGGGACTGGAACATGTCCTACGCGCGGACTGCTGCGCAGAACGCTCTCACCATGGTCATGAGCCATCATGGAAACATGGAGATATGGAAAGTGACCAGAGGGTACTGCAAAGTAGACGAAGACGGCCAAGAGCAAGACCTTCAAGCCATCATGCACTCCTGTGCCGGATATGGGTGCCACGTAGCTAACCTCACCAGCTATGAGGTCCCCTTCTTCACCCGCGTGGATACTCCGCCACCTCCTCCAGAAGAAACCGAAGAAGTTTCCGACGATGAACGGACCACCTCGGATCCGGACATCTCGGCACGATATCAAGGCGGAGTAACCAACGAGCCGACAGCTCCTTCATCTCCTCCTGCATCATAGATCAGAAAACTATGTATTATTTCGGAAAGACATGATGCGTTTTGTAAATATGAAGTACTATGACTTTTGCTAGTGCTAAGTTTTTTTATCTATTCAGCACTTTTGTCTTAGTTTTTTTGCGTGCTTGAAATGTTTTCATAAGCACTTAGAATTTTCCGTCCCTACTTATCGTTTATCTGGCTTTCCACCTCGTCCCTTTCGTGAGCCGGCTAATCCTTCAGCCGGAAACTTTGCCGAGCAACGGAGCTCAATTGCTAAACCAGTTTAAACTCGGAAACAAAGCCGGCTTCTAGTACCAACAATTCACTACTCGGAAGATACCTGCATCCAGCAATCAGATAAATAACCCAAGTAAAGACTAGAATTTTTTAGAGTTATACCCGAAGGTAGCAGTTTTAGAATCGGAAATCTAAACCAGAACGAACATGAGCATAAAGTACTTTCAAGCATTCTGGGATTTTTGACTATGACATGATCATTAGGAAATAAGATGGTAAAAACTTCTCAGGAAAACTTTGAGGTAACCAAAACTTTTATTTCTCACAGAACATGTACATATGTATGATTACAAAGAAGGATAAACTAAGAATAAAAGGGACGTAGCTGAGCAATATTCCATGGTCTGTCTAACTCATCCGGATTTGTACTGCCTCTAGCTCTCTTTCTCTTCTTAGTAGCAGGTCTTTCTCTGACTGGCCTCATGTCAGTTAAGTAGTACGACCCATTGTGCAATACTCGACTAACTAAAAAGGGCCCTTCCCATACTGGGGAAAGTTTGTGCTTTCTTTGTTGCACAAGCCAGAGAACCAAATCACCTTTATTGAAAGATCTAGTTCGGACTCTCTGGCTATGGTACTTGCGTAACTTCTGCTAATAGGCTGTAGATCTCATTTCAGCAACGACGCGAACTTCTTCGACTAAGTCGAGATCATTTTGTCGAGAAATCTCGGCATCCTCCTCGATATACGCGGCCACTCTAGGAGAAGTATGAATTTAATCAGTAGGAAGAACTGCTTCTGCGCCATAGACCAAGAAGAAAGGTGTATATCCTATTGATCTATTCGGAGTTGTTCGTAAACTCCAAATTACAGAGGGTAGTTCCTCTGCCCAAGCCCCCACAGCACGTTTTAGTGGTGCTTTGAGTCTTGGTTTCAAGCCCTGTAGAATTAAACCATTTGCTCTTTCGACTTGTCCGTTAGCCTGTGGATGTGCGACTTACGCAATGTCAAGCCGGATATTTTGCTCATCGCAGAATTCAGCCAATTCTCCCATGGAAAAATTACTCCCATTGTCCATGATAATATTTATGCGGATAACCATACCGGATTATAACATCCTCGACAAATCTTTTGGCTGTTGCTCCATCACAACTAGTGACAGGTTTAGCCTCGATCCACTTTGTGAATTTGTCCACCATCACTAAGAGGTGAGTGAATCCACTTGGTGCTCGTTTAAAAGGTCCTACCATATCAAGCCCCTAGACCGCAAAGGGCCATGTTATAGGTATTGTTCGCAGCTGATCAGCCGGAACATGAGCTTGCTTGGCGTACTTTTGGCAGCCTTTGCATGTCTTGACTAATCGTTCAGGATCTGCCTGAGCTATAAGCCAGAAAAATCCATGTCGAAAAGCTTTTGCCTCTAAAGATTTGGCTACAGCGTGGTGACCACACTCGCCTTTGTGGATTTCTCTTAAGATTTTCACTCCTTCTTCCGGAGATACACAACGCTGAAAAACCCCAGAAACACTCCGTTTATGGAGCTCACCTCTAACAATAGTATAGGCTTTTGCTCATTGGATAATCTGCCGGCTCAACACCTCGTCTTCGGGTAATTTGCCATCTACCAAGTAATCGAGGTAGGGTTGAGTCCAGCTGGGAATTACAGCCAGAACTGCTATTAAAGGTGATTCGGATTTGGTCAGATATTCCTCATCTACTCCCTTTATCGAGGGAACTTTGAGGTGCTCTAAAAATGCGCCATCCGGAACCTCTTTCCGCGCAGAGCCTATTCGAGATAGTGCATCTGCTTCCTCGTTTTCTGCTCGAGGGATGTGTTGAACTTCAAACCCTTCGAACGATTTAGATAGATCATCCACGATAGCTTTATATGCTGCCATGTGCTTATTTGCATTACAAATATCCGAGACTTGCTGAGCAACAAGATCCGAATCTCCGTAACACATCAAACGTCGGATGCCAATATCCTTAGCAATCCGTATTCCATGCAGCAGTGCTTCATACTTGGCAATGTTGTTTGTCACTGTGAAGTGGATCTGCAACACGTATAAAAGTTTATCTCCTTGGGGTGATTTGAGCACCACGCTAGCCCCTGAGCCCCCTCGAGCCTTAGACCCGTCGAAAAAGAGGGTCCAATATTCCGACTCAGGGAGGACCATGTTCTCCTTGGTCTCTGTCCAATCAGCGACAAAGTCAGCAAGGATCTGGGATTTGATTGTTGTCCGGGGTTTGTACTCAATGTCGAAAGCTGCAAGCTCTATACCCCATTTGGCGACGCGTCCTGTGGCATCGCTATTGTTGATTATATCTCTCATGGGAGCTTTGCTCACCACGGTAATTGGATTCTCCTGAAAATAGTGTCGTAACTTACGAGATGCTAGAAAAACACCGTAAGCCAACTTTTGATAGTGCGGATACCGCTGTTTTGATTCTGTCAGGACCTCGCTGACAAAGTATGTCGGACGCTGCACCAGGTGC
Organism: Avena eriantha; assembly: GCA_910589775.1. Lineage (NCBI taxonomy): Eukaryota > Viridiplantae > Streptophyta > Magnoliopsida > Poales > Poaceae > Avena > Avena eriantha. Next base: position 541,557,643 of record OU342742.1, read on the forward strand.
TCCTGATTTTCTTCTGGTCTCTCCACCACCATAACTATACTGACAACCTTATTTGTCGCAGCAATGTAAAGCAACATCGGTTCCTGAGGTTCCGGCGCTGCAAGGATAGGAGCAGATGAGAGTACTTTCTTCAGGTCTTGTAATGCAGCTTCAGCTTCGTTAGTCCAGACAAAATCCTTGGTCTTCTTCAGGAGTTTGTATAATGGTGCGGCTCTTTCACCAAGCCGGCTTACAAATCGACTGACCGCAGCAATGCAACCAGTTAATCTTTGTACGTCCTTCAGGCGAGTTGGCCTGGAAATATTGAGAATAGCCTTGATCTTGTCGCGGTTCACCTCTATACCTCTTTGAGACACGATAAAACCTAACAATTTTCCGGCTGGTATTCCAAAGAAACATTTCTTCGGGTTAAGCATGATGTTGTATTTTCGTAAATTGGCGAACGTCTCCTCCAAGTCGGAAATCAACGTTTCCTTCTTTTTGGACATGACCGCGATATCATCCACGTATGCATGTACATTGCGTCCGAGTTGATCATGGAGGCAACGCTGCATCGTGCGCTGGTACGTAGCTCCTGCGTTCTTCAGCCCAAAGGGCATCATAACATAACAGAAGGTTCCGAAAGGGGTTATGAATGAAGTTTTGATTTTGTCAGATTCCTTCATCCGGATTTGGTGACAACCGGAATATGCGTCGAGAAAACAGAGAAGTTTCGAGCCTGCCGTAGAATCGATAACTTGATCAATTCTAGGCAGAGCGAACGGATCTTTTGGACAAGCCTTGTTCAAGGCAGTATAATCAACACACATCCTTAAATCAGTGGTGTCCTTTTTAGGGACCATTACAGGGTTGGCCGACCAATCAGTATGGATGACCTCTTCTATAAATCCGGCTAACTTGAGCCGCGCTAGTTCCTTAGCTATTGCCTTACGCTTTTCATCACCAAACTGTTGTAAGGACCGTTTGACGGGTTTAGCGTTCGGGTTTACATTTAGAGAGTGCTCGGCAAGTTCCCTAGGTACTCCAGTCATGTCAGATGGCTGCCATGTGAAGATATCTTGATTTTCTTGGAGGAACTTGACGAGCGCGCTTTCCTATGCGCTACTTAGGCCTACGCCTATCTGGGTTGCCTTGGAGGGATCATCATCCTTCAACGGTGTCGTCTTCGTCTCTTCTGATGCCTTGAACTCTGGATTTGGCTTTGTCACCTCCTTCTTCGTCGCGGGCATCTCGGGCGGATCTATGCTCTTCTTGATCTCCTGGTACTCCTAGGCGTGCAGCACGGCTTCGGCAAAGGCGGCATTTCCATCCGCGCACTCTCGCGCCTTCTTCGGGTCTCCCCTGATGGTGATCACGCTGTTGGGACCTGGAATTTTCATCATATTGTAAATGTAACACGGGCAAGCCATAAAAGCCCAGTAAGCCGGATGTCCGAATATAGCGTGGTATGCGCTCTTGAACGCGACCACTTCGAAGGAAAGTGCCTCCGTCCGATAATTATTTGGTGTTCCAAAAGTTACATCCAAAGTGATCTCTCCCAGGGAGTTAGCTTGTCTTCCTGGGACAACTCCGTGAAAGATCACAGAGCTATGGTTCAGCTGTGTTTCCGAGATCTTCATCCGGCGTAGCGTTTCGACATAGAGAATATTGATGCTGCTACCACCGTCCATGAGGGTCTTGGAGAAACCATAACCGTCAATAAGTGGATTGACGATTAAGGCGTATTTTCCTCGCCTATGTAGCTTAGGTGGATGGTCAGCGCGGTCAAATGTTATTGCCACTTCCGACCAGTCTAGATACTGAGGGACAGCCGGAAACTGTTGCGTTGAGCTCGTGGAGAACTGCTTTCTTGACCTTTGCTGGTTGAGATCCGAGGAAGGTGACGTAAGTGTCCTTCTTGGTGGGAAAAGTTTTCTTCCCTTCCGACTTGGGATTTGAAGCACCGACTTCCTCCATGTCGGAATCTTCCTTGGTCTCTTTGTCCTTTTCGGTATTTTTCTTTCCGTTCTTCCGCTTAGCTTTGTAGCCCGCGGTATCATCTCTCTTGATGTCGTCGTTAAAACGACATTCAGCGTTGGTGTGGGACGAGCCCCCATTGGCGTCCAGGTGATGCACACATGGGTTATTGGCGATGTCGGCCCAAGTGTAGGTTTTGCCTGGTTGTTGCTCTCCCCTACCTTGGACCCTTGATGTCCCACGGCCACGCCCGTGGCCTCCGCCACGTCCTCCTCGTCCTCTAGACCCGGAAACAGTAGTGACTACCGCTGTCTCCGCGTTGGGTTTTTCTTCCGAGGTATTTTTGCGCTTCTGAGCCTGTTGCTTTGGTTGTTTTGCCGATTGAGGCACAACCAGGACATTGAGTAATCCCTCTGCGTCGTCGTCAGCATCTGCATACTTGCTCGCTGTTTCTATCATCTCTCCTAGATCAGTAACCTTGTCACACTTCAAGCGATGCCACAGTAGACCAATTGGGAGACCTGCAATGAAAGCTTCAATCGCAGTTTGATCAGTTACTCCCTCGTAGGAGTTCTTGGTGTCAATCCATCGTCCGAGATAATCTCGGCAAGTTTCTCCGGCTTTCTGGGTGCGATGCTGTAGGTCTCCAACCGTACAGGGCCTCTGATATGTGCCCTCGAAATTCCGAAAGAACGCACTTTGTAAGTCATACCAGTTGTGGATGGTGTTCGCCGGAAGTTCATTGAGCCATGATCGTGCCGTCTTCCGCAACATAAGTGGGAGATATCGGGTTGCGACCAGGCTGTTTCCGCCTTTAGCGATGCGGCAAGCTTGGAAGAAGTCCTGTAACCAGGTGTCTGGCCGAGCAATGCCGTCGTAGGCTTGGATATGTCTTGAGATAGCAAATCCTTCCGGGAATTTTGTAGCTCTGATGCGTGGTCCGAAGCACTTTGGGCCCACGTACACGTCAACGTTTTCGTAGCACCGAGCCTCTATGTTGGAGTTGATCCTGTGCCTTGCGTCGTTCGGGGATAGGGATCGTCCCGAATATCGGCTGTGGCTGCGGCGCCTTGGAGCCGGACTTCGGCTTCTGTTACCACCTCCTCCGCCATGTGACCCCCTTGGGGGCCGTTGTGATAACCGTGTTGTGGAGAGGGTGGTGCAGCTGGGTTGTTTCCGGCTGATTGCCGGCCTCCATCCGGAGCGTCATTATTCCGGTTCCAGGGAGGTTCTTGACTATGACGAGCCCCCTGCCGGCTTGTGCCAGCGTGGTTTCCGTTGTTCCTTCGTCCGTCGTTCCCACCATGGTGAGGCTCAGCCGGACAGTTTTCATGTCTAGGAGGTGGCGTTTTCTGACGATCCTCTTCCTGATGTTTCTCTTTATCTTCTCCTTTTCGGGGAGGATTCCTCGAAATCAGTGCAGCGATCGCGTCTTTCTCGGCTGCTAGAGCGACGTTGCTCCAGTTATGTGTAGTTCTGCGGTGCTGCCCTGACGATCCGGTTCTTGAATAATTGTCCTCCCTGCGTTCGGGGTGACGATGCTACGCCCGATCGTAGTGGGATCTTACGTCAGCCCATGCCGGATCTGTGCGACATTGGTCGGAATCCAAGACCAGCTTTTGGCTTCCAGATAGGGCGACTTTTTGCTGCTCCAGTCCCTTATTGAGTAGCTTGATACCCAAACGTATCTCCTCTTGTCCTGGATTAGCCGATAGAATTTCTCGAGCTGCCACGGTATTTTGCACTGGTGTTGGGTAACCCAATCTCCATTGCTATCCTTCCGTGGCTTTCCCATCTCATCTCCAAAAAGGACGACACGGACACGTGGGAATTGGTTGTCATCTATGTGACGCTTCCGTGTCTTCTGATGTAGACGGGACTTGTATTCCTTGTTCGAGATGCGCTTCTTCTCCACCTCGATGTTTTTGCTTCATCAAGGAGTTGTTGACGACGCGCTTCTAGGGCCTAGGCCCTTTCGTCCAGCTCATCTGCAGTAAGTTCTGCAGCTGTAGGGATAGGTGTGGTTAATGCGGCATCGATGAGTTTACGCGCACCTTCAGTGATCACGTGTCCATCCACCGATGCTTCTTTTTTCGGCTTGTCTGGGATTAGTGCTCCATCCGAGTCTTCCTCGTATTCCTCGACAATCACCTCCTTTGCCAGAGGGTCTTTTGTCGGGGTCTTGTTTTTCTTGTTCTTCTTCTTTGCCTTCTTGGCAGCGCCAGTAGCAAACACGGCTTTGGGTCCGTTTCTCGGAGTCAAGCTCTGATCAGTACTTTCAGAACTTTGGACTTCCGGATTGTCTCCGACGTCCATGTCATCCTGCATTTTGGGAGAGTGTTCCCCGGATCCTTCATCCATGGCTTCTCCATCCTCTGCAGCTTTGGAGTTGTACTCCTCTTCATATTCCGTGGAGAACTTTCAGAAATCTACCGACGTCATGGACTCATCCGAGGATGCGGGAACGTCAGCGTTTGTTCCAATTGCCTCCAGCACCGAGTCGGTGTTTTCTCCAGCATCAGCAGAGCCGGATCCGGATCCAACATATCCGACGAAGTGCGATGCGTGCTTCCTGAGGTACCTGCGGCTTTCACGCTCAGCCATATCGAAACTTTTAATGGTTCCGAGGATTGCATCTACGCTAGCGCCTTGCAGTATCATACATCTTAGTGTGTACCTGAGGAAAGGCATGTCTATCCCGACATCGTCAGAGTCGGAATCAGTGTCGTTGATGTGCTCTTCCTAGATTTTGACTTCCACGGGTGGGTCAATCTGAGATCCGGCTTCTCCAAGGAGATCCACTCCAGATTCGACTTGGACCGTGCGGTCTTCTTCAGGCTCGGATTTCTCCACTATCTCCGCAATTGGTGCGGGTTGGGTGGGGTTAGGGTTTTCTGAGATCCAGAACTCTGCCGCCTCCGCGGACAAAGGGGACCCAGAAGATTCTTCTGCCTCTATCATCACCGCTAGGGTGGGTTGGGCATGTTCAGCAAAACCGATGTAAACGTTGATCTCGCCAAAAGACATGATAGTATAGGCAGTCACGGCCTCCCTAGCCAGAATCCAAGTCTCGTCGAGAACGATGAGAGGGACGTCGCTAGCGTAGAGGATGCAACCGACGGCGATGGTCTCGCCGATTTCAATTCTTGCAGATTCTGCTCAGAACGCAGATCCGAAGCTCACTTGCCCCACGGTGGGCGCCAACTATCGTCGGATTGAGGACAAGTACGCCATGACGGGGTCCTCGAGGCGTGCGGGAGAGAGGGGTGTGAGACGTACGGTGTTCCGGGACGGTGAGCACACAAGTTTACCTAGGTTCGAATCCACCGGCTTTGGACGGACCCTACTCCTGCTAGCAATCCAGTAATACGGCAGAGCCGGAATATGGGTTACAAGGGTTTCGCCTGTGCGAGTTGAAGGTCTAAAGTATTGGGTTATAAGGTGTTCGCCCTAAAGGCTCTCCCTAGGGCGGCTTATATAGATATCCGGCCTAGGGTTTACATGAGAGATCAATCCGGCTACGACTAAGAGTTGGTTACAGAGTACATCTTGAACTACAACTAACATTATGGGCCTAAGTCGGTAAGTCTTCTAGGCCTTCCCGTAGTCGGATTGGACTCCGTCTTCTCTCTCTAACTGGGCCGCCCGTGAAGCAAAGCTCTAACCCGAAGTGGGCCACCCTGGTCAGTGAGGAACTGTGAGGATACCCGGAAAGTATATCCCCAACAGACTACATGACACTTCACCTATATGGGCCTAGGGGAATGAATTGTGTATTTGGCTACTAATCGTAGGGGTTGCCGGAGTGACAGAAACCTGAACCCCCATTAGGAAACCATTGCACAAGGGACATAAGGGTCTTAGAGTTTAAAGCTATGGTTAGGTTTCTACCTTAATTACTTTCTTGTACTTACGGATGTTTGCAAGGATTATAATCACAAGTATGTATTAGTCCTAGGAAGGTCGGTACATTAGCACAGGTTCACCCACACAACACTTAGCAAGCTAAAGAAGATTAATCAACTATATGAAGCGAAAGTACTTGACAGTCTTCCCATGTGTCCTTGAGAACGTTTGGTCATCTTAAGTAATACAACCGGCTTGTCCTTTGATGCATTTATTCCTACTGTCTTTTATTTACTCGTACTTTGTTTACTTGCTTTATCAAAACCCCTAAAAATCTGTTTGCTAAGTATTTGAAGAGAATTCCTGATCCATACCACTTCCTAGCACCTTCTGCTCCTCGTTGGGTTCGACACTCTTACTTATCGAAAATACTGCGATACACCCCCTATACTTGTGGGTCATCAAGACTATTTTCTGGCGCCGTTGCCAGGGAGTGAAGCACTATTGGAGAGTGGAACTTGTAAAGGAAACTTCTACTGTGAGTATTGTTTACTTGTGCTAGTTGCTTTATTTTCGTTATGGATAATTTGCTGAGTTTCTTATTTGGTAATGCTACTACCACTGCCAAGGTAGTAGTTAAGCCACCACCTGCTGAGAATGATGCTTTCAAAATACCTACAAGAATTATTGATCGTGTTATGGATAACTACTATGTTGGGGATGGAACTGTCCATCCCGGTGATCATTTACTCTTTATACACGAATTATGCGGGTTGTTCAAGTGTGCAGGTGTCACTACAGATCAAGTTAAGAAGAAGTTATTCTCATTGTCACTGAAAGGAAGAGCTGAGGACTGGTATAAGATGCTGAAGAATGGTTAAGCTCTAGAATGGGAGGAAATAGTGCCTCTCTTTTATTCGAAGTTTTATCCTCCTAGTGAGATTCATAAAGATCGGAATCAAATATACAACTTTTGGCCTCTTGATGGAGAGAGTACATCTCAAGCTTGGGGGAGACTGAAGTTACTAATGCTCAAATGTCCCATTCATGAGCTCCCCAACAATATTATTATCAATAACTTTTATGCAAGGCTCCCTCTACATGACAATGATTTATTGGATGCTTCTTGTGCTGGATCATTCACTCGTATGGAAGAAGCTAAATGGGATCTTCTGGACCGTATTCAAGACAACGCTAAAGCTTGGGAGAATGACAAAGGTAGAAAGTCAGGTATAAATTATGATTATGAATGCATTGAATCTTTTATGGGAACTGATGACTTTCAAAATATTAAAAATGCTTATGGTCTAGACTCTCAAGCTATTGCTTCTTATTTTTAGGCTTTTGCTTCCTATATTGAAGTGCCTAAAAAGAAGTGGAATAAGTATCATGTACCTTATAAAGATGTTGCTAAGAGTGTTCCTGCAAGAAAAACTAAAGTTTATACTCTAATCATGTTTTACCTAAACCTTACATTTAGAAAATGCCTTTCCCTGTTAAGATTAAGGAACATTCTATGATAGATAGTATGGTCAATGAAAGTACAAATAAAGTTGTTGAACCTGATAAACAAATGGTTGATGAACCTATAATAGCAAATGTGAAAGACTTTGTCACCAAATATGAAGAAGAGGGACACACTATCCTTTGTAAGGATACCTCTAATTTTGTTTCACAAAGTAGTGTTATGAGAGCTATTATTCCTGTGTTTTCTGTTAGAATAAGTGATCATTGGTACGATGGTCCTTGTGATAGCTATATTGTTAAGTTTATGCATGATACTGAAAGTTATTATGAGAGAGGGAAAAGTATTCTTATGCATCTCAATAATATCAAGTTTCCTCGTTTTATGCTGAAGGTTTTTATGTTGCACTTGTTTTGCCTTCTTATGCAAGTAGTTTTTGGTTTCAACGACTTGTTTGTTTACAAAATTCCCTTGCATAGGAAGTGGGTTAGACTTAAACTTGTGTATTTTTGCTTCTGAATGCTCTCTTTCGCTTTAATTCATATTCCTATGAGAGCGTCTTCAAAATTATCATGCCCATCTTAATGGCTATAAAGAAAGAGCTTTTTGGGAGACAACCCAATTTGTTTTTGCTTTCAGTTGTTTTTGTTTCTTTGAGTCTTGGAAGTTATTAATTCGGTAATAACCACTCCTTATCCGTTTTGTTTGGTTTTTGTGTCAAGATCAACCTCTAAAGAGAGAGAAGTGATATTTGGGGAAGTTGCTGTCTTGAAACAGATTTTTGTGCTTCACCGTAAAAAATCATGAGAGATCTCTGTATGTTGGATTGAGCTGTAATGTTTTTTGCTTCTGCCTCAGGTTGTTATTTAACTTTCGTTAGTTTTGCACTTATTGATTTGAGGAACAGAAGATTTTCGAAAAAATTGATCTTTACCTGCTGGTCTGTTTTGACAGATTTTGCCACTCTTGCATTTGCTTCTTTATTCAATTTCCTTTTTGAATTCTTTTTGGGTTTTCGGAAGGATTTGCTACAATATCTTATGTTTTGATGGTTTTCAGTTGAAGTTGGACTCAAATGTTTTATCCCTTCACTTATACTAATGTTGCTAATGAGAACTGTGTGAAGTTTTGTGTGAACGACATTTCCAGGAAGTGGAGATAATGGTGTAATAAGGAAGAGAAGGATTTTATGACTCAAATAATAAGTGTATGAAGATGAAGATATCGATGATATTCAAGTGGTGACTCCGGAAGAATCTACTAGACACCAAATTCAGAGACCTGCAGAGTCTGTTTTCAAATAGGTAACAGTTCCGGTAAGAAATGTTCCGCGAAAATACAATCCAACTATATTTTTGCAGTTTTCAGTCAATAAGGAAAGCTACGAAGCGAAAAAGGGACGGAAACGGAGCCAGGGTGGTCCACACCACCCCGTGGCGCGGGCTCTCCCCAGGCCGCGCCACCAGGTGGTGAGTCCCCGAACTCCGCCTCCGACTCGTTTTCTCCTAGTACCTTCCTTTTGTTATGAAACTTCGTAATATATAATCCCCCGGATCTCCTGAGGTTCGTATATCATGTTTTCGTCGTGTTTTTGTTTCGATCTGTTTCTGCCAGGACATACTCTTTGAAGGCTTAGAAGCACAATGGTGTCCGCCAAGGATAAAGGGAAGGAGCCTATGGAGGAGGATTCTCAAGACCCCAAGCAGGGGTTGGTACCTTTAGTCTCTTGCCCCACATCAATGGAAGCTCTACGAGTCACTAATGAGTTCTGCGATAAGTACCGAGACTTGAGAAGGAAGGTGGACCTGCTTCAATGGGAGAATAATAGGCTTCGCAAGATGCTGGAAGATTTCCTCATGTCAACGAAGAAAATATTACCACCACCACCAAAGGAGTAATTCATCATCAGGTTTGGCATCCCCTTAGTTTGTTCCAAGCTTGGGGGAGTGCCACGGTATCATATCACTATCTTCTATCTTTTTACCTTATTAGTAGAGTCATATCATGAATAGAGAAGTTATTATGTAGTATGGTTTGCATTATGGAAGTGTCCCCTCTCTCGTTAGATATGTATCCCTTGGTGTGAGTTTCCGTTATGGAATATCAATGAGAAGTTCTATCATTCACTCTTTTTCATAGCTTGTATTAGTTTTAAATTCATGGTTATATGATTGGTCTTGTTGTTAGTATTGGTATCACTTTGGGATCATTGAGTTAATTTAGTTGATTTTGGCAAACCTGGCTCGGTCAGTAGCAACACTATTTTTGAGAGTTGAATGAAAAAGATAGAAGTACTCTAAAGAAAAATAATTTCATCATCTTTCTTTCTTGATTTGCTCATAAGTCTAGTATTCTCTAGTTAAGATCTTTTGTGCTTCCAAGGAAGATTGCATGTTTGTTTTTATCACTTGTATGTTTGTTTGTTTCCTTCAACTCTTATGCTTGCTACCCAGCTAGCCAAAAACCTGTACTGAGAGGGAATTCTTCTCATGCATCCACTCCTTTAAACCAAAACCTCTGCCATTTGTGTCCAACATACCTACCTAGTACCATTATTGCTATTCCAAGTAAATTCTTGTTTTGTCTACCTCCCAAATTAAACTTGTTATGTGAAAAGTAGTGATTAAAGCTCTCACGAACTTGATGGAACACTTTACTTTTCTTGCACTTAATAAACTTGAACCATTGTTCTCACCTATGTTGCGTATATGCTTGCGCTTTGTAAGTTGTGAATTAGCAGAACCATGCTGTCATGGGGAACGCTTTCAACATTGCACTGGTACTTTGTACCAAGTTGATATCATGTTCTTTTGTCTATGGATGTCGTCAGTGTGAAATGAGAGGGGAGCTTATAAGTCCATGGAGTTATGCATGTGTGTTAGAGAAACGCCTAGGCCCCTGGTCTAATCCATGCTGACATGGTGGAAACCTGCAGCGTAACCATAACGAGTATCTATGAAGCATTCTTCTTATAAAAAAAGGAGTCCAATATTGAGCAAAAAAAGAGAAAAGAAAAAAGAGATATTATGAAAAGAGGAAAGAGAGAAAAAAGCACCATATTCGCATGGTAAATAAGAAGATTGCTGAGATACTTGTTGTCTGCTTGCCTTGTCATTTTGATATGGGGATTCTTCCGTATCATCGGGAAAGGGGTACCCCTTTGGCGGTTCTCTATGATACACATATGCTTACGATGACAAGAACTTACCGGTGACTAAACTTGAGTAGCATGAGGAGCGGCCCTCGTATTCAAGGGACATGAGATTCTCAATTTACAACTTGTCAATGCATATCCTCATATTTGATCACTTTAACCTTAATCACCTCAAGATGCCTATGATAGGGGCAATGAGAGCTGAAAGCTAGTAAGTATCATAATTTTTGGGAGCTCTTTATGAGACTTGCAATCCCTGCTTCCCTCTGCGAAGGGCCTTTCTTTTACTTTGTAGTTGAGTCAGTAAACCTATTCCTCTCTATCTCAGCAAGTATTTTGAGTTGTTGTGTTCCATTCATTCATATGATGATTTATTCAATCATGTTTCTTATGTTCCTTGTTTTGCACTTTGCTCTTATCTTGATGTTTACTACTTTGAAAGCTATCATTGAAAACCAGTTATTTGTGAACTCGATCAAATTATCAACTATTCTTTGACCAAGAGCTAAGTTTGCCATTACCAATTATGATTTACTTTATGTATCTTTATTGTGTTTCCTTTACTCATTGCAAGTTGAGTTATATAATAGTGAGTTGTCTTCTATTATGATCTATGTATTGATGAATGTGATGCTTCTTGTCCGTATTCTTTTATCGACTCTTCACTCCATAAACCTGAGGTCATGTTTATTTGAGCTCAGTTTCGCTTGGGGACAAGCAAAGTCTAAGCTTGGGGGGAGTTGATACGTCCATTTTGCATCACTATTCTATGTCATAATTCACTGTTATTCATTGATATATTTCGTATTGAGAGGTGATACTTATGTTATTTCATCTGTTTTTGCATGGTTGATGACTTTTGGAGCATGGACCGGTGCAGTCAGGATTCTGATGGAAAAGGTGCTGTTTGGAGGCAAAATTCATGAAGATCAGAAAATCCGGGAAAATACATGGAAAATCCTATTTTCCCAGAAAACGAAGGAAGCCAGAAGGGGGGCTGGAGATGGGCCACAGGGGGCCCACACCACCCCCTGGCGCGGGCCACCCTGGGCCGCACCACCTGGTGGTGTGGCCGCCCTGGTCCATCCCTGGCACTCCCCTCTGGCGTATATTATCCTCCCAAAACCCTAAGACTCAGGGAGCGACCACAGAAAGATTCCACCGCCTCTACGGGGCGGAAAACACCAAAAGAGAAAGATCTCTCCGGCAGACAGATTTCTGCTGGGGGAATTCCTTCCCGGAGAGGGGAGATCGTCGCCATCAACACCACGATCAAGCTAGACTTCATCGGGATCATCATCATCACCACCATCATCACCATAAGCACCCTCATCACCATCTCCATATTTCTATAACAATTGCGTTGAATCTTGCATAGTTCATAGGGAAAATTTCCTGGTGTTGATTACTCTTTGTAGTTGATGCTATTGAGTGAACCATTGAATTATTGTTTATGTTCAGATTGTTATACATCATTATTCCATCTCTGATCATGATCCATATGACGTCTTGTGAGTAGTTCATTTTGTTCTTGAGGACATGGGATAAGTCATGTTGTTAGTAGTGGAGTTGTGTTGAGAAAGATTCAATAGTTTGATATTTAAGTTGTGGTGTACTTCTTCTAGTGGTGTCATGTGAACGTCGACTACATGACACTTCACCTATATGGGCCTAGGGGAATGCATTGTGTATTTGGATACTAATCGTATGGGTTGCCGGAGTGACAGAAACCTGAACCCCCGTTAGGAAACTATTGCACAAGGAACGTAAGGGTCTTAGAGTTTAAAGCTGTGGTTAGGTTTCTACCTTAGTTACTTTCTTGTACTTACGGATGTTTGCAAGGGGTATAATCACAAGTATGTATTAGTCCTAGGAAGGTCGGTACATTAGCACAGGTTCACCCACACAACACTTAGCTAGCTAAATAAGATTAATCAACTATATGAAGCGAAAGCACTTGACAGTCTTCCCATGTGTCCTCAAGAACGTTTGGTCATCTTAAGTAATACAACCGGCTTGTCCTTTGCTGCATAAAGGATTGGGCCACTTGCTGCATTTATTCCTACTATCTTTTATTTACTCATACTTTGTTTACTTGCTTTATCAAAAAACCCTAAAAATCCGTTTGCTAAGTATTTGCAGAGAATTCATGATCCATACCACTAGCCAGCACCTTCTGCTCCTCGTTGGGTTCGACACTCTTACTTATAGAAAATACTGCGATACACCCCCTATACTTGTGGGTCATCAGACACTGTGCGGGTGGGCTCAAAGGTAATTGCAGCTCGAGAAATTTTCATTTGCATAGAAACTCTCCCGCGCTGGTGCCAAATTTCGTGTGGGCAGGAGGACCTGACCTGGAAATTTGGGGTTGGTGTCCTGGCCATCGGATCCATGATGGAGGGTTCAAATAAATTAACCATATTTTAGAAAGTATTTACTAAAAGGGCCTGGTGAAGAAAACTATAAATTATTGACGAATAAATCTTGAAAAAAGCAATAATGTGGACTACTAGTTTATATTCTGGCTTGTATAATGATCTCAAGAGAGGTAACCGTATTTTGGATAATATATATTCAAATTTATATAAGATTCAAAATGCGCTTGTGAACAATGGATTTCTCCAGATTAGGGTTAAACAATGGACTTTTATCCTTATTTTGGTTAGTTTTTCGTCATAGCAAAACATATGGTACATATCAAACTTTGAGCCCAAGAAGACGTATCACAGAGACCAAAATACACATAAGAAAGGTGCTTCCACACATTCATATTGCATGTGTTGCACCACAAGTGTGACAGAAGTTGCATGCATATCACAGAATCCCTATATGTGTGTGGTCTCATGTAGATATCAATGTGGTTTTGGAAAAGAACACATGCAATGTGGTCATGTGAATGACTAGTAGTGGATATATCAATGTTGGTTAGGAAGATAACAAATGCATGACTCTAGGGGATCCATGTGTTAGACCAAAAACATATAGGAAACAAATAACCAGCTTCCATGTTGGACCCGTGTGTGATAGAAGTTGCATCACAGAATCCACTACTAGCTAGAGTGTGTGTGGGGATGTATATAGATATATCAATGTGGTTTAGGAAAAGAACACATGCAATGTCTATAGGGGTTCCATGTGTCAAAAACCATGGTCATAGAGACAAAAACACATAGGAAAGGCAGCTTCGACATTGCATGTTGCACTAGTGTGATTTGCATCACAGAATCCACTGGTGTGGTTATCATGCATATGTAGTGGTTTTGGAAAAGAACGCATGCAATGTGGTCATGTGGATCAATGAATCTAATGGATATATATCAGTGTGGTTTAGGAAAATAACACATCATGCAATTACTCTAGGGAATCCATGTGTCAAATTATGGCCACAAAGACCAAAACCACATATATAGGAAATCAGCTTCCACATTCCATGTTGCACCAGTGTGACAAAAGTTGCATCACAGAATCCATAGAAGTATGTGTGTGGTCATGCATGTTGAGACATTGTGGTTTTGGAAAAGAACACATGCAATGTGGTCATGTGGATCAATGACTACTAGTGGATATATCAATGTGGTTTAATTAGGAAGAGATAACACATGCATGACTCTAGGTGTCAGACCAAAAACTAACATATAGGAAATAAATGACCAGCTTCCACATTTGCATGTTGCACCAGTGTGTGATAGAATTTATATCATAGAATCCACTACTTGAGTGTGTGTGATATATATATCAATGTGGTTTTGGAAAAGAACACATGCAATTTGGATCATGTGGATCAATGTCTCTAGTGGATATCATCGTGTGGTTTAGGAAAGAGAACACACATTGCAATGACTCTAGTAGGGGATCCATGTGTCAAACCATGGTCACAGAGACAAAATTAAAACATATAGGAAATAAACAAGCAGCTTCCACATTGCATGTTGCACCAGTGTGACAGAAGTTGCATCATAGAATCCACTCTAGTTTGTGTGGTCATGTAGATATATATAAATGTGGTATTATCGAAAAAGAACACATGCAACATAGTCATGTGGATCTATCAATGACTCTGGTGGATATCAATGTGGGTTAGGAAAAGAACACATGCAATATTACTCTAGGAGATCCATGGTCATAGAGACCAAAAACCCATAGGAATTAAAGCAGCTTCCACATTGCATGCATGGTTGCACCAGTGTGACAGAAGTTCCATCATAGAATCCACTGGAGTATGTGTGTTGTCATCATGCATATGTATATATCATTGTGTTTTGGAAAATAACACATGCAATGTGTGGTCACGTGTGGATGAATGACTAGTGGATATCTTAGTGTGTGGTTTATTAGGAAAACAACACATATATGCAATGACTACTCCAAATGATCCATGCATGTGTTAAACCATGGTCATAGAGACCAAAACCACATAGGAAATCGGCTTCCACATTGCATGTGTTGCACTAGTGTGATAGAAGTTGCATCATCAAAGAATCCACTAGAGTATGCATGTAGATATCATTGTGGTTTTGGAAAAGAACACATGCAATGTGGTCATGTGGACCAATGACTCTAGTGGATATATATCAATGTGTGGTTTAGGAAAAGAACACACATCATGCATGCAATGACTCTAGGGGATCCATGTGTCAAATTAAACCATGGTCACAGAGACCAAAAACACATAGGAAAGCAGCTTATTCCATATTGCATGTTGCACGAGTGTGACAAAAGTTGCATCATATAATCCACTAGAGTATGTGTGTGGTCATGCATGTAGATAGCATTGTGGTTTTGGAAAATAACACATGCAATATGTGGTCATGTGGATCAATGACTCTAGTGGATACCAATGTGGATTTTAGGAAGAGAACACACATGCAATTAATTAATGACTCTAGCTAGGGGATCCATGTGTCAAACCATGCATGGTTAGGTCCTTTGTGACTTTGTAAATATGTAACTACTACCCTTGCTTTAATATAAAAATCAGCAGTAGGAGCCTCTCCTGCTGTAAGTTATAAAAAAACCATGCATGGTCTCACAGAGACCAAAAACACGTAGGAAAGCAACTTCCACATTGCATGTTGCACCAGTGTGTGTGACAGAAGTTGCATCATATCACAGAATCCACTAGAGTGTGTGTGGTCATGTAAATATCAATGTGGTTTTGGAAAATAACACATGCAATGTGGTCATGTGGATCAATGACATCTAGTCTGGATATCAATGTGGTTTAGGAAAAGAACACATGCAATGACTCTAGGGGTTCCATGTGTCAAACCATGGTCACAGATACCAAAACACATAGGAAAAGCAGCTTCCACATTGCATGTTGCCCTAGTGTGACAGAAGTTGCATCATAGAGTGTGTGTGGTCATGTAGATATCAATGTGGTATTGGAAAAGAACACATGCAATGTTGTCATGTGGATCTATCAATGACTCTGGTGGATATCAACGTGGGTTAGGAAAAGAACACATACAACATATATGACTCTAGGAGATCCACGTGTCAAACCATGGTCATAGAGACCAAAAACACAGAGGAATTAATTAAAGCAGCTTCCACATTGCATGCATGGTTACACGAGTGTGACAGAAGTTGCATCACATAATCCACTAGAGTATATGTGTGTGGTCATCATGCATATGTAGATATCATTGTGGTTTTGGAAAAGAACACATGCAATGTGTGGTCATGTGTGGATCAATGACTAGTGGATATCTCAATATGTGGTTTATTAGGAAAAGAACACATGCAATGAGTACTCCAGGGGATCCATATGTGTCAAACACATAGGAAAGCAGCTTCCACATTGCATGTTGCACCAGTGTGACAGAAGTTGCATCATCATAGAATCCACTAGAGTATGCATGCATGTGTGTGGTCATGCATGTTGATATTATTGTGGTTTTGGAAAACAACACATGTAATATTAATGTCGTCATGTGGATCAATGACTCTAGTGGATATATATCAATGTGATTTAGGAAAAGAACACGCATCGTGCATGCAATGACTCTAGGGGATCCATGTGTCAAATTAAACCATGGTCATAGAGACCAAAAACACATAGGAAAGCAGCTTCCACATTGCATGTTGCACCAGTGTGATAGAAGTTTGCATCATAGAATCCACTGGAGTATGTCTATGGTCATGCATGCATGTAGATATCATTGTGGTTTTGGGAAAGAACATATGCAATGTGGTCATGTGGATCAATGACTCTAGTGGATATCAATGTGGTTTAGGAAGAGAACACACATGCAATTAATGACTCTAGGGGATCCATGTGGCAAACCATATGGTCTCACAGAGACCAAAAACACATTGGAAAGCAGCTTCCGCATTGCATGTTGCACCAGTGTGTGACAGAAGTTGCATCACAGAATCCACTAGAGTGTGTGTGTGTGGTCATGTAGATATCAACGTGGTTTTGGAAAAGAACACATGCAATGTGGATCAATGAAATCTAGTGTGGATATCCATGTGGTTTAGGAAAAGAACACATGGAATGACTCTAGGGGTTCCATGTGTCAAACCATGGTCACAGAGACCAAAATACATAGGAAAAGCAGCTTCCACATTGCATGTTGCACTAGTGTGACAGAAGTTGCATCACAGAATCCACTAGAGTGTGTGTGGTCATGTATATATCAATGCGGTATTGGAAAAGAACACATGCGCTGCAATGTGGTCATGTGGATCTATCAATGACTCTAGTGGATATCAATGTGGGTAGGAAAAGAACACATGCAATATGACTCTAGGAGATCCATGTGTCAAAGCATGGTCATAGAGACCAAAAACACATAGGAAAGCAGCTTCCACATTGTATGGTTGCACCAGTGTGACAAAAGTTTGCATCACAGAATCCACTGGAGTATATGCGTGGTCATCATGCATATGTATATACCATTGTGGTTTTGGAAAAGAACACATGCAGTGTGTGATCAATGACTAGTGGATATCTCAATGCGTGGTTTATTAGAAAATTAAAATAATACATGCAATGAGTACTCCATGGGATCCATATGTGTCAAACACATAGGAAAGCATCTTCCACATTGCATGTTGCACCAGTGTGACATAAGTTTCATCATCATAGAATCCACTGGAGTATGCATGTGTGTGGTCATGCATGTAGATATCATTGTGGTTTTGGAAAAGAACACATGCAATCTGGTCATGTAGATCAATGACTCTAGTGGATATATATCAATGATGTGGTTTAGTAAAAAACACACATCATGCATGCAATGACTCTAGGGGATCCATGTGTCAAATTAAACCATGGTCACAAAGACCAAAAACACATAGGAAAATAGCTTCCACATTGCATGTTGCACCAGTGTGACATAAGTTGCATCATAGAATCCACTGGAGTATGTGTGTGGTCATGCATGTAGATATCATTGTGGTTTTGGAAAAGAACACATGAAATGTGGTCATGTGGATCAATGACTCTAGTGGATATCAATGTGGTTTAGGAAGAGAACACATATGCAATTAATGACTCTAGGGGATCCATGTGTTAAACCATATGGTCTCACAAAGACCAAACACACATAGGAAAGCAGCTTCCACATTGCATGTTGCACCAATGTGTGATAAAAGTTACATCACAGAATCCACTGGAGTGTGTGTGATCATGTAGATATCAATGTGGTTTTGAAAAACAACACATGCAATGTGGATCATGTGGATTAATGACATCTAGTGTGTATATCTATGTGGTTTAGGAACAGAACACATGGAATGACTCTAGGAGTTCCATGTGTCAAACCATGGTCACAGAGACCAAAACACATAGGAAAAGCAACTTCCATATTGCATGTAACACCAGTGTGACAAGCGTTATATCACAGAATCCACTGGAGTGTGTGTGGTCATGTAGATATCAATGTGGTACTGGAAGATAACACATGCTGCAATGTGGTCATGTGGATCTATCAATGACTCTGGTGGATATCAATGTGGATAGAAAAAGAACACATGTAATATGACTCTAGGAGATCCATGTGTCAAAGCATGGTTGTGAGACAAAAACTCATAGGAAATTAAGCAGCTTCCACATTGCATGGTTGCACCAGTGTGACATAAGTTGCATCAAAGAATCCACTAGAGTATGTGTGTGGTCATCATGCATATGTAGATATCATTGTGTGGTTTTAGAAAAGAACACATGCAGTGTGTGATCATGTGTGGATCATTGACTAGTGGATATCTCAATGTGTGGTTTATTAGGGAATTAAAAGAACAACATGCAATGAGTACTCCATGGGATCCATATGTGTGAAACACATAGGAAAACACCTTCCACATTGCATGTTGCACCAGTGTGACAGAAGTTGCATCATCATAGAATCCACTTGAGTATGCATGCATATGTGTGGTCATGCATGTAGATATCATTGTGGTTTTGGAAAAGAACACATGCAATCTGGTCATGTAGATCAATGACTCTAGTGGATATATATCAATCATGTGGTTTAGTAAAAGAACACACATCATGCATGCAATGACTCTAGGGGATCCATGTGTTAAATTAAACCATGGTCATAGAGACCAAAACCACATAGGAAAGCAACTTCCACATTGCATGTTGCACCAGTGTGACAGAAGTTGAATCACATAATCCTATGGAGTATGTGTCTGGTCATGCATGTAGATATCATTGTGGTTTTGGAAAAGAACACATGCAATGTGGTCATGTGGATCAATGACTCTAGTGGATATCAATGTGGTTTAGGAAGAGAACACACATGCAATTAATGACTCTAGGGGATCCATGTGTCAAACCATATGGTCTCATAGAGACCAAAAACACATAGGAAAGTTGCATCACAAAATCCACTGAAGTTTCCTAGATGATACCTATCTCAACTTTTGTACATATTCTAGAAACACATGCAAGATCTGGAGGGATTCAGACACTCCGATGCTCGATTTTCAATGAAACCCTAGACTATGGGCCCCACAGATGATCTACCCCCTAGATTATTTCTCCAGACGAGGGTTGAACAATGGATTTTATCCTTATTTATTTTGGTTAGTTTAAGGTGCAATACCAAAGTTTGAGCCCAAGAAATGCTAGATCATGCACATATATCGATATATGTGAGAGACCATGCTCACACGGGGCCTACATAATGCCTATCTCAATAACCATCACACTTGTGTACATATATCATATAGGAAAACACATACATGCATGCAAGTTCTTCCAATGCTTAGATCCCAAACTAATATGCACATCTCAAAATATATACTACGTACACAAAATAAACTATAAACTAATCTAGTTCAAACACATAATTTATCACCACCACTTATTGTCATCCTTGACTTGCTTCCCCTTCAACCGCTTGCTGTCGCCACCATTCCAAGACCCCTGCTCCTCCTGATACCACTTTCTGTCCTCCTCGCGCTTCTTCTCCTGGGCTAGCTTGCAATTAGGGCATATCTCTGTCACGAAAAACCCCTTAACCATCCCATCTTTCATGGTAATGATCTTACTGTACAACTCGTACTCCATGTAGGCGTCTCTGGATGCATACTCGAGACGCACCTGGCTCATCGGCTTCCACTCCCAAGTTTCGTGCTCTCTTTGCTTCAATTTCTTCAGTTTTAAATAGGATATGTCGATGATTTCCGTTGCCAGATCACCCATGCCATCCTTCGCTAGGTATGGTTTGATCTTGTATAGATTTTGGATGTCGATGTGGTACCCATGTGGGATTTTTTTCAACGCACGAGAAAGCATAGTTGTGTCATTTGTGATATCCATGCTAGTGAAAGTTATCCCTTTCCTACACAAGCACTCTACCAGAGCCGGACAATGCTTCTTAGTTGGTTTACTCCTTCAGTTAGAGGGTTTTAGGGATGTAAAGGGAACAAGGGATGCGGAAGTGGTGATCTCAAATTTAAATTTCACATACCTGCAGAAGTGGTAAACGAGGACCTCCTCATGTATGGAGATTTACACGACGACGATCTCTTGTGGAGGATTTTTTTTGCTTATCTGCACGGGTGTACTCCAAGTCTAGCCCCACAAACTTGTACTTATCTTTCTCAAGCAATTGCTCATACCTGGCGAGAGTTGTCCCCATAGTCGCTTCATCATTTGTGTACACCACTGTCAAAGTCGTGGTGCCATGGGAAAGGACAAAGTGGATCTCTGTTAAGTGTTTCCCATCATCCATGCCTGCAAGGAAATGGGTGAAAGGAAATGCCTGCAAGGAAATGCCCGCGAGGAAGAAGAAGAACCGACGGTTCCAGAATAGAGGAATGAGCGAGGAAGAGGAAGAAGCACGTAGGAATAACTATAGAGATCGTGGATACATGGTAATAATGAATAACTGCAGCTTTGGTTCGAGAACTCACCGTGCTTACGTGGAGATCGTGGTAGTGTTGCTGGTTCAACAAGTGGGGCCGGTTCCTACGAGAATATGAAATTAGTTGTGCACTTTTCTATGTGAGAAATTGAGAGAAATCATCTATATTATCTCTTTCAGAATTAAACAGAATGAAGTTGGTACAACCCAAGAGATTTGAGCAAAAGAGATTTGCTAATTTACCATACAACAATACAAAAGTTTCTGAGCATACATTCTTGAAATTTAAATCCTGATGATTTATTCAGAAGTTCTGAGGTACAACTGACATCACAGAGCCAACGCTCTCGTCTTCGTCCTCCTCCCGCTGCTCGTCGCTATCGTCTTCCGCATCCTCATGTTCCTCTGCTGGACTGGTGACCACCTCAATAATCATCTTGATATAGTGCTTCATCACCTTGACCTGAACGACGAGCAGATCATCAAGGTAAATTCTGTTTTCAGCATAGAATTCAGTCTAGGGGTCAGTGAACTCAATGCAATCGTCATATACTTCCGATATGCTATATCGCCCCAAGATTTTCAGGCCTTTGTCATAATTATTCTTCATGCATACACAATAGAACCCTTTCTTTGGGATTTGGTGTTCCCTTGTGCATCTCAAAAGAATTTCCTAAGTAACAAAAATATATAACAGATCTTAGTTAACTGGCCACCCTGATAAATTTACAAAATAAGAAGGAAAATCATAGGAAAAAGTGATTAACTAACCATCTGATGAAGAGCATCTTCATCCTGCACCTGGTGCACCAAGAACTGAGGGATCTCAAAGACCTCATCTTCATCCAGGTCTCTTACAATCTCCTTGTAGAATTCCCAATATATGGAATTCATTTCAGAGCAACTGACATTACATGAGTGCTGAAATATGGATTTCTATAGTGTCACCTTGCAACAATCTTTGGTCTTATAACACCCTGATCATGCATATGAAAGTGAAGAAGGTTTGTGTGTAAGGAACATATATAATTAACAAACTAGTCATGTGTATAATAAAAAAACCAATTCAATGCAAAGAAGTCAATACATACACTGGTCTTGATGAACCCAAGGTTTGACAACATTATCCTCATTTCACACTTCAACAATAAAGCACCAGTCTACTCTATCATATGCAAATGTGAGAACATCATTCCGTTCAATGTTATAAGCTGCACAGAACCCCCTCCAATATGGCCCACATAATGCTACCGACCTCCCAAAATTCCCACCATACAGCCCATAGAAGTAGTATTCATCAATTGTTCTATTTGATCATGGCGGTCACTCCGAGCAAGGATCCAGGTCAGATGTGGACCAAGAGCGAATTGTCGCATACGCTTAGCGAAACAACAAGCAATACCCTGCATAAATTTGTGAAACAGAAAAAACCCATAAGATCATGAACATAAAGTAATATATATGGAAATTTAAAATAAGATATGTATATAAAAATCGAGAATACTTACAAATCCCTCTAAAAAGGGTGATCTCACCCTTATTCTAAAATACATCACATGGTCTATGTTTCCACTCCCACACTAGGCAGGTTGCTGCTGACATGTCACACATTCGTTTTGAGCCCCTTTTTTTCTGAACACATAAAATAAAAAAGACCAGGAAAAAATGCTACGATGTTACTAATATCATCTCTGAACACTACTACTAGTGTCAAAATATATAAATGGTATGATGTTACTAATATCACTACTACTAGTGTAATTAAAAATATGAAAACTAAACTCTAAATTTGAAGTAATGATCTTTTAAGGAAAAACTACATTATGCAAGCTAGGAAAATCATGGGATTTATACCCAAGCTAGGAATATTAATGATACTGATTACATTGTACTTATCTAGTATATATATACTACTAACTACAACTAGTACTATATATGTGCAGAAATACAACTAGTCTGCAGTTCTACATAGATAATCCTGCAAATATACAACTAATGATGTGCATACTGTACTACTTGTAGTTCTGCATACATATACTGAAGATTGTTATTAACAAAATATCACCAGAAATTGCACCAACAAAAAAATCTGCAGAAATTCAACCCAACAAAATCTACAATATTATTTTGCACATCCTAGATTTACTCAAGAGATTCGATGAAGCAATCTTAGAGAAAACTCTACGGATTCAATGAAGCAATCATAGAGAAAATGCTATAGATTCGATGAAGAACAACTACTATTTACGCAGCTCTAGAAACCTGATACATTGCAAATGTATCTATAATATTTGATGTTCCATGCTTGGTTTTATCTACTTTACTTGTGTTTTGTCCATACTTTGGAGTACTTTTCACATGATTTCTAGGACTAACCTATTAACAAGAGCCACATTGCCAGTTGCCTGTTTTCTGCTGTTTTTGGTTCCAGGAAAGTTATAAAATGAATATTCTCGGAATTGGATGGGACAAAAGCCAAAGTGCCTATTTTTTCGGAAGATATAAGATGCCAGAATACGAGACGGAGAAGGGCTGGGGGCCGGCAATACCACTTGGCCACGTGGCCAGGCCTGGCATGCGCCAGGGGGTGGTCTGGCCGACCCAGGCACCCCCTCGACCCCTCCTTCCGCCTATAAGATACCCTCGGGACGAACATCCTAAGGACCTGATCAAAAATCCACGAAAGAGTCTGTAGCTGGCGTCGTCTCTATCCCTAGATCGGGAGGGATCTGAAGCTCTTCCCGGCACCCTGCCGGAGAGGGGAATTCACCCTGGAGGCCTTCTTCATCATCATGCAAGCCTCCGGTGTGATGCGTGAGTAGTTCATCTCTGGACTAAGGGTCCATGTAGTAGCTAGATGGCTGGTTCTCTTCCTTTGTGCTTTCATGTCTAGATCTTGTGAGCTCCGTTCATGATCAAGATCATCTATTTGTAATTCTGCATGTTGTGTTTGCGGGGATCCAATGGATATTGAGATGCTATTTCAGATTGATTATTGATTCTATCATGTCTTTGTTATTTGTGATCTTGCATGCTTTCCGTTGTTAGTAGCTATCTTGGCCAAGTAGATGCTAGCAACTCCAAGAGTTAGTATTTATGCTCGATAGTGGGTTCATGCCTCTGGTAATCTGGGGAAGTGACAGAAATCTCGAAGGTACTAGATGTGTTGTTGCCACTAGGGAGAAAACAACAATCCTTTGTTCATAGAACAATCGTATCGTTTACATTACACGCAATTCGTAAAGCAATAACCTATTGCTTGCAACTTAATACTGGAGGGGGTTCGGATGATAACTTGAAGGTGGATTATTAGTCATAGATGCAGTTGGATGGCGGTCTATGTATAATGTTGTAATTCCCAATCAAATTCCAAAGGAGTCAAGATGATTAGTATATGCATGTATTGCTTTCTCGTTGTTTGTCATTGCCCCGCTGTAATTTGTTCACCCAGCATGTTATCTATCTTAAGGAGAGTCACCTCTAGTGAACTATGGATCCCGGTCCTTTCTTTTACATACAATCTACAAACTATTTACTACTTTGTGTTTACTTTCTGCAAACTATTACTTCCTTCCATTCGATACGTTTAATCCTTTGTTTTTAGCGAAACCGGTGAGACTGACAACCTCATCGCAAGTTGGGGACAAAGTTCTGTGGTTGTGTTGTGCAGGTCTCCATGTTGCTACTAGCACCGGTAGTGCGCCCTGCCAAGGCTCAGCTAGCAACACCTTTGGGGTGTTTCCTTGCTCCTACTGGTTCGATTAAACCTTGGTTTCATAACCGAGGGAAACTTGCTGCTGTGCTCATCATACCTTCCTCTTGGGGTTCCCCAACGAGCTCTACATCAACACTGAGCCATCAAGAATTTTTCTGGCGCCGTTGCCGGGGAGTCAAGGACATCTTCACAAGGGGAGTCCCTCATAACCAATCTCTTTACTTTGTTGTTTTTGTTTTGCTTAGTTTGTTTCTGCTTTGTTTGCTTGTTTCTTTACAAAAAACACACAAAATTAGTTCCTACTATAGTTGTTATTTTTGTTGGTCTGTTATTGTCTTGCTTTATCATGCTTTCTATCAATGGTTGGTTTCTTTGAAACTGAATATAATTGGCAAGGTGGGTTCAGGGAAGAACAAAAATATTATTATAAGAAACAGCGCTTGTCACAAAAAGGGAAACACTTATGGGAAAAAATTGATATATTGTATACCATTGCTAGAAACGTGTGCTCTACTTATAATGTTACTTATTGCTTTGAGAAATATTGTTGTTGTAAGAGGTATAAACACCTCAATTTTTAATGTGAGTATAATGATGATGTTACCATATCTTCTTATGTTAAGGGAAATTATGACTTTTATGATGTGGAAAAAATTGAAGAATTTATTGCTTGGAAGGGTGCATTCGAACTAGCTTATTTGCTTCAAAATACTGATGATGCACTTTATAAATATGAGGTTTATGATATACTTAAATTTTGCTTTGATAATTACAAGGAAGAAAATGGCTATATTCTTGAATATCTTAATAGATGCTCTCCACCAGCGAAAGAGACTAATGCTTTGCAGGAGCCTATGGAAGAAGAAATTGCTGAAACTGAAAGCTCCTTGGATGAAAAAGAGGAGGAGAGTGATGATCAAGAGGAGGAAGAATGGATCTACCCATTCCTACCTTCTAATGAGAGTAACTCTTTACCCCTTACAATATTTGATTGTCCCCCATGCTTACTAATGGAGGATGAATGTTATGTTCCTGAGGATTCTTTTGAAAATGTTTATAATAAAGCTCTAGTGTTTGTAGATCATGAAAAGCATGCTTTATGTGATAGTTATATTGTTGAGTTCATTCATGAGGCTACTGAAAATTATTATGAGAGAGGAAAATATGGTTGTAGAAGTTTTCATGGTACTGAAACACCTCTTTATGTGCTGAAAGTTTTGAAGTCACTCTTGTTTTATCTTCCTATGTCTGTCACTTTGTTATTTGTGAATTTATTTGCATACAAGATTCCTATGCAAAGGAAGTGGGTTAGACTTAAATGTGTTTTGAATTTGCTTCTTGATGCTCTCTTTTAACTCAATTCATATTTCTTATGTGAGCATCTTCTCAAGCTATCATGCCCAACTTAAAGGCGTTAAAGAAAAGTACTTATTGGAAGATAACCCAAAAGTTTTAGATGAGTCTTGGAAGTTATTACTTCTGTAATAACCGCTCCTTATCCTTTTTATTTGTTCTTTGTGCCAAGAGTAACCTCTAATGAGAGAGAAGTAATGATTGGGAAAGTTGCTGTCCCGAAACAGATTTCTGTGCTTCACCGTAAAAATTCGTGTAAAATCTCTGTACGTCCTTTTGAGACGTGAATTTTGGTGCTTCTTCCCCATGTTATTATCTAACTTTTATTAGTTCAACACTTTTTGATTTGACCAACATAAGGTCTTCGACAAAATTCGTATTTACCTGCTGGTCTGTTTTGACAGATTTCTGCCAGTTTCTGCATTTGCTTCTTGTTGTTTCCTTTTTGAGTTCTTTTGGGGAATTGAGCTTTTTGAGGGAAGTGCTACAGTAGCTAGTGTTCTAATCGAAGTTTATTTGGTGTTAGAACTGAACCTTAAGACCTATTATCTTGAGTGCACTAATGTTGCTAATAAAGATTGTGTGAAGTTTTGTATGAAGGAAAAAATTTCAGGTGTATGGAAGGAATGAGAAATGAGATGAAGGATGGACTAAAGCTCAAGCTTGGGGATGCCACGTGTGTCACCCCAAGAAATATCCAAGAAGTACAAGCATCAAAGCTTGGGGATGCCCAAGGCCTCCCCTTCTTCATCAATAAAAATCCCAGGTTTCTTCCAAACGCTTCATTTTTATTGTTTCATGCACAATTGTGTTGTTCTTGGAGCGTCTTCTTTTTTGTTTTTGTTTTGGTTTTTGGTTTTCTTTTGTTTGATTAGTTTTATGAATAAATTGGTTGGACCCCCTCTTTCATACATTGATTTTCAAATAGTTTGGTTTGGTTTGGAAAAGAGTAGGAAAGCTCATGCTTAAGTGGTAAAAAGAGCTTGTTTTTGACTGTGGCCTATGCTTTGTCATGCCATGCTTGATATTGGTTTTGCTTTATGCTTAGTATTGTTTGCTGTAGCATGACTTGTTATAAACAATTGAGATTGCTTAATGTGCCTTGGATGAATCATGCGTTGTTTTAACATATTAAAGCATAGTATAGTGGTATTCTCCTTTGATGCTTTATTTGGGTTGACTTGGCGCATGCTCACACCATGTTATGACTATCTCAAGTCACCATAGCCTTTATGATCCTTTAGTTTTCAACTTTTAGTATCACTTTATGCTTTGATCAATGATGTTTTGTCGCTCTGCATGATTATGGCCATTATTGCTCTCTTAGTTTGTCGCTCCCAGTCTTTTGCTAGCCTCCACAACCAAGTATGAGTTCCACTCATGCATCCAACTCCCTAAACCAAGTTATTCCAAAGAGTCCACCATACCTACCTACTAGCTTATGCTATTCCAAGTATATTCATGCTTTTGTTTACCTTCCAAATTAAACTTGTTATGAGAAAACTAGTGATTAAAGCTCTCACGAACTTGATGGCACACTTTACTTTTCTTATCCTTAATAAACTTGAACCATTGTGTCGTCTATATTGTATATGCTTGCACTTATTTGTTGGGAATTAGCAGAACCATGCTATCATGGGGAACACTTTCAACATTGCACTTGGTACTTTGTACCTAGTTGATATCATGCTCTTTTGTCTATGGATGTCGTCGGTGTGAAATGAAAGGGGAGCTTGTAAGTCCATGGAGTTATGTATATGTGTTAGAGAAACGCTTGGGCCACTGGTCTAATCCATGCTAACATGGTGGAAACCTGCAGCGTAACCATAATGAGCTGTCTATGAAGCATTCTTCTTATAAAAAAAGAGTCCTATATTGAGAAAAAGAGAAAAGGAGAAAAAAAGAGATTATGAAAAGAGGAAAGAGAGAAAAAAAGCACCATATTCCCATGGTAAATAAGAAGATTGTTGAGATGCTCGTTGTCTACTTGCCTTGTCATTTTGATATGGGGATTCTTCTATATCATCGGGCAAGGGGTACCCCATTGGCGATTCTCTATGATACACATTAGTTACGATGACAAGAACTTACCGGTGACTAAACTTGAGTAGCATGAGGAGCGACCCTCGTATTCAAGGGACATGAGATTTCTAACTTATACTTCGTCAAGCATGTACACCATAGTTTGTTCACTTTTACCTTAATCACTTCAAGATGCTTATGATAGGGGCAATGAGAGCTGAAAGCTATAAGTACCATAATTTTTGGAAGCTCTTTATGAAACTTGAATCTCTGCTTCCTTCTATGAAGGCCTTTCTTCCACCATTATATTGAGTCTCCACCTTCTAACTTTATGCACTTACTTTGAGAGCATAGTGGCCATTCTTAGTTCTATGTGCATTGTCCCAAGACTAGTTGATTGATGCATACCTTGATATTGCTTGTTTTAAACTATTTGTATCTAGTAACTCTTATGAACCTTGAAGGTGTCTTATGCATTTATACTTGCTACTCTATGAGGGACAAGCTGAATGCTATTATGCTATGTTTTCTTTATGTGAAACAAATAAACGTCTTGCAAAGCATTGGTATTCATGAATATTTTGTTTGTGCCTTTTCATGTTGCAACATAGTTTCTTTGTCTTATTGCTAGAAATTTGTCTTTCATGTTATGATTGAAGTACTATGATCCCAGCTTTGAATGTTTTAGAAATACTTTGATCAAGTTTATAATGGTGCATGTCACCTCAAAAATTATTCTTTCTTTTTATCACTTACCTACTCGAGGACGAGCAGGAGTTAAAAAGCTTGGGGATGTTGATACATTACAAATGTATCTATAATTTTTGATGTTCCATGCTTGGTTTTATCTACTTTCTTGTGTTTTGTCCACACTTTGGAGTACTTTTCATATGATTTCTTGGACTAACCTATTAACAAGAGCCACAGTGCCAGCTACCCATTTTCTGCTGTTTTTGGTTCCAGGAAAGTCAGAAAATGAATATTCTCGAAATTGGACGGGACAAAAGCCAAAGTGCCTATTTTTCCGGAAGATATAAGATTCCAGAATACGAGACGGAGAAGGGCTGGGGGCCGACAACACCACCTGGCCACGTGGCCAGGCCTGGCATGCGCCAGGGGGTGGTCTGGCCGACCCCAGCACCCCCTCGACCTCTCCTTCCGCCTATAAGATGCCCTCGGGACAAAAACCCTAAGGACCCAATCAAAAATCCATGAAAGAGTCTGTAGCTGCCGTCGTCTCTGTCCCTAGATCGGGAGGGATCTGAAGCTCTTCCCGGCACCCTGCTAGAGAGGGGAATTCACCCTGGAGGCCTTCTTCATCATCATGCAAGCCTCCAGTGTGATGCGTGAGTAGTTCATCTCTGGACTACGGGTCCATGTAGTAGCTAGATGGCTGGTTCTCCTCCTTTGTGCTTTCATGTCTAGATCTTGTGAGCTCCGTTCATGATCAAGATCATCTATTTGTAATTCTGCATGTTGTGTTTGCGGGGATCCGATGGATATTGAGATGCTATTTCAGATTGATTATTGATTCTATCATGTCTTTGTTATTTGTGATCTTGCATTCTTTCCGTTGTTAGTAGCTATCTTGGCCAAGTAGATGCTAGCAACTCCAAGAGTTAGTATTTATGCTCGATAGTGGGTTCATGCCTCTGGTAATCTGGGGAAGTGACAGAAATCTCTAAGGTACTAGATGTGTTGTTGCTACTAGGGAGAAAACAACAATCCTTTGTTCATAGAACAATCGTATCATTTACATTACACGCAATTCGTAAAGCAATAATCTGTTGCTTGCAACTTAATAATGGAGGGGGTTCGGATGATAACCTGAAGGTGGATTATTAGTCATAGATGAAGTTGGATGGCGGTCTATGTATAATGTTGTAATGCCCAATCAAGTTCCAAAGGAGTCAAGATGATTAGTATATGCATGTATTGCTTTCTTGATGTTTCTCAATTGCCCCACTGTAATTTGTTCACCCAGCATGTTATCTATCTTAAGGAGAGCCACCTCTAGTGAACTATGGATCCCGGTCCTTTCTTTTACATACAATCTACAAACTGTTTACTGCTTTGTGTTTACTTTCTGCAAACTATTACTTCCTTCTATTCGATACGTTTAATCCTCTGTTTTCAGCAAAACCGGTGAGATTGACAACCTCATCGCAAGTTGGGGACAAAGTTCTGTGGTTGTGTTGTGCAGGTCTCCACGTTGCTACTAGAACCGGTAGTGCGCCCTGCCAAGACTCAGCTAGCAACACCTTTGGGGTGTTTCCTTGCTCCTACTGGTTCGATTAAACCTTGGTTTCATAACTGAGGGAAACTTGCTGTTGTGCTCATCATACCTTCCTCTTGGGGTTCCCCAACGAGCTCTACATCAACACTGAGCCATCAAAACCCTATAGATTCATCGAGCTGCTACTACTGAATATCTTTGCCGTCGGTTATACTCCGGTGAAGGGGATTCTTACCGCTTCTGTAGAGTCTTGCCGCCGGTTATTCCACGGCCGATTGTGTCCCCCACTCCACCGTCGTCACGCACGCCCATGGATGCTACAGCTCCCCTGCATTTGTCCAGAAAACACGTGAGATTGGGTGGCGCACCGCGCACCTATACGCGAAGGAAGCTCGCCGGTGATTGGAGAATATATAAGTCGTGCACCTGCTTCTAGTGAAATCTCGCTGGAGGTAGCGATGGGACATGCTCTATCTCCCTGTCTCTCTTTAGAAGAGTTGCACTTGTCTTATCCACTCTCTCTCTACGTGCCTCTTCGGTTACGACAAAATGGAGCCAAAATAATGTCCGAAGAAATTCAATAAAATGGAAACATCTAGGTCTTGAACACACAACCAAGAGGTCCCTGACCGGTGGACCCACCTATGATGAACCCCATGTGTCAGCTGGACAAGTGAAGAGTCTTTCGCCGACTTCACCTCTTTGCCGCCCACACACTCACCTGAACTCCACCCGGGAGATTTCGAAATCAGATCTGAAATCCGGTCCACCACACGCAGCGGCGGCTAGGGCACCGCTGCCTTTGCTGGTCCACCACACTCCGCGGTGCCGTCTCCTCATCTATTTCGGTGTCTCCCAGTCCATTTCGGCGTCCGCACTCCAAGGTTGTCTGTTGGGACTCCCCTTCCGGCCAACGTCTCCGCGCACCTCGGTAGCTCCCCTTCTAGGAGCCATCTCCGTGCTCAACTCGCTCGTGTCCATGTCTGTCAAGGTAAAAAATAGTTTGTTTAATTGTTCAACAAATGGATATCACTTGGATTGTTCATCTACAGAAAAATCTTCATAAAAAGGATTCTTCTTCTCATAAAATGTGATTAGTTTGTTTAATTGTCCAGTAGATTGATAGGAGTTGGATTTGTTCATGGTAAGGTAAATTGTTCTGAAAAATGACTAGCTTATACTAAAAATGATATTTGTTGTTTTAATTGTTCCACACATGGATATGAGTTGGATTTTCATTGTAAAGAAAATTGTTCTAAAAAATCACTAGCCTGTTATGAAAGTGTGATTTGTTTATTTAATTCTTAACAGATGGATAGGAGTTGGATTGTTCGTGGAAGACAGTTTACTGAACCCTACAAAGCTGGCTTGAAACAGTTTGTCAGATTTGTGAAGGAGGGATATGGCGAGAATGATGAGGTTCTATTCCCCTATCATAAGTGCCTGAACTAGAGAACAGTACATGTAGGGCTTCTTTATCACCACTTACTCTTCAGTGGCATGTCGCACACGTATACTCGGTGGATAGAACATGGAGAGCCAATTGATCTTGCTATTATTGAGGATGCACCCAATGGTGGTAACAATGGTGGTCATGCCGGTGATGACAATGACAATATGTATACGGATGATGAAGGCGATGATGATGGAGGTCACAACGTTCTAGATATGTTGCAAGACCTTAAGCACATAGGTGATGCATTAATTGTAGAACAGATTGTTGCTAATGTCCCAACTAACGGTAAACATGAGAAATTGTTTGCAAAGTCGATGAAAGAGGCAAAGCGCAAGCTTTACTCGGGACATAAACACCCTAGGCTTGCATTTTTTGTGAAGCTCCTTCATCACAAGTCATATCACAGGATCACCAACACTTCTTTTGATGATTGGATGAAGCTATTTGTTGATGCACTTGTGGATCCCAATACCCTGTCAAGATCATACCGTGAAGCAAAAAACTTATCTGAAGGAGCCTGGACTTTCCTATGATAGCATACACGTGTGCAAAAACAACAGCATGCTCTTTTGGAAGGATAATGACAAACTAGACAACTGCATTACGTGTGGCGCCTCAAGGTGGAAATATCCAGGAAGAAGGTCGTCAGCTATCAAAGTCTTGCGTCATTTTCCTTTGGCACGACGGCTGTAGAGATTGTTCTCTTTGAGGAAAATAGTGGAGAACATGAAGTGACACAAGTTAAAGAGAATGCCCAGAGATGGTATACTTAGTCATCCGGTTGATGGTGAGCATAGAAGGATTTTGACAGAACATGGGAGGACTTCTCAGCTGATCCTAGAAACTTAAGGCTTGGCCTTGCCACTAATGGCTTAAATCCTTATGGAACCATGAGCATGAGCTACAATATGTGGCCTGTATTTGCCCTGCCGTACAACCTTCCACCATGGGATTGTATGGATGGATCAAACTACATGCTTTGCCTTCTAATCCCTGGCAAATCAAGTCTTGGAAAGGACTTTGATCTCTTTATTGAGCCTCTGCTGGATGATTTGCAACAGCTTTGGAGGGGTGTGCGCTCTTACGATGCATTTCAATACGAAACGTTTGATCTTTGAGCAGCGGTTCTTTGGTGTACCCATGACTACCCAGCTTGCAACACTATGTCTGGGCGTACAACAAAAGGATATCATGCATGCCTGCATTGTGAAAAAAAATCCTCTGTCCAAATCCATAAAGAGCAAAATATGCTACATGGGCACCATTGTTTCCTCCCGAAGAGCCATCGCTTGTGGCCAGAGACGGAGCTTGCCGGCATTCATGATGACCACTCAAAGCCAGGCAAATTTAGTGTAGTTGAGTTATAAGTTGAGCTGGAGAAGGTTAGGCATCTTAAACCAGGAGCTAGATGTGATCCTGGGAGCAAAAAGAGGAAGCGAATAGATCCTTCACTGATCTGGAACCGGCGGCATGGTGTCTAGGACTTGCCTTACTAGGCATCGTTGAAACTTTGGCACAATCTCGACGTGATGCACATCGAGAAAAACATCTGCAACAACTTGATTGGCACACTACTTGAACTTGACGGGAAGAATAAGGACACCTTGAAGGCTAGGTATGATTGTGAAGCCCTAGGAATTAGGTGAGATCTATAGGTGCAACCCACAGACATAGATAATGACCTTATCTCTCCATATGCACCATATTACCCGAATAAGGAGCAGAAGACGGGTTTTTGTCAATATCTGTGGGACTGCACTTTTCCTTATGGGTTTTATTCAAACATGGGCAAATGTGTCAGCATTCCTACACGCAAGATCATGGGACTTCAAACCCATGACTGCCACATCCTGTTGCAGGAAATATTGGTTGCTAGCATGCGAGAGTATTTGCATCCCTATATATACACGACACTTGGAGAGCTGGAAAGATTTTTTGGGCAATTGTGCAGTAAAAACTTGAAATTGCTGGTGTTGGAAAGGCTCAAAGATCAAATCCCAGTAATTCTGTGAAAACTTTAACACATCTTTCCGCCGGCATTTTTTGATGTGATGGTCCACCTGGCTGTGCATTTACCTGACAGGGCAATGCTCCAAGGCCCTGTGAACTATGGGTGGATGTATCCAATAGAGAGGTTGTTGTGTACTCTGAAGTGATATGTTAGGAACATGTCATGTCTAGAAGGATCAGTGGTAGAGGCCTACATTGATACCGAGTGCATGACTTTTTTCTCTCGATACGTTGATGATATTGTGACAAGATTCAATCGACCAGCGAGAAATGTAGGTGACCAACATGAATCAGCTTGTGATGTGTTTGAATTTGATTGGAGGAAGCCCTATCACCTGCTATGGAGGAAGCGATGATACTGATTTGACCCTCCAAAGGGAGGTACACAAGATGACTTGATATTTCCTAAACAACCGCAAGGAGGTTAAGCCATATATCATGTATGTTCCGATCTCCCATACTTATGAATCCAATATTGCCATACACCTAAAGATTTTAATTCTGATTCACTCTCTGGATTGTAGTCTTCGTCAAGAACAGCTGGTGAACGATGGGATGCCCTATGTGGAAAGATGGCTCAAGAACAGCTGGTGAACGATGGGATTTCAAAGATGGTTCAAGGACCATGTTAGTTTCCTTTTGCATTTATCTTTGTCCTTCATATATAGCATTTCAATGCATGATTTGACCATATTGTATTTGTGTTGCGGTACATACAGATCATGAAAAAGTGATAGGAGAATCCATAATCTATGGATGAAGAGCTTTTTGCATTGGTGTGTGGCCTAGACTTCTGAGTAAGAACATATTTAGCTTGTATTGTGGATGGTGTTCGGTTCCTCACCACTAATCGTGAGAAGGGCAAGAAAACACAAAACATTGGAGTAATGACTGAAGGTTGTCACTTGGAGAAGGATATTATTTTTATGGTGTCCTCAAGGATATCAAGGTGTTCTATTTTAACTCTGATTTGGAACACCAATGATCAATTGTGTTATTCCACTGCGATTAATATCATCTTTAGGGCCACAAGGATATAGAGATGGGGTATGACAAACTCTTCTAGAGTGTCAACATTACCAATTTTTTGTACAAAGATGACAGTTACATCTTGGCAACCCAGGCTACAAAAGTGTTCTACGTGCCAGACACAGCCAAGGGCATAAACTGGCGGGTGGTTCAAAAAATAGTTCAAAGACATAAGTTTGATTTTTGTCGAAGGAGAGAAGGAGGAGGAGGTGATGCATACTGATGTAGCATACCAACAGTTTGTAGGATTTGATAATGATACTGTATCTAAGGCTCTACCTTTCAGGAAACGTCGACCCTCTATCAATGGAAGCCGTATCATAGATGCATCAGTGTTCGATCGTATCAGAGGTAAATAGAAAGTTGTTGAAGAGGAGGAAGTTAATAGTGAGCCTGAAGTAGATGACACCATTGAGGAGTACTACAATAACAAAGAAGATGAAGTACTAGATGATACATACGAAGAGTGGTTCTAGCTTATGGTGGTGGAGTGTTGTATGCTTTGTGTTGCATGCTTGTACTGATGGATGTGTGCATGCCTGTGTGCATGCTTGTGTTCAACTGATGATCATGTGTGCATGATTTGTGGTGCATGCTTGAACTAATGGTTGTGTCCATGCCTGTGTTGCATGCTTTGTGTTGAACTAATGGTTGTGTGCATGCCTTTGAACTGATCAATATGATTGTCCTTTAGTTCAAGGAATTAATAGTTATTCATTTGGAAAATTATCCAAAACATTGTGCTATTATTCTGTCTGTCAAACTTGGCTGGACAAAAGCTCTTTTTGTGGTAGAAAATTGTGCTGTTATTCAGTCCTCGTGGGACCCATTCGTCAGCCTACCAGACGATGCTAGTGTGAACCAAAACCGCTCATGCATGGGACCCACCTGTCATAGCAGCTAGAAAAAACCTTCTCCCCTCCATGACTCTCCCAAATCCCACACCACTTCTCCCAAATCCATGCTAGAGAAAAGCCTCTCCCCTCCCCGCCGACGACCAAACTCCGGTGATGTTGGTGGCAGCGGAGGCTGTTAACTGACGTGTAAGTGCTCCTCAACCTAGCTCCCTTTCACCGTGTCAACTCTTCGTTAACCAGCCGACGATGTGGTCACCTCCTTGTTCTAGTTTGATGCCTCACCTCCTTGTTCTAGGTCACCGCGTAGATGTTGCTATTTAATTAGTTCTATGTCACAGTTTTATTCTCTAGATGCTGCATCTTTCTAGTTCGATGTGTCGCCTCCTTGTTCTATGGCAGCGCATATGTACTCACAATCTAGTGCTCGATGCATCGATGTTGCTGCTTACGGCAAAGGCTCAATCTAGTTCACTAGAAGCGCCCTTTACTTTACTCACTAAATTTGATTCTCGTAATAATTCACTAATTAGAATTGTATTCTAACTTAATTCTTGTATTTACTCTTTGGGGTAGGTACGATGAAGGCCAGGGAGATACATGAGCAGGTTCTAAAATTGATGCTACTGGCACTACTACTATATATGACATAAAAACTAAACATTCTAATTAGTGCAATGTATAATTTAGGCTACAAAGGATGTTGTCGTCATCGATGTCTCATCTGATGATGATGTGAAGAAACCTGCTGTAGTTTTTCGCAAGATGACAGCTAAGATAGCAAGGCGAAGAGCTAAAGCTTATATGAAAAGAGTTAGAGTAGTCGAGAAATCGAGGATCCTTATTTGTAGAGGCGTGGCATTATATTATCTAAGTACATGTTTTGATACATTTTAATGCAGATACAGATTATTACTTTCTAATATTTTCTTTCTAGGTCCAAGTATGATGGGGGTTGAGGAACTCGATGAGCACTGCGTGTTTGGAAACAATTTGGAATTGAATTCTCAAAGTGATAGTTAAAAAACACAAGCCATCTATACCATACTATGTGTGCAAGATGAACAAGTCAAATGTCATCAGTGGGACGGCCAAGATGGTTAGAATTTGACATTTCAATATTCAAATTTTATTATGCAAAGTGAACTCTAGCCAACAACTAATATTATTATTCTCCTACATTACTTTTCAGCTAGCTACAGCCGTGCCCACCTCAACCGCTATCTCCCAAAGGAGGTACCGCTCGCATGCTCCTACAAGACCACTTTTGAGCATGTTAACCTCTTCCAAGGCATGGATGATGCTGCCCAGATGAGAAGAGGCTGGTCTAATGTTCTCAAACTCGCTGGAATCGGGAAAGGGAATGTGTGCATATTCACCTTTTTAAATGAGGGGCTACATGGCTTCATGGGTTGTGTTAATGTTCTGTAGTGTGGCCAAAAAGTATCTTGTTTATGTTGGTGTTGGATGAACCATTAATGTAATATGTTGTCAATGAACTTGTAGTTGTAAGGAACTTGTTGTCAACCTGGTGCTCTACATGCTAAGTAATATTATCTCCATATGCTATGTATATATTTGGTTGATTGTGTTGATGTTGTTGTTTTTCTGCGTACTCATAAATGATGATCTAAAAATATGCTCTGTTCTCTTTTTTATAGTTGTGTGAAATGTACAATATGTATCAACCGCGTCGATACATATATACTGTGCTGATTGTCTATTTTCGAATTACTTCATTTCCTGTGATTGAGAGCTAGTATGTAATATACAGAATAAAGTTGTAGATCCGTACAAAACCAATGGACAGGTGCATCGGTTGCAAGTTAGTTCTGCCAAAGATTGGTTGACGGTTTGATTTCGTCTACCTGCATGAACTATTTTTCTATTATTTAATTTCTATCAAACGGACTAAGAGCTAGGGCTGGCCAAAAACGTCATGAAGCAGCATAAAACCCAACACTACCGTGAGACACACTACCATCGACACCGAGCTGACATGTGGGGTTGAAGCATGGAGGAGGCGGTCGATGAAAAAAAGAGTCGAACATGTGCCGTGATGATATCCATGACGAATTTGGCACCAGATGAAATGGCAAACTGGGTTTCAGGGCTTGGGACGAAATCTGCGACAAATTTTCCATGATGGAAACAAGGAACGTCATGGATAACCGGGCTGGAGGGGCTTGGAGCTCGTTGTGACAAAACGTTCTAGAACGTCAGGAATCCGTGATGTTTTTAGGTCGCTTCATAAAAAACATCATGGATCGTTCAGATTCTTGTAGTTGGGGATACCGATGATCGAATCTCGTAAAAGTAATATATCACAATATAAAGGGATTTGATTACAATGTAAATGGTTCTCACGATCACAAGATTCATCGTTGAATGTGTGGGAGTCAGTACGGATCTCCAGGTCCCGCTGCTGATTATTGATCAAAGAGGTGCCTTGATCATGTCTGCATTTTCCGTGAACCGTAGGGACACACTTAAGGAATACCGCACTAAATGGGTAGATATATTATATCAGAGAAAGGTTTTGAAAGCGCTAGAATTATTTCGATGAGCACCGGAATTGTTTCAGGGAAAATCGCTAAAAATTGTTTCGGGCATAATATCAAAATAATGGAAGGGGCTTATGCAAATGTTTGTTAATTAAAGTAATTAACAAATACTGAATAAAAGAAATAAATTTTTTATTTAATGAGAACTTGCATTTATTTTGGTGGAAAATTAATGCAAGATGAGTGGAGCTTGAATTAATGTAAGTGGGCTTAGTGGAAACTCCACCCACATGAATGAGGGAGAGGTGGGGGCACCCACCATGGCCGGTAGCCATGGCTCTTTGGGCTTCCCCCTCCCCTATAAAAGGAGGTGGCGATCTCCTCTCATCTCACATCTCCTCGTGAAGGATCTCTCTCTCTTTAGCATTTCCCCATGGTTTCGTATTAGCTAAGTACATGATCTGAAAGTTTCACTGTTGGGATATGCTGCTTCAGTTGCTTTGCTGGAGAGAGGACTTGGACGTTGTCGGGGTGTTGTACGTGTACCAGATCATGGATGCACTGCTATTTTGCATTGCTCTTCTACTCGATCTTGAGATCGGCAAGAGTTCGACTAATTCATCCACGTGATTTATTCCCGTAAAGCTTTTTGGTCTTCGAGGGTAAGTTCTATATGGATGTATATCCACCCATTACTTGCATATAGTATATAGATCTTGGTGCTTAGTTGTTCATATCGTAGGAAAAAAATGTTTTCTATGTTGCGAACTCAATAATGGTATCAGAGCCAGATCTATGAGTAGGTGTTTTGTACGGGCAGAATACATATGTATGTGGGCATTGATGATCATATTATTGCATCCTCTTGTGTATTTTGGATATTAGTGGCATAGTGGGATGAAGTGGCCTAGACTAACCTTACATATCCTCACACATGAGACTTGTTCCACACTTGACATGCAACTAGTTTTGCATAAGTGGCTAGCGGATGTCTGTCTCTCCCACTATAATTAATATCTGATTTACAACGGGTTGCTAATAACTTGATTATCATTGTTGTGGTTTTTGTTCATAGGTAACTATGGTCCTATCTCCGAAATCGCTAAGCCACATAAAAATATGCAAATATAAATTAGCAGTGTCTAGTTTTATTTTGCTAGTCATGTGTTATGATATGGTAAATGTTATAATTTTAAGTATGGCTTGATACTCTTGGTAAATTATAACAAACCAAAGTTGAAGCACCATAGACCTTGGCATCACACCAATGGAATGATGGAGGTCATACCATGATGCACACGATAGTGATCAAGTGCAAGAACTATAT
This sequence comes from Avena eriantha, assembly GCA_910589775.1. Classification (NCBI taxonomy): domain Eukaryota; kingdom Viridiplantae; phylum Streptophyta; class Magnoliopsida; order Poales; family Poaceae; genus Avena; species Avena eriantha. Next base: position 541,596,898 of record OU342742.1, read on the forward strand.
CATATCACTTTTTGCATGTGATGTTTGTTTGCATCTTATTTTTCTTTGGATAGCGCTTAGTAGAATTATAAGATGATCCCTCATTTAAATATCAAGATAAAAAACATGTTCTTCCTTTAGTATGCACCATTAAGAAAGTTTGTTGTTTCGAGACACCATGTGATGATCAGGTGTGATAGACTCTACATTCACATACAACAGGTGTAAGCCAAATTTACACATGCGGGTACTAAGGTTCTTACTTGGTGATTATAGCATGTACACACATGGACTCGAAACACAAACCAAAAGGTAAAACATGAGTCATATAGTTGATATGATGACCATATAGATGCTCGCCTTTGCGGCTGCAACAGTTCACATGATGATCGGTCTTGGTGTAGTGAATTTGGTTCATGTAATCACCAAAACAATTTGAGGGATGTTGTTTTTGAGTGGGATTTCATTTGGTAATTTTGGATTAACTTGAACTTGATTTATCATAAAATAAATCAAAGTGAATTTTTATAGTTTGTTGTAGTCACTATCATTCGTTTACTACCTTGTGCTTAGTTATAATTGAGACAATGGAACTATAGAATTATGTATATTTACATTACAAACTGGTATCATATTGTTTTGAGTGTCAATCTAAAGGTTAAAAGTCCTATTGCAAACTTTCAGAAAACACTACCTACTCTGTCAAGTTTAATAAGTAGTATTAAATCAAGAGTAACAATTCCAACGTTGGTATCTAAATATCATGCTTGCCTCCATCATACTTGGTATTCAAAATTTGCTTTAGTATCAAGGTTATCTAGGAGCTAAAAGAATTGTTTTAGAAACTATCATGCATGGAAGATATTGTGATATCTAAAACAATGTTTTTGGTTGCATAATGATAGAGTATAATTTAGTAAATACATGTTCTCATATTGTATGAGAATTTGCAAAGGTTGGAGACGCTAGGCATACTAATATCCCAAAAAGGTTTTGTGAACTAACATTATACTCGTGATTCGCCTTTATAGGCTATAGTAGGTTTATCATGAAAGTTGTGATGATAGGATGAATAAAATATGTAGGTAAAATGTTTACTACACTAAAAGATTACTAAAGAATGGATTTTGAAAGAATGCCAAACATTTGATGATGGTGATCCAATTAAAAGTGCAAGTCCAAGGGTATTAGTATTTGACTAACACTTTTTGGAATATGTGTCATGTGTATGGCGCTACTATTGATGTTGATATATTCTTTAAAAAAGAAAATGCTAAAAGAGAACTAAAAATATTTGGCAGAAAAGGAAAAGACTGGAAATGTCTTGCTTAGGTATATAGACGATATACATGTTATGGGTTTATTCTTTTCTTGTTAAACAATGTGGTTTTTGGGTATTGGATACCAGATTGGTTGGTGTGAAGTGTCATACAAAATAACACAATTCATGAACTACAATGGTGTTGTGTTTCTCATTGACATCAAACCTAGCCTTCAAGATATGTTTTTAATAATTTTTATTTTGTTCTGGTATTATGAGAAAAATGGTTGTTCAAATAATTACCGTATTCCATAGAAGATGGATGAACTCTTATAATTCTAGTTGGAGAAATCATGTCCATAAACACTAATGCTAAAATTTCGCAAGACAAATGATTAAAATATCACTTATGAGTGGCATCGCCATTTAAATTATTGGAAAGAAAACATGAAGAAACTCCATGTTGATGTATTTTTGGAGTATTTGGTGACCAGTTGACACTTTTGTGACTTTGCTAGAGATAATTGAAACTCAGTTCATAGGCCAAAGAGAACTAATGACTAACTTATTGGACATTGTGCATGTTGATGCATGTAGTCCAACATGTGTAGCAGGGTGCGGTGGATCTTTCAACTTCATTCACTATCTCTAAAAAATTGAGTGAATATATGTGTATATTTACTTAATAAGGAAGAAGTATGAAACATTTGAAAAGTGTTTAAAGACTTTCAAGATGAAGTGGAAAATCATTGTAACAAGGAAATAAAGAATTTATGATTGGATCATAAAGGAAGATATTTGAGTTACAAGTTTAGCAGTTTAGCAAAACACCTAAGATTTGACAAACTGTTTAAGGAGTATGGAGTGTTTGAGAGATGAAATAAAACCTTATTTGACATGGTAAGATCAAAGGTGTGATTTATAAAACTTCCATTATATTCTAAGGATTAAAGATTATAGACTACCACTTTTACATTGAAAAGAGCACCATCATAATCCCTTGAAATGACACCATATGAGTTATGGCTTGGGATAAAACATGAGTTCTATTTTCTTAAATTTTGGTATGCTAGGCATAAGTGAAAATTTTACAACCAAAGTCAGATAAGAACATTTTTTGTAGGTTATCCCAAAGAAACCGTTGGGTATTCATCCATAACATCGAATACGAAAGTGTTTGTCACTTAGAACGTCAATTTTCTTGAGAAGGAATTGTTCACAAAAGTTAAGTGGGAGGAAAATAGAACTTTTATCAAGTTGATGAACCTAAGCGACATGTGCTAAGTAGCGCACCAAAAAGTGTCCCGGAGGCAGCCATAATGCTCATGGATCCTGTGAATTCAAAAGTTGTGATCTCGACGATTAGAGTTCCTATTGAACCGTGTGGGTCAGGTAACAATCAAATAGTAATATTTGAAAAACAAGTCGTTATTGTTTCGACAATGATGAACCAACTGCATGCAAATAATCGATGATGGGCCCTGAGTCCATCAAATGACTAGAAGTTATAAAATATGTGATAGTTTCCATACACGAGAAATCAAGTTTTTGAACTTGAAAGACCCTCCGGAAAGGCGTGAAGCCTATCCATCATATATGGATCTATAAAGAAACATACATGGATGTTTAACATATATGAAATAGTCAACATGATGGAAAAGAGTTTATGACAATGTTCAAGGAGTTGACTACGACAAGATTTGATCTTTCATGGCAATATTTAGTCTAGACGGATTATTGTAGCAACCACTATATATGTCAAATTATGTATATGGTAGTTGAACAAACAAAACAACTTTCTTATAATAGAATGGTTACCTAGGATGTATACATGACACTGTCTGAAGGGTTTTGTTAATTCAAAGGATGCTAAAAGGGCATGCAAACTTCATTGGTTGAAGTACATCACAAAGTTGGAATCTTCACCGTGATGAAACTATAAAAAGGTTTAAATTCATCAAAGACGATGAAGATGCTTGCATTTTCAAGAAATTAAGTGGGAGCGCTAAGAATTATTTTTAATACATTATGGAGAAGACATGTTGTTGATTGGAAATGATGTATCTTTTATTGGCACTTGTTAAGAATTTCATAAAAAATAGAATTTTATGAAAGACTTAGGCAAAACCAGAATATTAGGCATCAAAGTCTATATGGATAGATTGAGATGCTAATATGGTTGTGCCAAATGTACATAGATGAGTTATTTAAAGAGTTCAATATGGAAATGTCAAGAAAGGTTCTTACCACATGGAAGAGGTTGAAACAAGATTGAAGTCTATTGATGCTTGGTGAGTAAAATCACATGAATGTTTTGATCAATCATATATACCATGATATGTAGATAACCAGATATGTCATGTGCTTTAAATGTTATGAGCAAATACTAGGGAGACTCGTAAGATGATTATTGGACGATAGTAAGGATATTCTTATGAGCTTCAGAAGAACTAAGAATATGTTATGTATGTAGAGGATACAAATAGTTGATCGTAAAGTGTTAAATTGATACTATTTTTTGTCACAAGATACAAATTATATTTATCTCAATTTAGGATATGGGTTTGGGTAGCACAATGTAATGGAAGAAAGTTCCATGATGGACTTGGATGAGTTCCAAAGTTAAGAAATTCTGATGGATACTACAACAAAGGCTAAGTGTATAACTGCTCTAGTAATAGCAAAGGAGGGCATTTGTGTCAAGAAGTTTGTTATAAAACTAAGTGTAGTTCCAAGAAGTATAATACCATGAAGGTCTATTGTACGACAATAGTATCGACATGATTTAACCCCAAGGAACTAAGGTCTCGCCAAAGGACCGAATTTATACAATGTCATCTTATTTGAGAATGAGTAGTGCATAGAGACGCAGAGACATGCAAATACACACGGACATGAAAGTGCCAGATCTGGAGATTAGTTTTACCACAAGCAACGCGTATGTACAACGCCAGAAAACAATAGGTTTTAACCGTGCAAGTTTTTAAACTAGATTATTAACTCTAGTGTAAGTGGAATACTGAAGAGAATATGCCCGGGAGGCAATAATAAAGTGGTTATTATATTATTAGATGTTTATTCTTCATGCTATAATGAGGACTAAATAATATCGTGAGATTGTTTTAGCTCAAATGCTACCCACATCGTCCCGATTCTTTTCGGCCATGGGATGGATGCCAAAAAGGACACACGGTGATGTCGCAATAGAGCCCTGCTATCCTGTGAGGTGGGTCCAACTGCGGGCCAGGGCGAAAGATTCCATACCGCAGATGGGTGTAATGCGCATCGTCGTATCACGCATCATTGGACGGTGGACCGCGTGCGTGCCATGGGCCTTCTTGCATGGGAGAATGCATCTCCCCTGTGTAGAATGCATGACAAGGTCCATGCCTCGCTTGTGCGGCTATAAAAAATCCCCCGTTTTGTTTCTTCTCCCATCGTTTTTCTTTTTCTTCTTCCTTACCGCGGCTTAGCTTCGGCGGCACGCCGTCCTTTAGGTAGTCAGGCTCGACCACCCAAACGATAGCATAGTCGTATCCGATGCATTATAGGTGCCAATGTGGTTGCTTTTAGGCGGAGCGGCGTTGCAACCAACAACTCGTCGACGTAAAATGCATTGATATGTTAGGTATAGGTTTTAGGATAATGCGTTGTCGCGAGCTAAATCTTTCCAACATTTGCTGCATAGATAGGATAGCTACTCAGATTTGGCCGTTTGGTAGATTAGGTATACCGGCGTATAGGTGGTAACGATGCGCTGAGCGTGTTTGGTTACCTTTGTACGTCTGGCGACTCTGTGTCCACTGTTGTGTCGACTCCTATCCATATGGCCAGTGATCTTTCCTAGTTTGTCTGTGGCTGTCGCCACGGTATGGTAGAGATGTTTGTATGTTTCTGTGCACGGTAAACGCTCTCGCGCCCTTACCATCGTTTTTCTTTCTTTCCTTTTTAGCTTTTATTTCTTTTTCGCATAGTTGTCTTATTTTTAATTTTCTTCATGTTTTCCTGCTTCTTTCATTTTTTAGTCCTGTTTTCTACTTTTTTATTTTCTTCTCGATTTTTTTATTTTTCGCTGCCGTCCTTGCACCTGGTTACTTTTTAATGTTTTTTCCTACACTCTTTTTTCGTTCGTCTTTTTCCTTTTTTGACTTATTAGTGTTATTTCATTTTTTTGACTCCATGTTTTCTCATGTTTGTTTGGCTTGCTAGTTTCATATGATTTTTCTGCTTCTTACGCGTTTCTACACATAATGAGTAAAACATGTAAAGATATAAAACTAAATGAATGCTCTTGCAGTCGTCAATGATGAGCAAACATGATTGACCACGATAACTGCCTCCCACTCTCATGAACATAAATAACGAGAAAACATGATCAAACGTGATAGCTGCCTAGTGGTGCGAACGACTGATGGTCCAAAATATATCAAGCTCGTTGGGGAACCCCAAGAGGAAGGTATGATGAGCACAGCAGCAAGTTATCCCTCAGTTATGAAACCAAGGTTATCGAACCAGTAGGAGCAAGGAAACACCTCCAAGGTGTTGTTGCTAACTTGGAATCCTACACAACACAACCACACAACTTTGCCCCCAACTTACAGTGAGGTTGTCAATCTCACCGGTTTTGCTGAAAACAAAGGATTAAACATATCATGTGGAAGAAAGTAAAAGCTTACAGAAAGTAAACAAAAAATAGTAAACAGTTGTCCATTGATGATAAAAGAAAGGACCGGGGTCCATAGTTCACTAGTGGTGGCTCTCCTTAAGATTTATGACATGTTGTGTGAATAAATTATAGCGGAGAAATTGACAAACATCGAGAAAGTATACATGCATATACTAATCATCTTGACTCCTTTGAGATTTGATTGGACATTATAACATTATACATAGATCGTAATCCAACTGCATCTATGAGTAATAATCCACCTTCAGGTTATCAACTGAACCCCCTCCAGTATTAAGTTGCAAGCAACAGATAATTGCATTACGCATTGCGTGTAAACTAAACAATATGATTGTTCTATGAACAAAGGATTGTTGTTTTCCCCCTAGTAGAAACATCACATCTAGTACCTTAGAGATTTCTGTCACTTCCCCAGATTACTAGAGGCATGAACCCACTATCGAGCATAAATACTAACTCTTGGAGTTCCTAGCATCTACTTGGCCAAGATACAACGGAAAGCATGCAAGATCACAAATAACAAAGACATGATAGAATCAATAATCAATCTGAAATAGCATCCCAATATCCATCGGATCTCCGCAAACACAACATGTAGGATTAGAAATAGATAATCTTGATCATGAACGGAGCTCACAAGATCTAAACGTGATATCACAAAGGAGAAGAACCAGCCATCTAGCTACTACATGGATCCGTAGTCCAAGGATGAACTACTCACGCATCACACCTGAGGCTTGCATGATGATGAAGAAGGCCTCCAGGGTGAATTCCCCTCTCCGGCAGGGTGCCGGGAAGAGCTTCAGATCCCTCCCGATCTAGGGATGGAGATGATGGCGGCTATAGACTCTTTCGTGGAATTTTGATTGGGTCCTTAGGGTTTCTGTATCGGAGAAATCTTATAGGCGAAAGGGGAGGCCGAGGGGGTGCCCTGGGTGGCCGCACCACCCCCTGGCGCAGGCCAGGCCTGGCCGCGTGGCCAGGTGGTGTGGCCGCCCATTGGCCCCTCTCTGTCTTGTATTCTGGCTCCGTGTCCCCCTCGGTGAAAAACTGACTTTGGCTTTTATTCCGTCCAATTCTGAGAATATTCATTTTCTGACTTTCCTGGAACCAAAAACAGCAGAAAACAGGCTGCCGGGCACTGTGGCATCTTGTTAATATGTTAGTCCAAGAAAGTGTATGAAAATACTCCAAAGTTGGAACAAAACATAAGAAAGTAGATAAAAACCAAGCATGAAACATCAAAAATTATGGATACGTTAGCAACATATCAACATCCCCAATCTTAACTCCTGCTCGTCCTCGAGTAGGTAAGTGATAAAAAGAAAGAATAATTTTTGAGGTGACATGCACCATCATAAACTTGATCAAAGTATTTGTAAAACATTGAAAGCGGGGATCATAGTACTTCAACATAGAATGAACGATAAAGTTCTAGCAATGAAACATAGCAACTATGTTGCAACATGAAAAGGCACAAACAAAAGATTCATGCATAACAATGCTTTGCAAGACGTTTGTTTGTTTCACATAAAGAAAACATAGCATAGTGGCATTCAGCTTGTTCCCTCATAGAGTAGCAAACATAAATGCATAAGACACCTTCAAAGTTCATAAGAGTGAATAGATACAAGTAGTTTAAGAACAAGCAATATCAAATTATGCATCAATCAACAAGTCTTGGGACAATGCACATAGAACTAAGAATGGCCACTATGCTCTCAAAGTAGGTGCATAAAGATAGAAGGTGGAGACTCAACATAAAAGTAAAAGAAAGGCCTTCGTAGAAGGAAGTAGAGATTCAAGTTTAATAAAGAGCTTCCAAAAATTATGGTACTTGTTAGCTTTTAGCTCTCATTGCCCCTATCATAAGCATCTTTAAGTAATTAAGGTTAAAGTGACACAACTAAGAGGATATGCTTGACAAGTTATAAGCCGAAATCTCATGCCCCTTACTTACGAAGACCGAACCTCATGCTACTCAACTTTAGTCACAAGTAAGCTCTTGTCATTGTAAGTACATATGTATCATAAAGAACCGCCAACGGGGTACCCCTTGCACATGATACAGGAGCTATCCCATAATCAAAATGACAAGGAAAGCAGACAATGAGCATCTCAGCGATCTTTTTATTTTCTATTTTCATAGGTTTTTATTGAGGATGCTTCATAGAGTGCTCATTATGGTTATGATGCAAGTTTCCACCATGATTAGGCATGGCTTAGGCTAGCGGCCCAGGAATTTCTCTAACACACATACAAACTCCATGATCTTACAAGTTCCACTTTTATTTCACACCGCGGGGATCCTTAAGCAAAAGAACATGATATCAACGGGGTACAATGTACAAGTGCAATGTTCAAAGCGTTCCCCATGATACATGGTTCTGCTAATTTCAACTTATAAAGTGCAAGCATATACGCAACAAAGATGGACACAATGGTTCAAGTTTATTAATTGTAAGAAAGTAAAGTGTGCCATCAAGTATGAGAGCTTTAATCACTAATTTTCACATAACAAGTTTAATTTGGAAGGTAGATAAAAACATGAATATACTTGGAATAGCAAATGCTAATAGGTAGGTATGGTGGACTCTTTGAAATAACTTGGTTTTAGGAGTTGGATGCATGAGTGGAACTCATACTTGATAACGGAGGCTAGCAAAAGACTGGGATCGACCAACTAAGAGAGCAATAATGGCCATAATCATGCAGAGCGACAAAACATCATTGATTAAAGCATAAAGTGATATTACAAGTCGAAAACTAAAGGATCATAAAGGCTATGGTGACTTGGGATAGTCATAACATGGTGTGAGCATACGCCAAGTCAACCCAAATAAAGCATCAAAGGAGAATACCACAATACTATGCTTTAATATGCTAAAACAACACATGATTCTTCCAAGGCACATTAAGAAATCTCAATTGTTTATAACATGTCATGCTACAGAAAAGATCACTAAGCATAAAGCCAAAACAATATCAAGCATGGCATGACAAAGCATAGGCCATAGTCAAAAACAAGCTCTCTTTACCACTTAAGCATGAACTTTCCTACTCTTTTCCAATCCAAACCAAACTATTTGAAAACTAATGTATGAAAGAGGGGGTCCAACCAATTTATTCAGCAAACTAAGAAAACCAAGAAAACGAAAAACAAAACGAAAACGAAAAAGAAGACGCTCCAAGAACAACACAACTGTGCATGAAACAATAAAAATGAAGTATTTGGAACAAACCTGGGATTTTTATTGATGAAGAAGGGGATGCCTTGGGCATCCCCAAGATTTGACGCTTATACTTATTGTATATTTCTTGGGGTGACACGCGTGGCATCCCCAAGCTTGAGCTTTAGTACATTCTTCATTTCATTACTTATTCCTTCCATACACCTGAAAATTTCCTTCATACAAAACTTCACACAATCTTTATTAGCAACATTAGTGCACTCAAGATAATAAGTCTTTGGGTTCAGTTTCAACACCAATAAAACTTCCATTAAAACACAAGGTACTGTAGCACTTCCCTCAAAAAGCTCAATTCCCCAAAGGAACTAAAAAAGGAACCAACAAGAAGCAAATGCAAATAATGGCAGAAATCTGTCAAAACAGAACAGCAGGTAAAGACAATTTTTTTCGAAGACCTTCTGTTGCTCAAATCAAAAAGTGTTGAACTAACGAAAGTTAGATAACAACCAGGGTCAGAAGCACAAACATTCACGCCTCAAAAAGACAAACAGAGATTTTACACGAATTTTTACGGTGCAGAACAAAAATATGTTTCGGGACAGCAACTTTCCCAAGCATTACTTCTCTCTCATTAGAGGTTACCCTTGGCAAAAAAAAGCAAATAAAAAGGATAAGGAGCGGTTATTATAGAAGTAATAACTTTCAAGACTCATCTTAAACTTTTGGGTTATCTCCCAATAAGTACTTTTCTTTAACGCCTTTAAGTTAGACATAAGAAGCAAGAAAAGGAATCAAGTGTTCTCAAATGAAGAAGCATTAAGAGCAAATTTTGTTTTCATACGAGAAACAAAAGAGATCTTCTCTCTCTTCTTAGGGAAGTGTTCTTTACCTTTCTTGAGTGGGAGTTTATATTTAATGGTGTCTTCTTTCATATCAATAATGGCACCAACAGTTCTAAGGAAAGGTCTTCCCAAAGTAATAGGACAAGAAGCATTGCATTCAACATCCAAAACATAGAAATCAACAGGGAGATAGGCATTGTTAACCATGATAATAACATCATTAAGACTCCCCATTAGTTTCTTTTTAGCATTATCATCAAGTGGGACATTCAAATAACAATCTTCAAGTGGTGGCAAATCAAGCATATCATAAATCTTTCTAGGCATAATAGAAACACTACTATCAAGATCACATAAAGCTTTGAAATCAAAATCATTCACTTTCATATTAATGATGGGTTCCCAACCATCTTCTTGTTTTATGGGAATAGAAGCTTTACGTTTCATCTTTTCTTCTTTAACTTTTATGAGAGCATTAGTAATGTGTTTTCTAAAAGCCATATTCATAGAACTAGCATTAGGACTTTTAGCAAGCTTTTGTAGGAACTTAATAACTTCAGAGATATTGCAACCATCAAGATCAAAATCATAATTATCATCTAAAGTAGTAGAGCTATTACTAGCTTCAACACTAGTGGTAGTGGTAGTAGAAACACTAATGTTTCTAGCAATTTCATCTTCCCTTTCCCACTTAGCATGTAATTCAGCTAATAGTCTAACATTTTCATCAATTCTAACTTTTAAGGCATTAGTAGCAGCAAAGGGATTCTCAATAGTTTCAGGTTTAGCAGCCATTTTATTCAAAGAAGATTGTGCTTCAGCCAATGATGCTATATTTCTTTTAGCATTAGAGAGTTTTTCTTCAATAGTTTTATTGAAAGTAGTTTGTTCACTAATAAAATCTTTAAGCATAACTTCAAGTTTAGAGGGTGCACTCCTATTTTTGTTGTAGGAATTTCCATAAGAATTACCATTGTTGGGAGGATATGGCCTATAATTATTATTACCAAAATTATTCATGTAGGCATTGTTGCTAAAATTATTATTTCTTATAAAGTTCACATCAATTTGCTCTTCTTGAGTAACCAAAGAAGCTAAAGGAACATGATTTGGATCAATATGAGCTTTCCCATTAACAAGCATAGACATAATAACATCAATTTTATCACTCAAGGAGGAGGTTTCTTCAATAGAATTTACCTTCTTACCTTGTGGAGCTCTCTCGGTATGCCATTCAGAATAGTTAACCATCATATTATCCAGAAGCTTCGTTGCAGCACCCAAAGTAATGGTCATAAAGGTACCTCCAGCAGCAGAATCCAATAGATTTCTTGAAGAATAGTTCAATCCTGCATAAAAGGTTTGGATAATCATCCAAGCAGTTAGTCCATGAGTGGGACAATTCTTCACCAAAGATTTCATTCTTTCCCAAGCTTGAGCAACATGTTCATTATCAAATTGTTTAAACTTCATTATTTCACTTCTCATAGATATAATCTTAGCAGGAAGATAGTATTTTCAAATGAAAGCATCTTTGCATTTAGTCATAGAATTAATACTATTCCTAGTTAAGGAATTCAACCATTCTTTAGCTTTTCCTCTCAAAGAGAAAGGAAACAATTTAAGCTTAATAATATCCCCATCTATATCCTTGTGATTTTGCATCTCACAAAGTTCAACAAAGTTATTTAGATGAGCAGCAACATCTTCATTACCAATACCAGAAAATTGTTCCCTCATAACAAGATCGAGTAAAGCAGGTTTTATTTCAAAGAAAGTAGCTTCAGGAACATGTGGAGCAATAGGAGTGCACATGAAATCATTGTTGTTGGTGCTAGTGAAGTCACAAAACTTAGTGTTTTCAAGAGTAGTCATTTTTTGTGTTTTTAGTAAAGAAAGCAAACTAGTAAAACTATTTTTGTGTGTTTTTGATAAAGAAACAAGCAAACAAAGCAGGAAATAAACTAAGCAAAACAAAAACAACAAAGTAAAGAGGTTGGTTATGAGGGACTCCCCTTGTGAAGATGTCCTTGACTCCCCGGCAATGGTGCCAGAAAATACGCTTGATAGCCCAAAATATATCGAGCTCGTTGGGGAACCCCAAGAGGAAGGTATGATGAGCACAGCAGCAAGTTTTCCCTCAGTTATGAAACCAAGGTTATTGAACCAGTAGGAGCAAGGAAACACCTCCAAGGTGTTGTTGCCAACTTGGAATCCTGCACAACACAACCATAGAACTTTTCCCCCAACTTATAGTGAGATTATCAATCTCACCGGTTTTTCTGAAAACAAAGGATTAAACGTATCATGTGGAAGAAAGTAAAAGCTTGCAGAAAGAAAACAGAAAACAGTAAACAGGTGTAGATTGATGATAAAAGAAAAGACCAGGGTCCATAGTTCACTAGTGGTGGCTCTCCTTAAGATGGATGACATGTTGGGTGAACAAATTACAGCGGGGCAATTGACAAACATCGAGAAAGAATACATGCATATACTAATCATATTGACTCCTTTGAGATTTTATTGGGCATTACAACATTATACATAGACCATAATCCAACTACATCTATGACTAATAATCCACCTTCAGGTTATCATCTGAACCCCCTCCAGTATTAAGTTGCAAGCAACAAATAATTGCATTACGCATTGCGTGTAAAGTAAAAAATATGATTGTTCTATGAACAAATGACTGTTGTTTTCTCCCTAGTACCAACAACACATCTAGTACCTTAGAGATTTCTATCACTTCCCCAGATTACTAGAGGCATGAACCCACTATCGAGCATAAATACTAACTCTTGGAGTTGCTAGCATCTACTTGGCCACGATAGCTACTAATAACGGAAAGCATGCAAGATCACAAATAACAAAGACATGATAGAATTAATAATCAATATGAAATAACAAAGACTAGCTTGTTGATTAATGGATGATCATGGTTTCCTGATCATGGACATTGGATGTCATTAATAACAAGGTTATATCATTAGGAGAATTATGTAATGGACCCACACCCATAGTAAGCATAGCATAAGATCAAGTCATTAAGTTCGTTTGCTATAAGCTTTAAAATACATAGTAACCTAATCCTTCGACCATGAGGTTATGTTAATCACCATCACCGGATGGGTACTTTGATGACATCAAACACCGCTTCGTAACTGGGTGGTTATAAAGGTGTCATTTGGTATTCTGAAAGTATGTGTTGAAGCGCATGGACCAAGATTGGGATTTGTCCATCCATATGACGGATAGATATGCTCTGGGCCCTCTCGGTGGAATGTCATCTGATTAGCTTGCAAGCATGTGACTGGGTCACAAGGGATGACATATCACGGACCGAGTAAAGAGTACTTTTCAGTAACGAGGTAGAACCAGGTATGGAGATACCGACGATCAAACCTCGGATAAGTAAAGTATCGCGTGACAAAGGGAATTGGTCTCGTATGTAAATGGTTCTATCGATCACGAAGTCATCGTTGATTATGTGGGAGCCATTATGGATCTCTAGGTCCCGCTGATGGTTATTGACAGGAGATGTGTCTCTGTCATGTCTACATATTCACGAACCGTAGGGTGACACACTTAAGGTTCGAAGTTGTTTTAAGTAGATATGGAATGTGTGTTGGAGATCGAATGTTGTTCGGAGTCTCGGATTGGATTCGGGACATCACGAGGAGCTCCGGAATTCTCCGGAGAATAAGATTCACATATTGGGGATCATTTTCTAAGTTAGGAAATGTTCCGAGGTATTTGTATGGGGTTTCTAGAAGGTTTCGGAATGTTCCGGAAGGTTCTAGAAGATTTCTTGGAGTTTGCTTGAAAACCAAGAAAGGATCAAGGAATCCTTGTGGGGCAAGACAAGGAGTAGTGGGGGAGGAGGACTCCTTCCCCCCTCCCAATCCGCCGGCCAAGGGAGAGGGGAGTCCTACAAGGACTCCACCTCCCCATGGCGCCTCCCTCCTTTAAATAGAGGGGTGCAGGCGCCACCCCCTGGCCCCCTCCACTCCAAACCTCAGCCGCCTCTCTCCTCCTCCTTTCTTCTGCTCAGGCTTAGGCGAAGCCCTGCAGAATTCTCTACTCCACCACCACCAGCACGCCGTCATGCTGCTGGGATTCCGTGGAGAAGATCTACTACCTCCGCTGCTCGCTGGAACAAGGAGAGGAAGGTCTGCTTCGAGTCCGCACGTGTGACCGACTGCGGAAGCGCTGCCGGAACGCGGCGCCGGAAGGATCGTCCACTCGATCTTGAGATCGACAAGTGATCGACTACATCAACCACGAGATCCAATCTCATAACGCTTTCGGATCTACAAGGGTTAGTACAGATCTATCTCGTTGCACATGTCTAATAGATTACATCTTGGTTTTTATCTAGATTAGATCTGGGTTTTGTTCGTTCTTGCGGTAGAATTTTTTTTTCCATGCTACGAACCCATCAGTGGTATCAGAGCCGTGTCTATACATAGATCTGTTGCATGAGTAGAACACAATTGTTTTGTGGGCGTTGGTGCTCGTGCCGTCTTTTGCTTTGTGTACTTTGCATCTTGCGGTATGGTGGGATGAGGTGGCTCGGGCTAACCTTACATGTCATCGCACATGAGACTTGCTCCACGCTTGACGTGTAACTTGCTTTGCACAAGTGGATTTGCGGGTGTCTGTCTCTCTCACCATAGTATAGATCCAATTTACACTTTGCACTTGATAGCACTTGTATCAACGTTGTGGTTCAGTTTCGTAGGTAAGATCTGTTCTTATTCGAAAGCCCCAAACCACGTAAAACATGCAAAGAAAATTAGAGGCGTCTAACTTGTTTTTGCAGGATTTTTGTGATGTGATATGGCCTTCATGTGATTATGATTGTATTTGATGTATGCAATGATCCTTGTTGTAATATGGCAACCGGCAGGAGCCTAATGGTTGTCTTTAATTCTGTTAAGACCTGCGTGTCTATTCATCTTGTAATAGCTTTATTCCAAGTAGTTGTAATAGTTGCTAGTGATGATGGACAACCATGAAGCGGCGCCACTGACCTTGACGCAATGCTGGTGATGATGGAGATCATGTCCGTGCTTTGGAGATGGAGATCAAAGGCGCAAGAAGAAAGGGCCATATCATATCACACTAATTATGAATTGCCTGTGATGTTAATCCTTTATGCATCTTGTATTGCTTAGATCGCGACGGTAGCATTATAAGATGATCCCTCTCACTAAATATCAAGTAATAAAGTGTTCGCCCTTAGTTGGCACCGTTGCTAAGACTCGTCGTTTTGAAGCATCTCGTGATGATCGGATGTGATAGATTCTACGTGTGCATACAACGGGTGCAAGCCAGATTTGCACATGCGGAAACTAAGGTTAATCTTGACGAGCCTAGCATGTACAGACATGGTCTGGGAACACGGAAATACCTAAAGGTAGAGCATGAGTCATATAAATGATATGATGAACATGAAGATTGTTCGCCGACGGAACTACATCTTCTCTCGTGAAGATCGGACTTGGTGTAGTGGACTTGGTTCGTGTAATCACTAAGACAATGTGAGGGATGTTGTTTTGAGTGGGAGTTCACCTAGTTAATTTAAGAATTAAATTTGAACTCAATTTATCATAAACTTAGTCTAAACTACTTGCAATTTTGTTGTAGATTATGGCGACCCCCTCCATCAATTTTAATGCGTTCCTAGAGAAAGAAAAGCTTAAGAACAATGGAAGCAATTTCACGGACTGGTTCCCTGGACTGAAGATCGTCCTCAGGGCTAGTCAATTGACCTATGTGCTCGAAGCACCGCTAGGTGACCCACCTGTAGAAGATGCCACCGATGACATAAAGAATGTTTACGCCACTCGGAAAAATCATTACTCCACAGTTCAGTGTGCCATCCTGTACGGTTTAGAAGCGGAGCTTCAGAAGCGTTTTGAGCACCACAACCCGTTCGAGATCATTAAGGAGCTCAGGCTGATTTTTGAGACTCGCGCGGCCATGGAGAGCTATGAGGCCTCCGAAAAGTTCTTTAACTGTAAGATGGAAGAGGGTAGCTCCGTTAGCGAGCACGTGCTCACCATGTCTGGGTACGCAAACAAGCTCCAAGAGTTGGGGATATCAATTCCTAATGAGTTAGGGATTCACCGTCTCCTCCAATCACTGCCACCGAGTTATAAGAACTTTGTGATGAACTACAATATGCACTGCATGAACAAAAAGTTGCCTGAACTATCGTCCATGCTGAAAACTGCTGAAGTGGAGGAGCACCAAGTGTTGATGGTCAATAAGACCACCAATTTCAAGAGACAGGGCAAGCCTAAGAACAAGGGCAACTTCAAGAAGGACGACAAGAAAGCTGCCGCACCTGCAAAGAAGCCCAAGGCTGGTCCCAAGCCTGAAACTGAATGCTTCTACTGCAAGGGTGCTGGTCACTGGAAGCGTAACTGCCCCAAGTACCTGGCGGATCTTAAGAATGGCAACATCAAGAAGAAAGGTATATTTGATATATATGTTATTGATGTGTATCTTACTAGTAATCGTAGTAGTGCCTGGGTATTTGATACTGGTTCGGTTGCTCATATTTGTAACTCAAAACAGGAGCTGCGGAATAAGCAAAGACTGGCGAGGGACGAGGTGACGATGTGCGTTGGAAATGGCTCCAAGGTTGATGTGATCGCCGTCGGCACGCTCCCTCTACATCTACCTTCGGGATTAGTTTTAAATTTGAATAATTGTTATTTGGTGTCTGCGTTAAGCATGAACATTATATCTGGATCTTGTTTATTGCGAGATGGTTACTCTTTTAAGTCCGAGAATAAAGGTTGTTCGATTTATATGAGTAATATCTTTTATGGTAATGCACCTGATATGAATGGTTTATTCTTACTGAATCTCGATAGTAGTGATACACATGTTCACAACATAGAAGCTAAACGAACAAAATTGAATGATAATTCTACATACATGTGGCACTGTCGTCTTGGTCACACTGGAGTGAAGCATATGAAGAAACTCCATTCAGATGGACTTCTTGAATCACTTGATTTTGAATCACTTGAAAGATGCGAAGCATGTCTAATGGGAAAAATGACTAAGACTCCATTCTCTGGTACAATGGAGCGAGCTACAGACTTATTGGAAATAATACATACCGATGTGTGCGGTCCAATGAGTGTAGCATCACGTAGTGGATATCGTTATGTTCTCACTTTCACGGATGACTTGAGTAGATATGGGTATGTCTACTTCATGAAACATAAGTCCGAAACTTTCGAGAAGTTTAAGGAATTTCAAAGTGAAGTGGAGAATCATCGTAACAAGAAGATTAAATTTCTGCGTTCTGATCGCGGGGGTGAATATCTAAGTTACGAGTTTGGCATGCATTTAAAGAAATGTGGAATACTTTCACAGTTGACACCGCCGGGAACACCACAGCGTAATGGTGTGTCTGAACGTCGTAATCGAACTCTCTTAGATATGGTTCGGTCTATGATGTCTCTTACAGATTTACCGTTATCATTTTGGGGCTATGCATTAGAGACAGCCGCATTCACTTTAAATAGGGCACCATCTAAATCCGTTGAAACGACACCGTACGAATTGTGGTTTGGTAAGAAACCTAAGTTGTCGTTCCTTAAAGTTTGGGGTTACGAAGCATACGTAAAGAAGTTACAACCTGATAAGCTAGAACCCAAAGCGGAGAAATGCGTCTTCATAGGATACCCTAAAGAAACGATTGGGTATACCTTCTATCATAGATCCGAAGGCAAAGTTTTTGTTGCAAAGAATGGATCCTTTCTTGAGAAGGAGTTTCTCTCGAAAGAAGTGACTGGAAGGAAAGTAGAACTCGATGAGGTTATTGAACCTTCTCTCGGATTTGAGAGTAGCGCAGCACCGGAAGATGTTTTGGTGCCGCGTGCACCAATTGAAGAGGAAGCTAATGATAATGATCATGAAACTTCGAACGAAGTTACTGCTGAACCTCGCAGGTCAACGAGGGTTCGTACCATTCCTGATTGGTATGACTCTGCCTTGAACGTCATGTTGGTTGACAACGATGATGACCCTGCGACGTATGAAGAAGCTATGGTGAGCCCAGATTCCGACAAATGGCTAGAAGCCATGAAATCCGAAATGGGATCCATGTACGAAAACCAAGTGTGGACTTTGGTGGACTTACCGGATGGCCGTAAGGCTGTCGAGAACAAATGGATTTTCAAGAGAAAAACAGATGCTGATGGTAATGTTACCGTCTATAAAGCTCGACTTGTCGCGAAAGGGTTCCGACAAATTCAAGGAGTTGACTATGATGAGACATTCTCACCAGTAGCGAAGCTAAAGTCTGTGAGGATTTTGTTAGCAATTGCTGCACATTTCGATTATGAGATTTGGCAGATGGATGTCAAAACGGCGTTCCTTAATGGTGACATTGAGGAAGAGTTGTATATGGTACAACCCAAAGGTTTTGTCGATCCTAAAGATGCTGACAAGGTATGCAAACTTCAGCGCTCCATTTATGGACTGAAGCAAGCATCCCGTAGTTGGAATCAATGTTTTGATAAAGTAATCAAAAACTTTGGATTTATACAAACTTATGGAGAAGCTTGTATTTACAAGAAAGTGAGTGGGAGCTCTGTAGCATTCCTAGTACTGTATGTAGATGACATATTGTTGATTGGGAATGATATAGAACTTCTTAATAGCGTCAAAACCTATTTGAATAATAGTTTTTCAATGAAGGATCTTGGCGAAGCGGCATACATTCTAGGCATCAAGATTTATAGAGATAGATCAAGACGCCTAATAGGTCTTTCACAAAGTACATACTTGGACAAAGTTCTAAAGAAGTTTAGAATGGAAGATAGCAAGAAAGGGTTCGTGCCCATGTTGTCAGGTAAGACCTTGAGTAAAACTCAAAGTCCAGCTACGGCAGAAGATAGAGAGAAAATGAATAAAATTCCCTATGCCTCGGCCATAGGTTCTATCATGTATGCCATGCTGTGTACAAGACCGGATATAGTACATGCTGTTAGTTTGACTAGCAGATATCAAAGTGATCCTGGAGAGGAACACTGGACAGCGGTCAAGAATATCCTAAAGTACCTAAATAGGACTAAGGATATGGTTCTTTCTTATGGAGGTGATGAACAGCTTGTTGTAAACGGTTACACCGATGCTAGTTGGAACACCGATCCGGATGACTCAAAGTCACAGTCGGGATACATATTTATTTTGAATGGTGCTGCAGTGAGATGGAGGAGTGCCAAGCAAAGCGTTGTGGCAAAATCTTCAACTGAATCGGAATACATAGCTGCTTCGGAGGCTGCACAAGAAGCCATATGGATGAAGGAATTCATTACTGAACTTGGCGTGGTTCCCAGTGCGTTGGACCCGATGGCCATCTACTGTGACAACACAGGTGCCATAGCCAATGCACAGGAGCCAAGGTCACATAGCAAGCTGAAGCACATCAAGCTACGTTTCCATGCTATTCGCGAGTATGTCCGAGATGGTGACATAAAGATTTGCAAAGTACACACTGATCTGAATGTGGCAGATCCATTGACTAAACCTCTCCCTAGAGCAAAGCATGACCAGCACCAGAACGCCATGGGTGTTAGGTATATTACCATGTAATCTAGATTATTGACTCTAGTGCAAGTGGGAGACTGTTGGAGATATGCCCAAGAGGCAATAATAAAAGTGGTTATTATTATATATTTGTGTTTATGATGAATGTTTACATCCCATGCTATAATTGTATTATAAGGAAACACTAATACATGTGTGTTTTGTAAACGTAAAAGAGTCCATAGTAAGCCTCTTGTTAAACTAGCTTGTTGATTAATGGATGATCATGGTTTCTTGATCATGGACATTGGATGTCATTAATAACAAGGTTATATCATTAGGAGAATGATGTAATGGACGCACACCCATAGTAACCATAGCATAAGATCAAGTCATTAAGTTCGTTTGCTATAAGCTTTAAAATACATAGTAACCTAATCCTTCGACCATGAGGTTATGTTAATCACCATCACCGGATGGGTACTTTGATGACATCAAACACCGCTTCGTAACTAGGTGGTTATAAAGGTGTCATTTGGTATTCTGAAAGTATGTGTTGAAGCGCATGGACCAAGATTGGGATTTGTCCATCCATATGACGGATAGATATGCTCTGGGCCCTCTCGGTGGAATGTCATCTGATTAGCTTGCAAGCATGTGACTGGGTCACAAGGGATGACATATCACGGAACGAGTAAAGAGTACTTGTCAGTAACAAGGTAGAACCAGGTATGGAGATACCGACGATCAAACCTCGGATAAGTAAAGTATCGCATGACAAAGGGAATTGGTCTCGTATGTAAATGGTTCTATTGATCACGAAGTCATCGTTGAATATGTGGGAGCCATTATGGATCTCCAGGTCCCGCTGATGGTTATTGATAGGAGATGTGTCTCTGCCATGTCTACATATTCACGAACCGTAGGGTGACACACTTAAGGTTCGAAGTTGTTTTAAGTAGATATGGAATGTGTGTTGGAGATCGAATGTTGTTCGGAGTCTCGGATTGGATTCGGGACATCACGAGGAGCTCCGGAATTGTCCGGAGAATAAGATTCATATATTGGGGATCATTTTCTAAGTTAGGAAATGCTCCGGAGTATTTGTATGGGGTTTCTAGAAGGTTTCGGAATGTTCTGGAAGGTTCTAGAAGATTTCTTGGAGTTTGCTTGAAAACCAAGAAAGGATCAAGGAATCCTTGTGGGGCAAGACAAGGAGTAGTGGGGGAGGAGGACTCCTTCCCCCCCTCCCAATCCGCCGGCCAAGGGAGAGGGGAGTCCTACAAGGACTCCACCTCCCCATGGCGCCTCCCTCCTTTAAATAGAGGGGTGGAGGCGCCACCCCCTGGCCCCCTCCACTCCAAACCTCAGCCGCCTCTCTCCTCCTCCTTTCTTCTGCTCAGGCTTAGGCGAAGCCCTGCAGAATTCTCTACTCCACCACCACCACCACGCCGTCGTGCTGCTGGGATTCCGTGGAGAAGATCTACTACCTCCGCTGCTCGCTGGAACGAGGAGAGGAAGGTCTGCTTCGTCTCCGCACATGTAACCGACTGCGGAAGCGCTGCCGGAACGCGGCGCCGGAAGGATCGTCCACTCGATCTTGAGATCGGCAAGTGATCGACTACATCAACCACGAGATCCAATCTCGTAACGCTTTCGGATCTACAAGGGTTAGTACAGATCTATCTCGTTGCACATGTCTAATAGATTAGATCTTGGTTTTTATCTAGATTAGATCTGGGTTTTGTTCATTCTTGCGGTAGAATTTTTTTGTTTTTCATGCTACGAACCCATCATACATTAGCAATGTATCAACGACAACCAGCTTTGTCACCATTTACATAACACACCGATGCCACGGTTGACCCATATGAAGCATCCAAGAGAATGGCGAATGTGCATTACCAAGTATGGAAACCGATTATAGAATGCAACGATACCTCCAAGACAAATGACGATTGTGCCTTGCTAAAGAGGTTCTTTCTGCGACATCTCACAGTTGTCGATGGTAGCTCAGAAACATCGGTTGTTGCATCCACGGGACACAAAGGCTGCTCAAGTTATCAATATTTTATGTCATGTGAATGGCCAAGACAGTCGCTACCAGGGGTAGCAATTGAGTTGATTGGGGGAAAGAGCGAGTCGCCATCCGTTGATCAAGATTGAGGGAAGAGACAAGGGTTTACCCAGGTTCAGCCCCGTAGGGTAAAGACCTACTTCCTGCTAGATTTTATTAATGGCGAGTGGATTACAAGATCGGCAAGCTTGGCGGCTAGGCAGTGAGTCACTTGGATGGGGTAGCTAATAGGATATGAGTGTAACGAGTACCCTAGGGAGATTTATATAGGGTCACCTTGCTATGGTTTACAAGATTACAACCGAATTAGTTTAGGTTTCGGAGGGTTTGACCTAATCCGACTGGGCCTAGCTAAAGTCTTGGGCCTTCAGCTTCCAGTAGTCGGGCGTTGATGACCCACAAGTATAGGGGGTGTATCGCAATATTTTTGATAAGTAAGAGTGTCGAACCCAATGAGGAGCAGAAGGTATTGACGAGTGTCTTGGATCAGGAATTCTCTGTAAATACTTAGAAAACGGTTTTTTAGGGGTTTTTGATAATGCAGGTAAATAAAGTACGAGTAAACAAAAGACAATAATAATGACTGCAACAAGTGGCCCAATCCTTTCTTCAGCAAAGGACAAGCCGGTTGTATTACTTAAGATGACCAAATGTTCTCGAGGACACACGAGAATATCGTCAAGTGCTTTCGCTTCATATAGTTGATTAATCTTCTTTAGTTTGCTAAGTGTTGTGTGGGTGAACCTGTGCTAATGTACCGGCCTTCCTAGGACTAATACATACTTGTGATTGTACCCCCTGCAAGCATCCACAAGTACAAGAAAGTAATTAAGATAGAAACCTAACCACAACTTTAAACTCTAAGATCCTGACATCCCTTGTGCAAAGGTTTCCTAACGGGGGTTCGTGTTTCTATCACTCAGGCAACCCCTACGATTAGTAGCCAAATACACAATGCATTCCCCTAGGCCCATATAGGTGAAGTGTCATGTAGTCGATGGGCACATGACACCACTAGAAGAATAACACCACAACTTAAATAACAAACTATTGAATCTTCCTCAACACAACTCCACTACTAACAACATGACTTCTCCCATGTCCTCAAGAACTAAACTCTACTCACAAGACATCATATGGATCAAGATCAGAGATGAAATAATGATAAGTAACAATCTGAACATAAACGATAATTCAATGGTTCCACTCAATAGCATCAACTACAACAAGTAATCAATACCAGGAAAGTTCCCTCTAAGAACTATGCAAGATTCAACCCAATTGTTACAGCGGTATGGAGTGGAGATGATGGTGCTGGTGGAGATGATGATGGAGATGGTGATGATGATGATCCCTATGAAGTCCAGCTTGATGGTGGTGTTGATGGCGACGATCTCCTCTCTTTTTGATAAGGAATTTCCCTGGCAGAATTCTGTCTGCCGGAGAGATCTTTCTCTCTCTGTAGTTTTCCGCCCCGCAGATGCGGTGGAATCTTTCTGCAGTCGCTCCCCGAGGCTTAGGGTTTCATGGGGATAATATACGCCAAACGGGAGAGCCAGGAGTGGGCCAGGGTGGCCACACCACCTGGTGGCGCGGCCAGGGGTGGCCCACGCCAGGGGGTGGTGTGCCCCCCTGTGGCCCATCTCCACTCGCCCTTATGGCATCCTTCGTCTTCTGGAAAATAGGATTTTCCATGTATTTTCTGGGATTTTCGGATCTTCACGAATTTCGCCTCCAAACGGTGCCTTTTCCATCAGAATCCTGACTTCAGCGGTCCATCCTCCAAAAGTCATCAACCATGCAAAAACAGATGAAATAACATAAGTATCATCTCTTAATATGAAATATATCAATGAATAACAGTAAATTATGATATAGAATAGTGATGCAAAATGGACGTATCAACTCCCCCCAAGCTTAGACTTCGCTTGTCCCCAAGCGAAAACTGAGCTCAATAAACATGACCTCAAGTTTATGGAGTGAAGAGTCGATAAAATAATACGGACAAGAAGCATCACATTCATCAATACATAAATCATAATAGAAGACAACTCACTATTATATAACTTAACTTGCAATAGGTAAAGGAAACACAATAAAGATGCATAGAGTAAATCATAATTGGTAATGGCAAACTTTGCTCTTGGTCAAAGAATTCGCAGGAGTTCAAACATGATGGGTTTTTAATGATAGCTTTCAAAGTAATACTCAGTAAGATAAGAGAAATGTGCAAAACAAGGAACATAAGAAACATGATTGAATAAATCGTCATATGGATGAATGAAACACAACAACTCAAAATACTTGCTGAGACAAAAAAGAATAGGTTTACTGACTCAACTAAAAGTTAAAAGATAGGCCCTCCGTAGAGGGGAGCAGGGATTTCAGGTTTCATAAAGAGCTTCCCAAAATTATGGTACTTACTAGCTTTCGGCTCTCATTGCCCCTATCATAAGCATCTTGAGGTGATTAAAGTTAAAGTGATCAAATATGAGGATATTCTTGACAAGTTATAAGTTGAAAATCTCATGCCCCGTGCTTACAAGTATCGGACCTCATGCTACTCAACTTTAGTCCCCAGTAAGCTCTTGTCATTGTAAGTACATATGTATCATAGAGAACCTCCAACGGGGTACCCCTTGCCCGATGATACAGAAGCATTCCCATATCAAATGACAAGGCAAGCAGACAATGAGCATCTCAGCAATCTTTTTATTTGCTATTTGCATAGGTTTTTATTGAGGATGCTTCATAGAGTGCTCATTATGGTTATACTGCAAGTTTCCACCATGATTAGGCATGGCTTAGGCTAGCGGCCCAGGCGTTTCTCTAACACACATACAAACTCCATGATCTTACAAGTTCCCCTTTTATTTCACACCGCCGGGATCCATAAGAAAAAGAATCATGATATCAACTAAATAAGTGCAATGTTGGAAGCGTTCCCCATGATAACATGGTTCTGCTAACTCTCAACTTATAAAGCGTTCCCCATGATAACATGGACACAATGGTTCAAGTTTATTAAGTGCAAGAAAGTAAAGTGTGCCATGAAGTTCGTGAGAGCTTTAATCACTAATTTTCACATAACAAGTTTAATTTGGAAGGTAGATAAAGACATGAATTTACTTGGAATAGCAATAATTCTAATAGGTAGGTATGGTGGACACAAATGGCATATTTTTTGGTTTAAGGAATGGATGCACGAGAAGCATTCCCTCTCAGTACAGGTTTTTGGCTAGCAAGGCTGGGTAGCAAGTATAAAAGTTGAAGGAAAGAAACAAACATACAAGTGATAAAAACAAACATGCAATCTTCCTTGGAAGCACAAAAGATCTTAACTAGAGAATACTAAGCTTATGAGCAAATCAAGAAAGAAAGATGATGAAATTATATTTCTTGAAGGTACTTTTATCTTTTTTTTTCATTCAGTTCTCAAAGTAGTGTTGCTACTAACCAGAGCCAAGTTTTCCAAAACCAACTAAATTTACTCAATGATCCCAAAGTGATACCAATACTAACAACAAGATTAATCATATAATAGCAATTGAAAACTAGTATAAGATATGCAAAAGAGTAAATGATAGAACTTCTCATTAATATTCCATAACGGCAAATCACACCAAGGGATACATAGATATCTAACGAGAGGGGGACACTTCCATAATGCAAACCATCCTACATGATAACTTCTCTATTCATAATATGACTCTACTAAAAAGGTAAAAAGATAGAAGATAGTGATGTGATACCGCGGCACTCCCCCAAGCTTGGAACAAACTAAGGGGATGCCAAAACCTAATGACGAATTACTACTTCAGTGGTGGTGGTGTTCTCTCGATGATCTTTTCAATCAATTTCCCCAAGTCTTCAATCTCGAAGGTGAGAGTACGAATCAACTCCGAGTTTTGCTCAATGCGGTTCATGATCATGTTGGGTTGTGAATCCCAGCTCGTACGATTCTTTCGCCACTCTTCTCCTTGAAGTCTTCTTTTACTGCATGGTTAGAACGGGGCATATCCCAATTGGAGGGTAGTTTCTCCTTTGGCATATTCTGGAATTGATGCTCATGGATAAGGGTATGGAAGGGATTCTTGGTGCGTGGAGAAGGTGACCGCGAAGCCAAGCAATGAAACGGAGTCTTCCCGCCGGTGGACATCCGTGCAGTCCTTTTGAACCTGGCAAGGTTTGCCATCACTCCAATGCTTGCAATGGTGGTGCTGGTGTGCGGATGCTGGTGCTCCTTTTCCTCCTCTTCGACTTCACTCTCGGTGTCCTCCTCCTTCTCAGAATCTTGGAGATCCTCCTCTGCAGGCTCCTTGCCCTTATCGTTGGCGGAGACCATTGTGCTTCTAAACTTTAAGAATAGTTCCTGGCAGAAACAGATCAAAATGAAAACACGACGAGAACACGATATCCGGACCTCGGGGGATCCGAGGGATTATATATTACGAAGTTTTACAACAAAAGGAAGGTACTAGGAGAAAACGGGTCAGAGGCGGACTCCGGGGCGGCCACACCACCTGGTGGCGCGGCCAGGTGGGCCCGCGCCACAGGGTGGTGTGAGCCACCTTGGCTCTATTTTCGTCCCTCTTTCGCTTTGTTGCTTTCCCTGTTAGATAAAAACTGCAAAAATATAGCTTGACAGATTTTTCGCGGATCTTTTCTTACCAGAACTGTTACCTATTCAAAAATGGACTCTGTAGGTCTCTAAACTTGGTCTTTAATAAATTCTTCCGGAATCACCGCTTGAATAACATCAATATCTTCATCTTCATACACATATTGCTTAAGTCATTTAACCTTTCACTATCTTATTACACCATTTTCTCCTACAACCTGGAAATTTCTTTCAGACAAAACTTCAGACAATTCTCATTAGCAATATTAGTGCATGCAAGGTAATAAACCTTTTAGGTTCAATTTCAACTGAAATCCATCTAAACATAAGCTACTAAAACAACTCCTTTCGAAATCTCAAAAGGAATTCAAAAAGGAAATCGATTTAAGAGGCAAATGCAAGAGTGGCAAAAATCTGTCAAAACAGACCAGCAGGTAAAGATCAATTTTTCCGAAAATCTTGTGTTGCTCAAATCAAAAAGTGCAAAACTAACGAAAGTTAAATAACAACCTCGGGTAGAAGAAAAAAATACAGCTCAATCCGACATACAGAGAATTTTCACGAATTTTTTTGCGAAGCACAAAAATCCGTATCGGGACAGCAACTTTCCCAAATATTACTTCTCACTTCTCTCTCATTAGAGCTTGATCTTGACACAAAAACCAAAAAAAGGATAAGGAGAGGTTATTACCGAAGTAATAACTTCGAAGACTCAAATAAACGCAAACAAACTGAAAGCAAAAATATATTGGGTTGTCTCCCAAAAAGGTCTTTCTTTGTAGCCATTAAGATGTGCATGATAATTTTAATGATGCTCACATAGGAATACGAATTGAAGTAAAAGAGAGCATCAAGAGGCAAAAATACACATGTTTAAGTCTAACCCACTTCCTATGCAAGGGGATTTTGTAAGAAAATAAATTGTTGAAACCAAATGCTACTAGCATAGGAAGGCAAAACAAGTGCAACAAAAAGACTTTCAGCATAAAGCGAGGAAACTTAATATTATTGAGATGCATAAGAACACTTTTCCCTCTCTCATAATAACTTTCAGTATCATGCATAAATTTAACAATATAACTATCACAAGAACCATTGAAGCAATGATCACTTACTCTAACAGAAAACACAGGGACACTAGCTCTCATAACACTACTTTGTGAAATAATATCAGAGGTATCCTTATAGAGGATAGTGTGTCCATCTCTTACATATTTAGTGACAAAGTCTTTCACATTTGCTATTTCAGGTTCAACAGCTACTTGTTCATCAGGTTCATTAGCTTTATTTGTACTTTCATTAACCATACTAGCTATCATAGAATGTTCCTTTATCTTAACTGGAAAAGGCATTTTCTCAATGTAAGGTTCGGGTAAAACATGATTAGCAATATAAACTTCAGTATTTCTTGCAGGAACACAATTAACAATATCTTTATAAGGTGCATGATACTTATTCCACTTCTTTTTAGGAACTTCAATATAAGAAGCAAAAGCTTTAAAATAACTTGCAAT
Organism: Avena eriantha; assembly: GCA_910589775.1. Classification (NCBI taxonomy): domain Eukaryota; kingdom Viridiplantae; phylum Streptophyta; class Magnoliopsida; order Poales; family Poaceae; genus Avena; species Avena eriantha. The sequence continues at coordinate 541,624,631 of OU342742.1, forward strand.
AGCTTGAGAGTCTAGACCATAAGCATTTTTAATATTCTAAAGGTCATCAGCTCCCATAAAAGATTCAATGCATTCATAATCATAATTTATATCTGACTTTCTTCCTTTATCATTCTCCCATGCTTCAGCATTGTCTTGAATACGGTCTAGAAGATCCCATTTAGCTTCTTCTTCCATGCGTGTAAATGATCCAGCACAAGAAGCATCTAATAGATCCTTGTCATGAAGAGAAAGTCATGCATAAAAGTTATTGATAATAATATTGTTGGGGAGCTCATGAATCGGACATTTGAGCATTAGTAACTTCAATCTCCCCCAAGCTTGAGCTATACTCTCTCCATCAAGAGGATAAAAGTTATATATTTGATTCCGATATTTATGAATCTCACTAGGAGGATAAAATTTTGAATAAAAGAGAGGCACTATTTCCTCCCATTCAAGACATTGGCCATTCTTTAGCAGCTTATACCATTCCTCAGCTCTTCCTTTTAGTGATAATGAGAATAATTTCTTCTTGACTTGATCAGTTGTAATACCTGCACACTTGAACAACCCGCATAATTTGTGTATAAAGAGCAAATGATCACCAAGATGGACATATCCATCTCCAACATAATAGTTATCCATAACATGATCGATAATTCTTGTAGGTATTTTAAAAGTATCATTCTCAGTTGGTGTTGGTTCATCTACTACCTTAGCAGTGGTAGTAGCATTACGAAATAAGAAACTAAGTGGATTATCCATATTAAAAATAAAGTAACTAACAAAAATAAACAATACTCACAGTAGAAGTTTCCTTTACCAGTTCCACTCTCCAATAGCGCTTCACTCCCCGGCAACGACGCCAGAAAGTAGTCTTGATGACCCACAAGTATAGGGGGTGTATCGTAGTATTTTCGATAAGTAAGAGTGTCGAACCCAACGAGGAGCAGAAGGTGTTGACGAGTGTCTTCGATCAGGAATTCTCTGTAAATACTTAGCAAATAGATTTTTAGGGGTTTTTGATAATGCAGGTAAATAAAGTACGAGTAAATTGAAAGACAATAATAATGAATGCAACAAGTGGCCCAATCCTTTCTTCAGCAAAGGACAAGCCGGTTGTATTACTTAAGATGACAAAATGTTCTCGAGGACACACGGGAATATCGTCAAGTGCTTTCTCGTCATATAGTTGATTACTCTTCTTTAGTTTGCTAAGTGTTGTGTGGGTGAACCTGTGCTAATGTACCGACCTTTCTAGGACTAATATATACTTGTGATTATACCCCTTGCAAGCATCCGCAAGTATAAGAAAGTAATTAATACAGAAACCTAACCACAACTTTAAACTCTAAGATCCTGACATCCCTTGTGCAAAGGTTTCCTAACGGGGGTTCAGGTTTCTGTCACTCCGACAAACCCTACGATTAGTAGCCAAATACACAATGCATTCCCCTAGGCCCATATAGGTGAAGTGTCATGTAGTCGACGTTCACATGACACCACTAGAAGAATAACACCACAACTTAAATAACAAACTATTGAATCTTCCTCAACACAACTCCACTACTAACAACATGATTTCTCTCATGTCCTCAAGAACTAAACGAACTACTCACAAGACATCATATGGATCAGGATCAGAGATGAAATAATGATAAGTAACAATCTGAACATAAACGATAATTCAATGGTTCCACTCAATAGCATCAACTACAACAAGTAATCAATACCGGGAAAGTTTCCCCTAAGAACTATGCAAGATTCAACCCAATTGTTACAACGGTATGGAGTGGAGATGATGGTGCTGGTGGAGATGATGGTGCTGGTGGAGATGATGATGGCGATGGTGATGGCGATGATCCCGATGAAGTCCAGCTTGATGGTGGTGTTGATGGCAACGATCTCCCCTCTTTGGGAAGGAATTTCCCTGGCAGAATTCTGTCTACCGGAGAGATCTTTCTCTCTATAGCTTTCTGCCCCACAGAGGTGCCGAAATATTTCTGTGGTTGCTCCCTGAGGCTTAGGGTTTCATGGGGATAGTATACGCCAAAGGGGAGATCCAGGAGTGGGCCAGGGTGGCCACACCACCTGGTGGCGTGGCCAGGGGTGGCCCGCACCAGGGGGTGGTGTAACCCTCTTGTGGCCCATCTCCATTCCCCCTTCTGGTATCCTTCGTCTTCTAGAAAAATAGGATTTTCCATGTATTTTCCGGGATTTTCTGATCTTCGCGAATTTCGCCTCCAAACGGTGCCTTTTCCATCAGAATCCTGACTTCAGCGGTCCATCCTCCAAAAGTCATCAACCATGCAAAAACAGATGAAATAACATAAGTATCATCTCTTAATATGAAATATATCAATGAATAACAGTAAATTATAATATAGAATAGTGATGCAAAATGGGCGTATCAGGCGTCATTCGAAGTATCCTTCTAGTCGCCGTACCAGCAGACCCACTCGTTGTGGTCCTGGGACAGTCGAATCTCCCTTCTAGGCATACCCTGATTGGCATATTGTAGCACCCTGGAAAAACCACAACTAGAAAATTGCATGTCTTTATCTCTGTGCATCATCATGACATCAGCATGCATATATTTGTGTAAAATTATTTTGCTAAAAACCCTATTTTGTTTTCTACATTAATCCCCTCCCTTTTATTTCAAATCAAAACCACCGGTCTACATGGATATTTTATTTGTCTAAAAACTATTTACAAAAACCTTCTGAAGTTAACATAAATAAAAAATATTTTTTATCGAGGGAGGTAGCCTAGCCCGTAAGCGAGGCCACCTACTACCCCGACAGGCCTAGTCCAGCCAACCCTAAACCTACCGGGAGAGCTGCCGAATTCTAAGACTCGCCGTTTACTGGCCTCAGTACTGACCACTCCCTTTTTCTTTTGCCCTTTGTCGGCATCCCTTTATTTTAACAGGTATGAGTTTGACGATGTTAGCAAGGTTACCCGTCTCGCTTGTCCTAGGCAGGGTTATGGACGCTATTGGTTATTCTTCAGGGCTCTTATCCCAGTTTGGATCTTATCCGTACTCGGATGAGTATCGTTTTCAAGTTGATTTGGATTTTTGTATTCTTGACTCATTGAGTCGTTGCTGTATATATATGTTTTGTGGGTTCCATCATGAACTATTGTGTAATGGTATACTTTGTTTTCCACCCGCACGCAAGTGCTTGGCGGGCATCATCGAATCATTTCTATGCGGGTTTGGCAGGAATCGCTGAAATCTTCATAGGGCCAATTCGAGGGTGTTACAAAGTGCTATTAGAGCTCAGCAGTTGCGATACTCCATTGGTCTAGCCTATAGGATATAACCAAGCTAACGGATGATGTAGAATGTCAAAAGTATTTTGGAAAATCGGTTGTATAGATCTAATTGGGTTTGCTTTTACTCCTTAACCCTATGTTATTCTCCTCTTCCCTTTGCATGTTTGTAATCTCCTCTCTTATCTTTTCTTCGAGTCTAGGATTTCTCGTGGTTGGGTTTCCGTCGTACCTTCAGGTTTTGATTCTTCCTCTTGTAATGGAGTGTCTACATCTGGGTTTTCATGAAAACTGATGAAGCTTTCATCTGTTGCCTCTTTCTTTTGTTCCAAAATTCAATAAAAAAAATCTGTGTACTGATGTTTTCCAACACGACAACATCATCTACGCCAGATTTGATGAAGATCCTGCATAACTCCTTTGTTTTCCGAAGCTTCTGAACCTCGCTTGTCGAGATCTTCAGTCTAAAATTCGATAGTGGGTTGCACGATTCTTCGATTCATCTACAGAGTAATGCTTTGAGTGTGGAATGGAGTTGCGACCATACCACTACTCTTATCATTCGCTTCTGTATATTGAATTGGTGGATCAATGCAATTTTAGTCCTTTCACGGAAGATAGAGGCGGCCTTCTCTTTTGAGACCTTTACCTTCATCCTTTGTTTAACTGGAGTGTGTCCCCCACGAATGTGATCAATGACCCTTGTTGTTGGTGTCACCGACTTCAAGCGGATAAAGAATCTTTGTTAGTGGTGTCGCGATGATCTACACGAAGCAAGAAGCATCTAATTATCAGCCTTCTTCCCCGTACCATGAGGAGGATATCAGGGACAAGATCCATTGTTAGTGGTGTCAAACTGTAGCACCCCGGGAAAACTTCTACTAGAAAACATTGCCTATCTTTATCTCTGTGCATCATCATGACATCAACATGCATATATTTGCCTAAAACTATTTTGCTAAAAACCCTATTTTGTTTTCTACATTAATCCCCTCCCTTTTATTTCAAATCAAAACCCCAGGTCTACCTAGATATTTTATTTGTCTAAAAACTATTTACAAAAGCCTAAAATAATAAAACAATATTTTTTTACCTCGGGAGGCAACCCCACCCGTAGGCCAGGCCACCTACTACCCCGGTAGGCCCAGTCTACCCAAACCCTAAACCAAATAAACCTAACCCTAAATCTAGACACAACCTACCTCACCGCCAACGCACTGACCCCACTCGACACACACACACAACCCGCAACACCACACCACGCCGCACGACATGCACCCGGCCCCACCCCTCATAGACGCACACCACACAATGCACCGCCCCTAGACCAACGCGACACAACACCACACACTACACCAGCATGGAGACCACACGGCACACAATCTCGCACACACCCAGCACGCTGCCCCGCGACACGTTACGCTACCCCGCCCCTGCATCGCGAACGAACCGCCGCCTGCCCCTCTCCCTTCCGTGTCACACGCCACCAACCCCGCACCCCTCGCGCGCCTCCTTCCTCCTACAGAGGCGTCGCTGCCCTTCCTCGCCTTTGTGCTGCCCTGTCCTCCTAGCGCGGCCTCCAGCTAGGGCCGACCTCATCAGTGCCCCTCTTCCTTCCCGACGACCTCCCTGAGTGCGCCCTGTCTCCGCGCCCCCTCGTGGCCACCGTCGATGTCGTCCGCCACCGCCCTCCCCGACCGCTCCCCCGTCCCCTCCTCGCTGAGCTCGCCACCTCGTGCCGCCATCTGCCTCGTGCGCTGCAAGCCGCAGCGACCTCGGCCTCCCCGAGCTACTTCCTCGTCGGTCTGTTAGAATACGTATACGTGTATAGGCTAGAGATAGACTAGGACTCTACATCTTGTACTCCAAGTCTCCACCTACCCTGTGTAACTCTATATAAACCCCCACAAGGGTCAAATCAATAAATAAACACAATATTCTACGGTTCTATATTTCTCACATGGTATCAGAGCCTCACGGCGCCGATTCTAGGTTCTTCCACCACTTCCACGACGCGCCGCCCCGGGGAGATTACTCCTCGGGGGCGCGGTGCCCGGTCTCAATCATAGATCAGATCGGTTCTTTAAATTATATTAGATTAGATCAAGTTTCAAGTTTTGAAGTTTTCCGAATTACTAGATTAGATCCAATTAGCCACGAAATAAATGCTGATATGACCCTTCGTCCGTTCAGAACCTCAAATCGATCTGGTCAAAGTGCATGGCGGCGCACGCTAGGCCAGCCGCGCGGCGCTCCGCTCCACGCTCGTGTGTGTCAGGCATGCTACATCTATACATGATGGCGGCGCGGGCAGTACCATGCGGTGTGGATGGGAGCCCTGCATCAACCTCCACGGTCACGCCGCCTCTTTTGTTCCTGTGCAGGCACATCCTCCCGAGATCAGCTCCACCGTGGAACAAAGTCACGTTAAAATACCCATTCCCGTAACCCCCGAGGAGTAATCTTCCGAGATCAGCTCCACCGAGTTTTTCCCATTCCCGTAACCCGACAGGATCAGTGGGTACCCGTGGGTTAAAATACCCGCATATATGGCACATTAAAATAAACAAAAAAAGTGTAGAAAACAACAACAATATAATTTATAATCATCAACACAATAAATTAAGTTTACAAACTCACACAAGAAAAAAGGTAATTTAACAGTTTATAGGACCACAAAATACGCATCAAAATAAAGTATGTTACGTTATCTCAATTAATCCTAGAGATAGTTGGCTGGAGTTACGGGAATGAACTACAATAATAGAGGAAAAAAGGATGTGTGCTCTCAACAATCATTAATATACCCCTACTAGGCATGAAATATGTGTGTTGTTTTAGCCTATCGAGATTAATGGGACAAAATAGATTATCTAAGTTAGAAATTTATATCGGATGTCCACTTGTCAGATATGTAGATAGGTACACGGGTACATGGGTGTGGGTTGTATGATCTCGTAACCATACCCGTCACACCCGATGGGTTTATAATTTACCCATTTATATACCCATGGGTATTTTTCTATCTCAAACCCTTACCCTAATAGGGTTTTTACCCACCGGGTAAACGGGTGATGGGTACCCATTGCCATCCCTAGACACGACCAGCATCAAGCACAACGGACAGATCCAGACGGTCCGGGTTATCGGGCCGAACGATTCACCGACTGATCTACACTGCATCAAGCTAGACTACATCGACCCAAATCTACGTCAAGTTGCACGACTACATCAAGATCTTTATCAAGTTCTACATCGTCAATAAAAATCATCACCAAGGTCTACATCACGTGGTCAAAACCGCCACCGCCGCAGCCAGGCGCTCCGCTAGGGCGATCACACGATCGCCATACCCACCTTGTCAAAAACCTGCCGCCACCGCCGATCCTATGCGATCTGCCGCCATAAAAACCTTGCCGCTGCCGCTTGCCTTGTGCCCCGGCTGCCGCCTCAAAAACCTTACAACCAAAAACCTGCCGCCGCCGCAGATCTCTTCCGCCGCCGCACAAAAAACCGATGCCGCCGCAGATTACTGCCGCCGCCGCACTATGACCAAAAAACCCGTCACCGCCGCAGATTCCTGCCGCCGGCGCACACAACCATAAAACCCTACGACACAAATCGTGCAATTTTTTGCGCCTCCGGCGTGGCTATAATGAGCACGGCAACCTCGACCATGGTTACATCACGACCAACTACCTTGACATCGAAATTAAGAACAACGTCTACAGTAACTCAAGAACTCCAGTCAACAGCGTCCGTGTCGTCACTTGCGTCCACGCCACTCCCGCTGTGACTGTGGGAGGGAAGAGAGGTACCAGAAGGGGACGCAGTCACGCCCCTAGGTGCCAGCCATGATCATATCCATGCAGGTGATGATGACAAGGAGGTGAAGACGGTGGAAGCGCAAGACTTCAAATCCAGTCGCAAGCGTCCGCATCACTCTCGCTCCGACTGAGGGGGGATGTTAGAGTACGTATACGTGTATAGGCTAGAGATAGACTAGGACTCTACATTGTACTCCAAGTCTCCACCTACCCCGTGTAACTCTATATAAACCCCCACAAGGGTCAAATCAATAAAAAACACAATATTTTAGGGTTCTATATTTCTCATACGGTCCTCGCCCTCATCCCCTCTCCACCGTGGCGCTTGTCTCTCCTCTGCCGCCGCCTGGCCTCGTTGCCACCAGCGCCGCTGTTCCCGACCTCGCGGGCTCCCTCTCTCGCTGGTAACCGCCGTTCTCATCCCGTCACCGCCTGCAGGAGGAGCCCCATGTCCCCAGCGCCTGCGAGGCTTCGCGTGCCCCGTCTCTGGCCGTTGCATCCTCTATGACGCCGCCGCACCACTCACCCTTGCCTCTACAAGATCTCCAACACCTCTCCGCGCCTCAGTGCCGACCGCCGCCTGCGCATGACCTCCATGTCTAGCCAACCTTCCTCCGCTTGCAGCCTGGTGCCCTATCCCCATCGCCTGCACTACCGCCAACGCCCTTTCTGCCGTGGCTTCGCCTGCCTCAGCACCCTTGACGCCACCGTCCAACCCTCTCTCCGCCCCTTCTCCGAGACTTCATTCTGCGCGTGGACATCTCTGTACTGAAGCTTTCCCCTCTATCCATCGTTGTCTATCCCGTGCAGCGTTGGGAGCCCAAGCCCCAGCTATCTCTGTTCTTTTAACCCAAGTCAACTTACGACATGCCCAGTACCTATTGTGTGTTGCTGGCTGTAGATGGTTCACGATAATTTGTTGCAGCGTTCGGTGTTGCTCGGTGGATCTCCCGATGGTGACACGATAGCGTGCCGTGGAGATGCAGTTGAACGTGGAGACTATTGTCAGGACCTACAAGTTGGAAACTGTAAGAATTGAACCTAAAGATTCACCAAGATCAACCTTAATCCCAACTTCCGATAAGGTCTTCGAACCATCTTGGTGAACAAGAATGACAAGTTGGACAACGACCATGTAAAGCTCTTCGGTCTAGACCCATCGACAATTTCTCCTTAACGGAGAACAAATTTGAAGACCTTGAACCCGAAGATCCTTGTGACGGAACGACAAGCTCTTCATCCCGTTAACCGAGACCCTGATCTCGGACCGCGAAGACCAAACACCGAAGACCGATCCCATCGAACCCCAAGACCCCCGATTTCGAACACCAATGTGTGACCCCTATCCGAGACCCCTATTTTTATAACATATAACATCTATCTTGTTGCATATTAAATTGCACATGATTGCATTCATCTCATATGGTTTGGGGGTACTTTGTTGATTCATCTCATAATTAAATATGGAGTGCATAAGCGGGCTATATTTGTCTTATCTCGACTCCATTTAAATTTGTTTAGTGAATCGATGCCATGATTTTCCTTGTTAATACAACATTTAAATTGCGGGGTACCTAAACAACATGAACCATCTAATTAATTGTCGGGATCCCGATTCCGCTTAATATTGCCTAGTTGCATCACACCTTTGCCATGTCACGCATCATACATGCATCATGCCCAATCTTCTGCAGTAGTATTAAATAGTGCATCTGGTGTTTCTTTTAGTGCTTTGCTTCTTCACGGATTAGGCCATAGAGTTGATGTGAGCTTCGACTTGTTCTTCGAATGAACCTTCGGTACTATTTTTGAGGAAAGCATTCACCCGTTCTACCTATTTTGCGTTTATAGTCTTTACTTCCTCTTGTTGATCTATTGCTATCCTTTTTATCGATGCTTTAGTTTTCTGTACCAGTTATACTCCTTGTAGCCTATATTGCCTTGGACACATCCTATGCCATTGATTAGTAGATAGTTAGCCTTGCGATTCATAGTTGCTCGCTCAGGTGTTGCTTCGCATCGTCAAGTTCCATCGTTGTTGGGAGGTTGGCACATTCCTAATGGTGGGAGATAATCATGGTTTATTTACAATTTGATAATTAATGTTAGAGCTAGATATAACTGATGAAGAGGCACCGGTGGGTTATAGCTAAGATCTGGCTCTTATCCCACTGATGGCTGTGATAATACAATACTTTTTAGCAGTATAAATTATGTCATTTGGCTATCATATCATGCTCCATCTAACTATTGTTATGCCTGATATGCATGATTACTTGTTTTTATAAAATTCAATATGAGCTTTGCACATTTAGTAGTATAGGTAGAATTTTATCCCTCTACCTTGTATTTTACATGTGTGTAGGTGTTGATGATGATTATGGATGAAACAAAGGAAAAAGGAACAAAGAGAGCATAGTATAGAGGAGCTGCAGGGACCAGACTTAGCCATTTGAGGTGTTGGAAAAGTGAATTTTTTCAACTTCTCAAAATAAAGATCCAAGACCACAGGGTTGTAGATCTCGACGATACGAATTCAACGAGTCCAAGAACACCCAAAATGGAGTTTGTATGAAGAAATGACGACCAAAATACTAAAGAGTACTAATGGTTTGACGATCAACTATACGGCGGGAGCAATAATTCCGGCCGTATAGCTCCCGACGTATAGTTGCCAAAAAGGTCACAAATGACGGGATTTCACCCTCCGGAGGCTCCCGAACCTTTCCTAAGTCATATGACGGTATTGGGGAACCCTAGAGCACCCCCAAGGCCTATATAAAGGAGGGAGGAGAGGAGGAAGCCACAATACACCATATACAAGATCTAGATCCCATCTACCGCCTCCATGGCGGCGCCCTGCCGCCGTGCCATCTCCATAGCCTCTACAGATCCACCAAGATCTAGATCTCCATCAACACCATCAATCCATCCAAGCAAGAAGAGGAGGAGAAGGAGGACGCCACCATCACCATGCTGATGCCACCATCACCACGTCGTCATCACCATCTCCATCGCTGCTATTCCTTCATCCTTCCCCATCATGATCTCCGTGATGGGTTGTAACATGGCTTGAACCTCCTTTTGGTAATGTTATGATGATTTGAGTAATTGAAGTGTGGGGTGTTTGTCGGGGGGTTTGTCGGGGGATTATCCCAGGGTACCCCAAAGAAGCGCCCCAATACAAGTAAAAAAGGCAAAAGGACAAAGGAATAAAGAAAAAGTAGCAGCAACGTATCCTTGGCCGCCTCCCAGCCGGCCCGCAGGCATGCCACCTTCTCCTCCCGGCTGGGCCATGCCAGCCAGCCCACCCGTGCTCCTCGCCTGCGCCCCCGGCTCCTCCCGGTCGGGCTGGCTCCGCCTTGGGCCGCGTCGCCTCCTCCCGGCTGGCTTCCTCCTGCTCGCCCGACTGGTTGGGCCGTGAGCTGGCTGGGCCGCTAGCCGGACTCCCGGTCGCTCCCCCTTTCCTAACCCGGTTGGGCCGCCTCGCACCGCTAATCCCCACTGGGCCGGTTGGCCAGCTCGACCGCCGCCTTGCCCTGGCTCGCGATGGCAGCAGCGATTGCCAGTAGCTGATGTTCCCCATGATGGATCGGTGGAGTGATGACCGGCTCCCTCCTCTAGTCGGTAGTAGCCCAGCTGCTATCTCTCTACCGATCAGCACCAGCTAGCAACATCGGATTCCCTAGGAAACGTACGAGAAGAAGGACGAGAGGACATCGACATGACTCAGAGTATCGAGGCCACGCTACTTACCTATGCAATAGTAGACACTATGTATGACACCATGTATACTTTATCAGATGACATAGGCAATAGTACTAGTTAGGCAGTGGGTCCCACCTTTGTCCTGTGGGCCTCAATATAAGGCACTAGGGAGGGAACTCATTCAGGCAGAGATCCACACATCGCTCGTTAGCTAGCTAGCTTGCTCTCACTCTCTGCTAGCTAGCTCGCTCACTCGGGCACACATAGACAAATACAGAGATAGGTTGGTCTCAGTGCATTTAAGGTAGTAGCTAGAGAATACAACTCGAGGAGCACTTGTATCCCGTGTATCACTCATAGTCAGATCGGCAGGAGTAGGAGCTTTACCTCATCACGAGGGCTCCAAACCTGGGTACTTCCTGTGTCCAGCTACACTTGCTTGTATCCAATCCCGCCTGTGGACGCCGTCGATAGCTTCCCTGCTAGTCCCCACACCTCTATCTAACCTCTTTAGGTACTGCCGTTCCCAATACAACGACAGTTGGCGCCCACCGTGTGGCAAAATATAGCTTCGGCCGGAGTTCCGTTCCGGGGGCATGCCGCCCTCGCGCCGTCGTCATCAACTCTGCCTCATCAAGTTCCTGGGGGGCTAGCCGTCGCGGCCGCCGTCGTCGCCTCCGCCTCGCCGAGTTTCTAGGGGGCTCGCCACCGCCGTCTCGCCAAGAGGCTTGGGGGCTCGCTGTCGCCGTGACGCCATCGTCATGAGGCTCGGGGGCTTGCCGTCACTATCGCGCCATCGTCGTCTTTGCCGTCTCCGCGCCGTCGTGTTCATCCTCGCCTCCCGTGAGCCCTTCCGCGCTGCCACATCTGCCTCCGGCTCCTGCGCATCGGCCTCGCCTCCAACCAGTTTGCCACCGCGCTCGAGCTCAAGCGTGCGTGGGTCCGCGCGCCCACGAACTCCCCTGTGCCGCCGCCCGGCCGCGCCCCTACTTCCTCGCCCCGTCGTCACCTCCGACACCCCAGCCACGAGCCTCCCTGCGTGCGGATATCGTGCCGCCTTGCTAGCTCCGCGCGCGCGCCTGCAGCGCCCCCTTCGGCCAGCACCGCTGCTTCCGCGTAGCCGTCCCCTGAGTCGGCCACCGCCGCAGTAGTCCCATGGAGCGCCGCCGCCCGCAGCAAGCTCCACTGCAAGCACCTCCCCCTGTGCCCCCTCCCCCCCCCCCGCGTTCGCGCCCTCGGCCGCGTTTGCTTGCGCACGCTCGCCTCGAGCCACCGTGTTTCGTCGCGCGCGCGTCCGTCGTGCCCCCGACGCCGCCCCTCCCCTGCGAGCCCCTTCTGCACTGCCGGTGAGGACCTCGCCGCGCTGCTCCTGCGCCGGCTCACTGCCACCCGTGGCAACTGGCTGTGCGGAGAAAGGAAAGAAAAAGGAGAGGAGGAGGTGGAGTGGGTCCCGGTTGAAAGAGATGTGGTAGGCTGGCAAGTTAAAAAAGAAAAGAAAAAAGAAGCAGCATCGACCGGGCCAATCGGTATGGGAAGAAAAAGAAAAAGGGAGAAAACCGGCTGATTGTAGTCGGTCGAGAAAAAGAAAAAGAAAAAAAATTGAGGAAAGGAAACCGACTAGAAGGAGTCGGTCAGAGAGAAAAAGGCAAGAAAAAATTCGGCTACGTCAGTCCGGCTGACTTCATTTGTCTGTCCGATTCGTCCGGATCGGTCCCCATTCTGGCTGAATCGGGCCAACTCCGCGTGACTTTATTCTGTTTGGTTGCTGATGGGGCCGGCTAGGCCCCGTTCGAGCTGGTCCAGGCTGGCTCGGCACGTCCCGGCGCGTTTGGTTGTCTAACCGGCTGGGCCCGGCTATGCCGCGTTTTGTTGCCTGTCCGGCTGGAACGACAGTTGGACTGTTCCAGCACCCGCAACGACTACGGAATCGTGTCTTCGACCATACCGCGCCAACTGCTACAATGTGAGTGTTTTTCCGACCTCGAGCAACCCTCGAGAGCCCGTCAGATGTTGCTTTGCTGCCTGCTTTCAGTTTTCCGGCTCCGACAACCCCTATCCGGGGGCTCGCCGGTTGGTCCGACCTGCTAAGTCTGTAAACCGACTGAGTAGTGTGTGATGATGTCAGTGGCCCACTCTTAGTCTCAGCTACAGACCGCAACCAGGATGTCCGGCTAGCAAGAGCAAAAGCCCGAGGCATCCCACATGAAAAATGGCGAAGGATGCGACAGATCGGACATTCCTGCCTTGTTCCTAGTTGGTATTTTCCGGCTGCTCAACCTCTAGTACCGTGCGCAATGTACTGTCATCTCCCCCTTCGGTTCCGGCTCCAGACAGCAACCCAGCTGGCCGCCAAGGACACAACGTAAACATGAGAGAGCACGAGAAAGCGACTAAGTGTTCAGAGAAGCACGAGCTAGTTTTTAAAAAATAAAACCGTTATCCAGTTGATAGCATGTATGTTATATGTTGATGTACTGACAATCAATTCTGTTTGTTTGTTTTGGCACGACTGCACCGAGTCGGATTTCAAGGGCATTTGAAGATTCAAAGCACCTGGCGTTGCCAGCTACTTTGAATCTCGGGGCGACACCCACCGGGTGCGCTCGCGCGCCCCCGTGTAACCAAGTCTCTGATCCGACTGAAGGCGTTCAGCCGGATAGCAAGTTCGAGGTGTCGAAAAGGGCAAGAGATAGAAGATTCGAAGCACCTGTCTCCGTCAGCTACTCCGAATCTCGGGGGCTACACCCCGTAGGGGCGCTCACGCGCCTCCCGCGGTAGTTGTGTTTCTTCCCAGGCTAGAGGTGTCTAGCTGGAAGCCATTCAAGAACTTCATCTACAACGACAATGAGAAGTTTTGTGGAGCTCGTGCGAATTTCCCCCTCCATGTGAAATCAGCGTGAGCTCGGGGGCTAGTGTCGGGGGGGGGGGGGGATTATCCCCAGGTACCCCAAAGAAGCACCCCAATACAAGTAAAAAGGCAAAAGGACAAAGGAAATAAAGAAAAAGCAGCAGCAACGTATCCTGGGCCGGCTGGAGCCTCCCAGCCCGCCCATAGGCGTGCCACCTTCTCCTCCCGGCTGAGCCGCGCCAGCCGGCCCACCCTCGCTCCTCTCTTGCGCCTCCTGGCTCCCCCCGGTCGGGCCGTCTCCACCTTGGGCCGCGTCGCCTCCTCCCGGCTGGCTTCTTCCTGCTCGCCCGCCCGGTTGGGCCGTGAGCTGGCTGGGCCTCCTGCGGCTCCTCCCGGCTGGGCCGCTAGTCGGACTCCCGGTCTCTCCCCCTCGCCTCGCCCAGTTGGGCCGCCTCGCACCGCCAGTCCCCGCTGGGCCGGTTGGCCAGCTCGACCTCCGCCTTGCCCTGGCTCACGATGGCAGCAGCGATCGCCAGCAGCTGCTGTTCCCCAGGACGGATCGGTGGAGCGCTGACTGGCTCCCTCCTCTAGTTGACAGCAGCCCAACTGCTATCTCTCTACCGATCAGCACTAGCTAGTAGCATCAGATTCCCTAGGAAACGTACGAGAAGAAGGACGAGAAGACGTCGACAGGACTCAGAGTACCGAGGCCACGCTGCTTACCTATGCAATAGTAGACACTATGTATGACACCATGTATACTTTATCAGATGACATAGGCAATAGTACTAGTTAGGCAGCGGGTCCCACCTTTGTCCCTTGGGCCTCAATATAAGGCACCAGGGAGGGAACTCATTCAGGCAGAGATCCACACATCGATCGTTAGCTAGCTAGCTTGCTCTCACTCTCGGCTAGCTAGTTTGCTCACTCGAGCACACATAGACAGATACATACATAGGTTGGTCTCAGTGCATTTAAGGTAGTACCTAGCGAATATAGCTCGAGGAGCACTTGTAGCCCGTGTATCATTCATAGTCAGATCGGCAGGAGTAGGAGTTTTACCTCATCATGAGGGCTCCGAACATGGGTACTTCCTGTGTCCAGCTACACTTGCTTGTATCCAATCCCGCCTGTGAACGCCGTCGATAGCTTCCCTGCTAGTTCCCACACCTCTATCTAACATGTTTAGGTACTGCCGTTCCCAATACAATGACAGTTGGCACCCATCGTGGGGAAAAATATAGCTTCGGCCGGAGTTCTGTTCCGCACGGGACCAATTTTCTTCATCGTAATCGTCGGCTCCGACACCGTTTCGAGTTGCCTGGGGGCTTGTCGCCCTCACGCCGTCGTCATCGACTCCGCCTCATCAAGTTTCTCGGGGGCTAGCCGTCACCGCCGCCGTCGTCGCCTCCGCCTTGCCGAGTTTCTAGGGGGCTCGCCACCGCGGTCTCGCCGAGAGGCTCGGGGGCTTGCTGCCACTGCCGCGCCATCATCTTCTTTGCCGTCTCCGCGCCGTCGTGTTCATCCTCGCCTCCAGCGGCCCGGCCGCATGTTCGTGCGCCCGTGTGCGCCTCCGGCAACCTCCCGCGCATGTGCGCGCCGCGGTCTCGTGTGCCCGGCCTCCTCGCGGGCCCTTCCGCGTTGCCGCATCTGCCTCCGGCACCCGCGCATCGGCCTCGCCTCCAACCAGTTTGCCGCCGCGCTCGAGCTCAAGCTTGCGCGGGTCCGCGCGCCCATGAACTCCCCTGCGCCACCGCCCGACCGTGCCCCTACTTCCTCGCCCCGCCATCACCTCCGCCTCCCCCGCCACGAGCCTCCCCGCGCGCGGATATCGCGCAGCCTTGCTGGCTCCAGGCGCGCTCCTGCTGCGCCCCCTCCGGCCAGCACCGCTGCTTCCGCGTGGCCGTCCCCTGCGTCAGCCGCCGTGTGGCCGTCTCCCTGCTAGTCCCCACACCTCTATCTAACCTGTTTAGGTACTGCCGTTCCCAATACAACGACAGTGTTCTTGTTAATTAATATGTTTGTGCATTCTATTTACATTGTTCTATTCATGATATTATTCTAGTGATTAGAGACGTCTAATCCATTATTGAGGAATTTACTGGGGATTCACGGAGTGTCACAAAACTTATCATTAGTCTCTACTCTTCCATGGGTACCTGACAAGACCATGGGTAGAACTAATAGGCTATTTGCTATAAGTGATTTGTGAAGGCAATAACAGCTTAGGATGTACCGCCCAGAGTTCCTTCAGGATCACTCATGATATAGGTAGGTATAGTGTTGTGAATTGCTTGACCCCAAAGTGACAGATGGGATATCTTGTGACTAGCACACTTGCTTAGGAGTACGGTTGTCCATAGAACTTAATGCCTTTTCTCTAGTTTACCTTGATTGGTCTTGTTACCTTAATACACTATTCTCTTACGAGATGACCCATGTCTAAATAGGGTGTGGACAATTGAGTTGTCTAGTTGCCACTTACCAATGGTGGGAGACAACAGTATATGAGGGACCGCCACAATTATAGTTAACAGCTATTCCATAAGCACTTATCATGCACACCGGTATACACAACATTACTTGAGGACTCATAGCATTAATATTTCATCTCATTGCATTCACCTCTTTTCCGTTTTACTTTTGTTCTAGTTTTCTTCCAGTCCTAGTAGTAGTTATTACAAAACATGTTAAATTCATTTATACTACCAACTTATAGAATAGGCTATTTCCAAACCATCGTTTGGGTGCGAACGTGGTCACATTGACAACGTGTCTACGGGGTCGTGTTCACTGAGCTCCCATCGAGACAAACTCTTTAAATATTTTCTACTTCAAGTACTGCAATAACCTTGTTTTGGTGCAAGAACTCAGCCCATCAAATTGGCAACGTTGCCGGGGAGCAAAGTGTTCGGTTATCTACTCTCACATAGTTTATTTCAGTTTGTTGCTATTATCTTACTGCTTTCTTTTATATTGAAAACAATAAAAAAATTACAAAACCAAAAATTTATAAAAACTATTGCTACTAATAATGTCTTCCGAGATAAATTTAGTTCAAGAGATAGTACAAGCATTGGAGGAGATAAAGGATTCAAGTTCATCAAGCCTGGTTGCTAGCCATGAGTTGATAAAGAAATTGGTGGACCAATTGAAAATGCATTCATTATGGTTATGTGCTAATGATGGATCTTATTGCACAATTTGTATAACAGGTGACCTCCTTAATTTTCAATGTGAGTGTTCCAACAATCCTACTCTAGCAATAATAGAGATAATCCTATGCTAGTTTGGAAGTACTAGAATACTTTATTTTCAAAGGTTTATCTAAAATGGTATTTAGACTAGGAAGTATTGATGTTGAAAGTGAAGCACTTGATGGAGTTTTTAATTTAGTTTACCTTATATTCCTCTTTTGCGACAATAATTTAAGTAATAATGCATTGGTATTATATTATATGAAGCGGTCTAAAACTGCCATGGAGAAAGATAACCTTTTGCAGGACTCACTAAAGAGCGAAGAGGAAAAGGAGCACGAGGAGGAAGAACGTATTGATCACCTGCTCACACCTTCCACTCCTACTCTTGATTCTATCATTGCTATTAAAACACTAGTCGATGAAAAGGAGGAACAAAAAGGTGAGGTTGACAAAGAGAGTCAGACTACAACTTTGTTTGTGATGTCTCTCACTCTAGTAGTGATTTTTATGATGCTAAAACTGTTGATAATTGTTCTGCGGAGGCCTTGTGCCTAGACACTCATATGGAGAGCATTAATAATAATGAACTAGAGATAGAACCTCGCTATACAAACATGTAGGGCCCTGAACTCCCTACTATGATAGAAGAATACTATGACGTGTTCTCCTACACAGTTAACCAAGGTAAAGATTTAAGAATTTTATATGAATCTCAAATCCTCTCATTGCAGCTATACACGGAGGCATGTTCACCAAGCTTGGTGCATCAACACTCGCTTGAAAGTGAGAACTTTTTCATCTACATGATGCCGATGCATCGTAAGCGGGTATGACTCCGACCTAACTCTACTTCGAGATGCTCCAAGCTGGTATGTACAACCTCACCTCAAGTCGATATCCCTTGGGATCTAGGTGGGAAATGTATGGAGCATCCTAGCCTGGCTTTATGGCTTTAAAGAGAGCGCTTCCCGGGAGGCAATCCGGAAGTCATTAGGCGTCTTTCTTAGTTTTGTATCTTGAGTCTAGTTGCATTCATGTTGCATTAGCACTTTTATTCTTTGCATGTCTTGCTATTAGAGTAATCTTGTTGAAGTTTCAAAAGGTAGAATTTATTGTTACCATGTGTTGCATAAACTCGGATGTAATTAAATCCCATTTTATACATGCTAAATGTTGTTCAAAAATTTAATCTGTCAAAACATGGTGTTTCGCCTAGTTTTAGGTTAAGAAAGAATCCTTGAAGAAACAGGTAAATTTTGGCGACTCCAGAAGGTTTAACGACCAACTATACGGCGGGAATAAACATTCCGGCCATATAGTTGCGGTCATATAATTATTGATGCCTTCGTCAAAATTCTTTTCCAGGATACAGAAGGTTTAACGACCAACTATACAGCGGGACCTTTTTGGCCCGGTCATATAGTTGCCGCTGAATAGATATCGACACCTGCTTAGAATTCTTATTTCATATTACTGGAAGTCTGACGACCAACTATATCGTGGGAAGTATTTTTCTGGCCGTATAGTTCCGGTCGTATAGTTGGTACGACCATAAAATCGCTATGGGAAGGTAACCCCGGTATCAAAATTTCGATATACTTTCTCCCTACTTCTTCTAAAAACACCTTGAAACTCCACATGGGATCTTCTCCCTTGATCGAGGGGAAGCCGAATATCCGCAAGCAACAAAAGTTCTACCTAAGTATCTTCCTAAACTGTAATTCTCTATAGAAGTTCATGTTTTCTTTTTATTTTCCTTTTATCGGTGGGGTAAACGAACTATGTTCATATACAAAACCGATGCATTTTATTGTGTGTTATTTTCACAAGGACTTGAACCTTGTGTGATAATGTGTACGGTAGTGCCAACCCTGCAAATACTCGCATGAGCCACTTGGTTGCTTCAATTCAATGTTTCAACAATTAGTGTCTGGTAAAACCTTCCAACTCATACCTCTTTTAAATAAACATATAGGAGCTGCACACTCATGTTTTATATATAATAGGCTGGGTCTCGAGGCCTTATACGGACATGTTACATATTCAGGATTACAATACTAATACAATGTCAGTTCATATTTCCTTATCTAGCAAAATTGTGACTTTCGTCGGATGCCTCATGGGGCTTCTTTTTTGGTCATCATGGTCCATGAGCCTTTATGCAGCTAGGGTAAGCAATCATAAGCACCCGAGTAATCATATCCAGGTCAGTAGCCCCAAGACTCCATCCGAATTGTAGATTCGGGTTGAGTCTCAAATATATTTTTCAAGATTTACAATCGAAATTTCTATGAGATATTTTATCGAAATCTTGTAGGGATTTGGTACAACAGGCCTGATGCATCCGACGGATCGGGAATCTGTTAATAGTTCCTGGGCAAAAACACTGTAGACCTACATCAAATTCAATTCCCCAGGCTTGAACTCAGATTTTTTCTGGCGTAATACAGTTCGAGCCATTAAGGTCTTATCGAATACTGAATTCTAGTCCAATTATATCGGGTACCCAACGTGTCCGTCGGGAATTTTCATCATACCATTGATACGGATAATTTACCGGTAGAGCACATTCTTGCGCGATTAACAGACCATAGATGACAAATCCCGAGGTCTTACCTTCATGCCATGGACACGACATTCAGAGTTTTTACCACGTCGGGCGCGATCCAAGATTTTTGCAATGATTTCATCGACTGTCTTGCTTGGCTGCTGGAATTACTAAAGTTTATCACTTTTTTCTTGGATGATGTTTTGTAGACACTCCCGATGGGAGTAACCTTTTGAGGATACATATATGTAATATTCATCGACGAGGATAAGCATATTTTTGACCTTATATGCATAACATAGTTTTCTATCGGGTGGGCGTCAGCGCTCCCGATGGGAGTAGCTCCCAAGTCTATGTTCGGATCCCTGCATTGGGACATAGGCTCATAATTTTTTGTTAGTTTATCCATAGCAATAGTTTGCAACTTTTTTGAATATTTTACTTGTAATAAAAACTTGTAACAATAAAACTTCTAACTGTGGGTGAATAAACAATGTACATAAAGAAATTCAAGTTTGAGGAACTTATCTTTTATTTAAAGTCTGAAGACGAAGATACATGTTTTGGCATATTCGTCTAGCTGTTGGCCTTATTGAATAATATTTTGGCTAAGAAACCGGGCTATAGGCCGTTAATTATTGCAAATTGCAACAAATTATAAGCGTAAAAACTCCATAGTTGTGCGACGTTCCATGGATTGGAATATTTGACCCCTGTCTTCTTATCTTGAAGCTGATACACCCCGCCAGGGATTACTTCTTAATGATGTAAGGACCTCCCCAAGGTGAATCCAATTTTTGATGACCATCTTGCTTGAGGTGAAGGACTAGGTCTCCAATGACGAAGGACCTAGGATGCAATCATCGACTATGGTAGTTGTGTAAGTTCTACTGATAAACAGTGGCCCTTTGTAAGGCAACATCGCGAGCTTCATCAAGTGCGTCAACGTCATCTTCAAGTGCTTCCCAGGATGCTTCCTCGTCATATTCAGTGACCGGTGGAGATTCGTGAGTTACTTCGACTGGAAGGATAGCTTCAATGTTGTGGACCAGAAAGAAAGGTGTCCCCTGCGTCGAATTATTTGGACTGGTGTGCAGGCTCCATAAAACATAGGGTAACTCACCAACCCATGCTCCTTTTGCTCTATCGATTGGTGCTAGCAATCTTTTCTTTATCCCAGCAGTTACGAGACCATTGGCTTTTTCCACCTACCCATTGGTTTGCGGGTGAGCAACTGATGCATATCTTACTTTTATGCCCATCTCCTGGCAGTATTCTTTGAACTCATTGGAGGTGGAGTTAGTTCCATTGTTGGTGATGATGTTGTTTGGTACCCCCCAATCAGAATACTATTGATTTGATGAAGTTCACAACCGAAGTTCCATCCTGGCTGGTAACAGGCATTAGTTCAATCTATTTTGTGAATTTGTCAACTTCTACTAGCAGAAAGACGTGTCCTCCCGGCGATGATTGGTGAAGTTTGCCCACCATATCAAGTCCACATTGAGAGAAAGGCTAGGCGAGAGGCATGTGATTTAATTCAGTAGTAGGTGCACCAGGTTTTGTTGCAAATCGCTGACATGCTTCACATGTTATTACAATATATTTTGCATCTTGTATTGCTATTAGCCAGTAAAACCCTGCCCGGAATGCTTTGGCAACAATTGCTTGACTGCTGGCGTGATAGCCACATAGTCCTTCATGTATGTCTTTAAGTATAACTTTTCCTTCATCAGGTGTAACACATCGTTGTGACACACCCGAAATACTTCTTTTGTAAAGTTCTCCTTTGATGATTCTAAAAGCTTTTGATCGTCGGGTGATTCGTCGAGTTTCTATCACGTCCTTAGGGATTTCTCCCCTTAGCATGTATGCTACATATGGTTGCATCCATGTAGGATCCACTATCATGACTTCATCGACTTCTGGCTCTTACGCAAGGATTTCTTCTATGTTTTCATGTGGTGGCGTAGCCCCCGAGTCTTTTTGTGGCTTGACCTTTTTCCGTGCCTTGGGCACAATAACTTTAGAGACCCTTTTCGCTTTGATGGAGCGTTCCGTTATTTCTTCCCAAAAAACTCCGGGTGGTACTGGCAAGCATAAGGACATGATGTTTGCCAAATAATCAGCCTCTTGTTGCTTGCTCTCCCTATGTGTGAAACTTCACACCTATCAAATTGAGCTTCCGTAATGATGTACAGATCATGATAGGCGATCATGTTGTAACTGTCAGCGTCACACTTATTCATTGCTTGTCATGCCACAAGGTTGGAATCACCAAATATTTTTAGGCGAGTTGCACCACAAGCTTTAGCCATACTCATACCATGCAACAAGGCCTCATACTCAATTTCATTATTGGACGCATTTGCAAAATTCATCCGAAGTACATACCACATTTTATCTCCTTGGGGTGACACTAATATGACTCCTTCTCCTGATCCTTCCGTTCTTTTTGACTCGTCGAAATACATTATCCATGCCCTAGAGAGGTCTGGTGGGCCTGCGCACTGTAATTCTGTCCATTCAGTGATAAGTCAGGTAAAATCTATGATTTAATTGCTTTGCATTTCTCGTACGTGATATCTCGAGGGGATAGCTCAATTCCCCATAGAGAGACGCGCCATGTAGCTTCTAGATTGTTGAGAATATTGGAAAGATGTGCTTCATTGACCACTATGATCGGGTTCTCCAAAAAATAATGATGCAACTTTCGTGCTGTCATGAATACTCCATATGCTAGTTTCTAGTAGTGCGGATACCTTTGGTTTGATGGGGAGGGGAACTCACTTAGAAAATAGACTGGTCTCTAAATACCATGGGTTTCCCTTCTTCGAGTCACACCACGACTAGAACTATGCTAACCACCTGATTAGTGGCGGCAATGTAGAGGAGTAGGGGTTCTTTTTCTCATGGAGACGCGATGATAGGGGATGTCAAAAGTGTTTTCTTGAGGTCTTCAAAAAGCATGCTGAGCCTCATAAGAACATAAACTGCTAGTGCTTTTTCTCCTAGGCGGGTGATGAAATGACTGAGTGTTGCGACTCTCCCGGCTAGCTGTTGCACACCCTGAAGATTTATTGGCTTTTTCATTGTGAGAATTGCCTGTATTTTTTCGGGATTGGCTTCGATTCCTCTTCTGATATAAGGTATCAGAGGAATTGTCCTTCAGGGACTCCAAAGGAACACCTTGTTGGGTTGAGCTTGATGTAATACTTGTTGAGATTTTCGAATGTTTCCTGTAGGTCACTGATAAGGGTTGACACTTGTTTTGTTGTAACTATGACATCATTGATGTAAAATTGTACGTTTGTTCCAATTTGACTTCCTAAACAATTTTGCATCATCCGTTGATATGTTGCACCCATGTTTTTTAGTCTGAAGGGCATTGTTGTGTAGCAGAATACACTATAGGGTGTGATAAATGTTGTTTTATCTTGGTCCTCCTCCTTCATCCGAATTTGATGGTACTCTAAATAGGCCTCCAAAAAGGAAAGGTGTTCGCACACCGCAGTTGCATCGATTATTTGATCGATTTGTGGCAGTGGGAAGTGGTGCTTTGGACAGTGTTTGTTCAATGCGGTGAAGTCAATTCACATCCGTAGTTCTTTTGTATTTTTATTTGGGACACATACTG
This sequence comes from Avena eriantha, assembly GCA_910589775.1. Classification (NCBI taxonomy): domain Eukaryota; kingdom Viridiplantae; phylum Streptophyta; class Magnoliopsida; order Poales; family Poaceae; genus Avena; species Avena eriantha. The sequence continues at coordinate 541,647,660 of OU342742.1, forward strand.
GGTTTGCGACCCACTCTGCTTTCTTCAATTCCTTGATGAATTTAGCATCGGTTAGGCGATGGAGCTCGTTTCCAATGGCCTTTCGTTTGGGTTCCGCGAATCGGTGAATTGTCTGTTTTACTAGTTGCGCCTTTGGATCCAAGTTTAGTGCATGCTCAGCGAGTTCCCTGGGGATTCCCGGCATGTAGGCTGGTAGCCATGCGAAAATCTCCCAGTGCTCATAGAGGAACTCGATGAGCGTGCCTTCCTATGCGGGATCAAGATTGGAGGCCACAAAGGTCACCTTCTTCGGGTCGGCGGGATGGATCTGGACTTCCTTTTATCTTTTGCGGTGTCAAAAGCCAGTCGAGATTGACACGTGCTACTGCCTGAGGTTCTGCATTTGCTGACTTTTTGAGTTTCTAAAACTTGATTGCCATCCCGAAGGATTCATATATTTTATTGAATTCTCGATCGCAATTATCGGAACGTGAAAAACTGCCCTTTACTGTGATGACTCCTTTAGGGGATGGCATTTTCATGACCAGGTATGCATAATGTGGTACTGCCATGAATCGTGCAAAAGCTAGGTGACTAAGAATCACATGATATTGTGACGACCAGTCCATGACTTCGAACTCGAGCTTTTCGCGCCTGAAATTTTCTTTGGATCCGAAAACAATGTCAAGAGGTATTTTCCTAAGGGAATTTTGGCTTTACCTAGGACTATGCCGTGGAAGGATATTTCTGTTGGTACTAAATTTGCCAAGGAGAAATTCATCGCCTTAAGTGTCTTTGCATAAATTAGGTTGATCTTTCTCCCTGCATCCATGAAGACTTTTCTCATATCAAATCCGCCCACTTGCACTTATATTATTAGGGAGGAGTGGCCCGGTCGTGCGACTCTAAATGGGTGATCAGATCTACTGAACGTGATTTCCTATTCTAAGAAATGGAGATACTCGGGTGTGGCCGGTGGCGCCATTTCTGCCATGTTGACTTGCCGCGTGATCAGTTTCTGGATCCTATTGGATGGGAACCCTTTATGAATCATCGACATTGCGCCATTAGACCTGGGGTATTCATTTCCTTGATTTGCTGTGTTTTGTGGCTGCCCTGCTGGTGGATGTACTGGTGGTGGTGGTGCGCCAATGGCAAAAGTGCCAGGTGTAGTGGCGTATCCTTGGTTTGCTTCTTCGGTTGCCTTTGTGTTGCATACTTCCTACATTTTTAAGAATGTTCGGCAATCCTTCATGAGATGGTTGGATCTCCTTTTACCCGTTGAATCGATGTAGAAGTGCATATTGCAGGGTCCCTCCAACATTTGCATTGGTGACATTGGTGGCTCCCGAGATCTTGGTTGATACCACTGTGTTTGCTGGCTCTGTCCAACATCGTCTCTGTTGCTACGGTACCTGCTGTTGTGATCGATATTTCTTTTATTGTCCCCTCCTGAGAAACTAGCTCCAACATAGCTTGGTCCGCTGTATCCGTTGTTGCTTCATCGTCTTCTATCATTGTTGTGCATGTACCTGTCTTCTTCGGGTGAACCGCGTCTTCTCCATCGGCCCAGCGATTTGCCATATCCATCAATTGTTAAATTGTTTTGGGCTTGACTTGTCCCATTTCTTCTATGAATTCTCGTCGGCAAAGACCGTCATTGAAGGCATTGATTGCCCTTTCATCAGTTATGGCTTTAGCTGAATTTTTATGATGTTCCACCACTAGATGAAGGCTCATATTGATTCTCCTAGCTTCTGCTTGCATGCTCACAATTTCTCCAAAGATGTGGGTCGCTTGAACATGGACTGGAAATGTCGGATAAACTTGTCCTCAAGGTCGTTCCAACTACTGATGGAATCTTCGGGTAACTTCCTTACCTAGGAACAGGCAGCACCGGTTAAGTGCAGCTGCAAGCTCGGCATCGCGGTGGCTTTGGAGCTACCTTGTAGTTTGATGGTAGCTAGGTAATCTTACAACAAAGCTTTGAGTTCCTGGAGGCCGTCGTATTTTTGTCGATCATGAGGGAGTTTGAAATCTTTGGGTGCTGGAGTATTGTGAACACGTTGGGTAAATTAACTAGCTCCACATAGTTCATGCTCGTCCTCACTTTCACCGTTGTAGTATCTTTGGCTGCTACGCTCCTCTTTGGATCTGTCAATCCTATGCTGCGTGATGTGTCTCTTGCATCATTTCATAGCTTAGAGCCCCAAAAGTGCAACCGATGTGGCGACTGCGATCGTCGGGTGTGCCCCACCTGCCGAGGACTACTGCGTCGACATGTGGATCTATCGGGTTGATGTGTGACTCCTTGTTCCACTTGCGCAAGAGATGCACCGACCATACCAAGATTCATGAGAGCGGAACGATGGAGAGCTGCACGGGGATCGTCGGGTGCTGGTTGAGTAGTGAGCAGGTATGTTTGCGAAGAGACAATTTGGCTTGAGCCATTTTTGCTTTAATGTGTCATGTTGGGTCTACTGACATAAACGACAAATTGAGGTCTCCGGTAAGTTCGTTTGAATTTGGCTTCAGGGATATTTTGAAGTCACGAGGCTCCCCTCCTTGGCTGTGCTCCTCCAGTTATGCTCCCCGATCCTCGGGTAGAAGTTTGATGGGCCCGCCGAAGGCTGGATTCGTCGGCTAGCCTTTTTCTCTCGTCGAGATGCCTCTGCATCCTTAGTAGATCCCTTTTCTTGTGATGGAGAAGGTATTGATATTCCATTAGTTCTTCGCATGTGGCATTGGCCATCATTGGGACCGCACCCGATATTGCATCCCTTGCTTTTTTCTATGCTCCAGGTGGTAACCTGAGGGTTTGACGCTCGGCTTCGTGCGGTTCTCCTCCTCCTTAAACTATGCAGTTGTTCATCACGTCTCCTCCGTTTCCATGATATCCTGCATTGTCATCCGACAAATTATCATTGGGATGAAGGATAGGGTTTCCGTTGCAGTCGAGCTGTGTTGAGGTTTCCCCGATGATCACGCACACTTGGTGGTGCGTTATGTATGAGCTGGTGATGTCTTCGTCGGATCCAAGGGAGACACTTTTCGGGGATCAGTGAAGTCCAGCAGTTTCTGTTCTGGGGATATTTGGGCCATCCTGATTCTGAAGTCGATACTTTCACCGATTTCTTCAGGTTCAGTGTTTATTGGGCTTGATCCACATGGTGGTGTTAGCTGGGGATCTGATCCAAGCAAGAGACCATTGTAGAGACCGTTAAGATCCCCGGATCTGTTGATTCCCCAGAGTTTTCTTCGCCATTTGCCGGCTATGGTGTGAATTGTTCGGATGATATGATGGATGATGCAGGCATCACCATAGGCGCAACTTTTTCGACCGATAGTTCCGATGTAATCGGAGCCAATAGGTGCGATTCTTTGGGTTCCTCCACATGAAAGTGGAAACTTCCGATGATACGATTAGATCCGCCGTTGAAGTTGGTGGGAACCTTGACAGGGGTGGGCAGGCATGGTACCGCTTCTGTTAGCTTGTTGCTTGATGAGGAGGGGTCCATCGAATTCATGACTCCATCCTTTAGGTTTCCCACAGACGACGCCAATTGACGAGGGGTAACCTTGGCAATGCCCATGGTTATTGATGGCTCAATGCACGCCGCCTAGAAAAGTGCTGGTGCGTGGTTGATGTAGAGCTCGTTGGGAACCCCAAGAGGAAGGTATGATTAGCACATCAGCAAGTTTCCCTCAGTTATGAAACAAAGGTTTAATCGAACCAGTAGGAGCAAGGAAACACCCCCAAAGGTGTTACTAGCTGAGCTTTGGCAGGGCGCACTACCGGTGCTAGTAGCAACGTGGAGACCTGCACAACACAACCACAGAACTTTGTCCCCAACTTGCGATGAGGTTGTCAATCTCACCGTGTTTTGCAGAAAACAAAGGATTAAACGTATCGAATGGAAAGAAGTAAAAGTTTGCATAAAGTAACACAAAGAAGTAAATAGTTTGTAGATTGTATGTAAAAGACAAGGACCGGGATCCATAGTTCACTAGAGGTGGCTCTCCTTAAGATAGATAACATGCTGGGTGAACAAATTACAGCGGGGCAATTGACAAACACCGAGAAAGCAATACATGCATATACTAATCATCTTGACTCCTTTGAGACTTGATTGGCATTACAACATAATACATAGACCGCCATCCAACTGCATCTATGACTAATAATCCACCTTCAGGTTATCATCCGAACCCCCTCCAGTATTAAGTTGCAAGAAACAGATTATTGCTTTACGAACTGCGTGTAAAGTAAACAATACGATTGTTCTATGAACAAAGGATTGTTGTTTTCTCCCTAGTAGCAACAGCACATCTAGTACCTTAGAGATTTCTATCACTTCCCCAGATTACCAGAGGCATGAACCCACTATCGAGCATAAATACTAACTCTTGGAGTTGCTAGCATCTACTTGGCCAAGATAGCTACTAACAACGGAAAGCATGCAAGATCACAAATAACAAAGACATGATAGAATCAATAATCAATCTGAAATAGCATCTCAATATTAATCGGATCCCCGCAAACACAACATGCAGAATTACAAATAGATGATCTTGATCATGAACGGAGCTCACAAGATCTAAACATGAAAGCACAAAGGAGGAGAACCAGCCATCTAGCTACTACATGGATCCGTAGTCCAAGGATGAACTACTCACGCATCACACCGGAGGCTTGCATGGTGATGAAGAAGGCCTCCAGGGTGAATTCTCCTCTCCGGCAGGGTGCCGGGAAGAGCTTCATATCCCTCCCGATCTAGGGATGGAGATGATGATGCCTATAGAATCTTTCGTGGATTTTTGATCGGGTACTTAGGGTTTACGTCCCGAGGGCATCTTATAGTCTGAAGGGGAGGCCGAGGGGGTGCATGGGCTGGCCACACCACCCCTTGGCGCGGGTCAGGCGTGGCCAGGTGGTGTGGCCTCCCTCTGGCCCCTCTCCGTCTCGTATTCTGGCACTTGATGACATCCAGAAAAATAGGCACTTTGGCTTTTGTCCCGTCCAATTCTGAGAATATTCATTTTCTGACTTTCCTCGAACCAAAAACAGCAGAAAACAGGTAGCTGGCACTATGGCTCTTGTTAATAGGTTAGTCCAAGAAATCATATGAAAAGTACTCCAAAGTTGGAACAAAACACAAGAAAGTGGATACAACCAAGCATGGAACATCAAACATTATAGATACATTTGCAATGTATCAGTTATGGATTTAGGGTTTTGAGGAGAAGAGAACGCTGGGGGTTTCATCGGATGTCAGACATACAAGGGAGTCGAAGTCGTTCGATTATCGATGGACAATGAGGTTACAAGTTGCTTGGGAGTTTTTCCATACCTCTCCACTGGCTCCTCCCAGCCTATATAATAGGATGGGTCCCGAGGCCGTATACGGATAGGTTACATATTCAGGATTACAACACTAATACAATGTCGGTTCATATTTCCTTATCTAGCAAAACTGTGACTTCCGTCGGATGCCTCCTAGGCCTTCTTCTTTGGTCTTCATGGGCCATGAGACACTATGTAGCTAGGGTAACCAATCATAAGCACCCGAGTAATCATATCCATGTCATCTTGTATCGAGTGTAATGTGTTACTGAATGTATTCAGTGTATCTTCTATCCAATGTACACTGAATTTTACACTAAATGTATTCCGTGTAAATCCTTCTAGTTATTCAACTCAAAAAGTTAAACAAAATGAACATGTTTGATGAGTTTAGGCCAAAGTAGACTCAACAAATAGGTTCTAGTCCTATGTTCCTTTTTTGTGTTGTCCTGAACCAAACTAGATATATCCTGAACCATCAGTGCTATTTTGGAACTATCTATGTAAGATAAAACTTTTTGTGTAAGATAAAACTTTCCGTGTAAGATAATTCTTGTTGACATGTTGTTAACTTCTTCATATCACTAACACTAGCATCTTATACATGTTGCTAACTTCTTGATATTAGTACACATAAACAAAATAGGAACAGTTCACATAATAAGTAGCTACTGGTTCATTCCACTTCACTGACCATTACAACACAAAATAAGTAGCTACTAGTTCATTCCACTTCACTGGCAATTACACCACACAGTTCACATAAGTAGGCGTAGCAGGTTCAGTACAGACATAAGTAGGCATAGAAGGTTCAATACACCATAGCACATTACAAACAATTTGGTCTTCAGGTAACTTGGTCCTCACTTGCCTGCAGGGAGCCCCACCATGGTCAGACGCAGTCTTCCTTCATGTGTTGGTTCAAAGTCAAATAGGATGAAGTCTCCCCCTTCAATGTTGAATGTTTGCACAACACACTCCCACCCATTTGTCAGCATTGCATTGTTTATAAACTGTCCCATCTTCATCCTAATGCTAACCTCCTCGTCATCAAATCCAATGGCTTCAGCATAGATGTCCACAAGTTCTTCGAGATAACTTTGTACATGTGTTTTTGAGAATGCAACTCCAATATCCTATCATAGAAGACAAATTTGGATACATTAGAATTCAGAAAACTACAATGAACTTAGAAACTAAAATAAATTTAGGTCACATTGTAGGTACCGGTTTTCATTTATCAGGAATGACATTGGAATTGGTGCTATGTATATAGTACTTCATGCTGTCTAAAGGAGAATCTTCAAAGAAATCATAGATAAATTCACTTGTTCCTTATTCAGGTACATGTCATTGCCAAACATGCAGTACAGATCAATCAATTTCTTCCCAACATGGAGATGTCCTTAAAGAAATAAACACAGTATATGTTACAGATTTTTCTTGCAGAATTACACATGAGCTTGAAACATCAATTATTGAAAAATAGTAGCAGATTGTATCTCTAAACATCAGCTTATGCTTCTTCTTTGTTGAAGCTTCCTTGGTAGTCCCAAGATTCATCTTCTTCTTTGAAGTTGAAGTGTCATTGCATGTGAAACAGTAGTATTTTTGCAGGTGCATAAGTTCATCATCTTAGCAGGGTTGCTTCATCAGATGAATCATCACTTAGGAAGACAATTTCTTGCCCACTAGTCCCCATCTGTGGAAAAGACACATAGATCCTTAATAACATGATGTAAATCACGTATTACTGCAAATCTAAGCAAATCACTAAGAAAGAATTAGAACCCTAGATTAAAGCTAATCAAGAAATCAGAGCAAATCTAAGAAAATCACTAAGCAAGAATTAGAACCCTAGATTAAAGCTAATCAAGAAATCATAGCAAACCTAAGCAAATCACTAATCATGAAATCATAGCAAATCAAAAATGATTAGGAAGAGAGTGGAGTGGAACCTACAACTTGGAAGATCGACGCACTCACTTTCACGACGGCATCAGTGAGACTGCTCTTCACGTCGGCGACTGCTTCACTTGGCATCGACGGCGGCTAAAAGAAATGGAAAAACCTAGTCGCTGCACCGGTCACCCTAACTTATAGTCGACGGCGTGCTTTCTAAATAAACCCCTGATAATTTTTAAGTTGTCATGATCTATCCCTCCACCTCTGTGGCTATTGGCGAAAACCCCCTCTACCCCACCAAACCAGTGCATCTCCACCTCATTTCAAAATCCTCCACCACTGCATTGCCCTCCTCCTCCTCCTCTGCCGCATCGATCTCCACCTCCGCATCTCCGTGCTCCACTGCCGCATCTCCATGCTCCTCCTTTGTCACATCTGTGTGCTCCACTGCGTAGGTCACCGCGTCGCTCTCCTCCTCCGCCACCACATCGCCCTCCTCTCCTCCTCTGCCACCGCATCGATCTCCACTACCACATCTCAGTGCCCCACTGCCGCATTGCCCTCCTCCTCCTCTGTCGCATCTGCATGCTCAACCGCCTAATCCCCACCGCGTAGGTCGCCGCATCGCCCTCCTCCTCCACTATTGTGTCATCAATGACAACCTCGCTGTGATCCGCTGCAGAACGGATCAACGGCACCAAGGTCTGGATCCCCGCCGCTCGTTCCTCACATGTCGATCCCGCTACCACAATAGTGAGACCAGTTCGTTTGGTGAGATTTCCCTACTAACTCGTAGTTATACTACTCTAAATTGACTGAATAATATATAAGTTGGTCTTAATTGACAGAATAATGTCCTACCATCTTTGTGCAATTGCAAGGAAATTTTAATTGTTTTGTGTGTGTATGCTTATTTTAGCTTGTCATAACTCAGAATTTAGATAAACATGGATAAGAGATGGCTTCTACACCTTGATCAAGTCCTGAATATTCTGCTGGGTTTAGTATTTTTTTAGCACATGCTGCTAAACATGCAGGAGTGCAATGTAAAGTTCTATGCCAATGCAAAATTTGTTATAATAGATTTTGGAATATCCTCTAGTCTGGTTACTAAACATTTGGTATGCAACGGGTTCATGAATTCTTATTCCAAATGGGTTTTCCATGGAGAAGATAATGACCAACCTGAACCTGAAACTGCACCTAGATCAAATTCTAAACCTACAACAGCAACTTTGCTGGAGGAACATAATAATACTGATTTTGATGACTTAGTTGAGAGTAATGAGATGGATACCATGCTTCTTGAAAATTTTGGCATGTATGATACTAGGACTTTAGTACTAGATGAAGCCCAAGACAGTGAGGATGAGGGCAGCGAGGAAGAAATTTAAGATACTGGGGTAGATGTTGACCAAGAAGTTTATCAGGAACTAGTGAGGGATGGCAGTTAGGAGTTGTTCCTAGGATGCAAATCTTTCTCAAAGTTTCATTTTCTAGTTAGGCTACAGAACATTAAAAATACCTAGAAGATTCCTAATGCTTGCTATGATGAAATATTGTCCCTGTTCAAAGAGGTACTACCATAGGGACACACCATTTGTAAAGTAAAAAATTTCCATGCATCCAAAAGATACATAAAGGATGTAGGTATAGGATACAAGAGTATTGATGCTTGTAAGCATGACTGCATAATGTTTAGAGTATATTACTCTAATGCATCAGAGTGTCCTGTCTGCAAACTAGTAGATGGAAGAGTGAGAGTACAGGAGTTAGTGGAAAAAGGATGCACAGGGTTCTGAACAAAGTAATTAGGCATTTCAAGTTGAAGCCTAGAGTTAGAAGACTTTTCATGTTTTCTAAAACATCACCACACATGACTTGGCATAGTGATGGCAGAACTAAAGATGTAATGATGAGACATCCAGCAGACTCCCCACCATGGAAAACATTTGACTCAAGACACAAGTTCTTTAGTGATGACCGCATAAACGTTAGGTTTGCACTGGCAACAGATGGATTTAACCCATTTGGGACCAAAAAGTTGGCCTACAACATATGGCTTATTGTTCTAATTCCACTCAACATTCCTCCTTGGATTTGCATGAAGCAGTCCAATTTCATCTTGAATGTGATTGTCCCTGGTAGGAACGGTCCTAGAAAGGAGTTAGATGTGTACATGTAGCTTACAATAGAAGATCTCCAAGAATTTTGGAATCCTGGATTCTGGATGTATGATGCAGTTACTGGAGACAAGTTCTTGCTGCGTGCGGCCTTGCTTTGGACTATATCTGACTGGCTAGGGAGAGGATGTCTTAGTGGTGAGAGCCTGGTTGTTTGTTCTCACTATCTGACAAACACTTGCTCTAGGTGGTTAAAGCATGGGAAGAAAACAATATTTTTAGGAAACAAAAACTTTTTGGATGATGACCATGTTTATAGGCTACATCTTGATTCTTTCAATGGAAAAGAAGAATTGAGGGAGCCACCAGTTAAACCTACAGGGAAACAAATATCTGTCATGACTGCAAATTTGGAAACACAATATGGGAAGTTACAAAGGCCCAAGAGGAGAGATGGGAAAAGGAGGAATGATGATGAATAGAATGAAGATATCTAGGTTCACAGTGTGGAGGACACTTTCAAGAAGAGAAGTGTGTTCTTCCAACTAGAATATTGGGAGACACTCCTTGTAAGACATAACCTGGACAACATGCACGTACAGAAAAATGTGTTGGAGAACATATTTAACACTATACTAGATGTGGATAGAAGATTAAAGGATAACTTAAATTCTAGGTTGGACCTAAAATAAATAAATATTAGAACTATTTTGCATGCTGATATGTTAGGTACTAAACCTCCAAGAGCCATTTATCAGATGGTATCAGAAGGGAAAAATATTTTCCTCAAGGTTATTAAGTATGCAAGATTCCCAGATGGATATGCATAAAACTTTTATTCAAAAGTAAATCTAGATGACAAGAAATTGACAGACTTGAAAAGTCATGAGTGCTACATTATAATGCATGACTTGATGCCCTTGGCATTGTGTAGGTCATTGCCTCACAGTGTATCTGTACCACTAGTAAGGTTGTGCAGGTACTTCAAGGCTCTATATGCTAAAGTTATAGATGTCAGGGAAATTGAGAGGTGGGAAGTTGAGATTCCAGAAATCATGTGTAATATGGAATTGATCTTCCCTCCTTTATTTGACATGATGGTTCATGTGACTATCCACCTTGCATATGAAGTTAGAGTAGTTGTGCCAGTGCAGTACAGAGACTTGTGGAGTACTGAGATGTTCATGGGTACAATGAAGGACATGGCAGTTAACACAAATCACCTAGAAGGATAAATTGCGGAGAACTACAAATTTTCTGAGTGCCTTACTTTCTGTTCATGATATTTGAAGTACTGTCCCACCAAACTGAATAGACCTCGCAGGCATGATGATAATCCGGGTTATTCTTCTGATTTGCATCCATACTTGAGGAGAATTGGTAGGCCTTTGTGTGCTTTTTCTTCTATTAAACTGGATTAGGTATCATGGTTACAAGACCAAAGGTGTGTGCTAGTGTACTACCCAGATGTTCAGAAATATGCCCAATGAGTCCCTGCCATGATTGTCCCTTTCAACTTTCATTTAATTTAATAACATGTGCTAATATCTTTGTAAAACATGTAGACATCATATGAAGATCTTTCAACTGGATCAATAAAGTCAAAAGGAGAAATTGAGAGAGCACATAACAACCCCATTTCCAAAATGGTTTTGTGAGCGTGTAACTAACTTGAATAAGCATAGCATGTTTCAACTAAAAGTAATGATGAGCAGTAGTACTTACATGTTTCTCTTTCTCTCTCTCTCTCTAGGTACCAAATCAAATAGATCAAGGAATTGATGTACCCCAGTTGAAGCTAAATTATTAGCTCATAAGCCATACATGATGGCCAAAATCTATATGTCAACACCCGGATTTTTCATCCCAGATGCCTATTATGCCATACCTCGCAATCCCAGGATTACCATTTTTGTGAGACATAACAGAATTGATACCATAGTACATCATCCATTACAAACCATAATAAAGGTCTTACAAATAAAGGATCTCATGATCCACTCTTAATACAATCAAAGCAGCGGAAAGTAACATAGTAGGGGCTCCATCTTTAGGGTCACAGGCAATGCTGACGATGGGAGATGATCCTAGTTGTCATAGACCTCCTGCTGTCCATCTTCCTGGTAGTCCTCCTTATAGTCTGGCCACGAGAATAGCCAGGGACAAAGCCATGAGTACTATTTAAGTACTCACAAACTATCACTAACAAGTAAGGTAGTTCTAGTAGGAATCTTAAGCTCTAGGTTTATTTGCAAAAATCCAGGTTTATTTCATAAGGAGTTCAAAAGTAAAGAACCTAATTTAATTTTCTACATCCCCTAAGTGGGAACCTACTTTTCATGTCCACAACCTTGTTGTGGTCAAGTCAAGGTCATAGTTCAATTCACAAGTCATTTTTTGAAAACATCTGACAACGGAACAAAATGGCAACTCCAGTTGTCCATGACCGCAGATGCAGCTATTTCGAATAGTTTGACACTCTGTAGAGGTGTTACACTTTCACCACAATATTCGATACATCCATCAGGGATAACCCTGAATCATCATACTTAGTATGCGGAAAATCAATCATAACCTTTCAATTACACACTCTAGTATAGGCACCTCCCCTATGAGCTTGGCCTCCCAGCCATAGCCATCTGCCATCCTAGGCACTGCATAGGTGGACATTCACATTCATGATGTAGCCTTCGCTCAACCTCTTTCTGCGAGGGAACCCATACTAAGGCATATAAACTTCCAGTTAAGCCCTACCCAATTCAGGTATTGCGGTTGTACGGTAAAATTGGAATGGTATCGCATCCGAACCCAACCATTAGTTTTTATCAAAACTAAGGCTCATGCCTCAAGAAGTTTCATCATCAAACCATTGTGTTTCACAACACATGTCAAAAAAATTCAATAGAATGAATCATCATTCCAAGGTTTCATAATCCTTTTCTCCAATTATTCCCATCTAAAGTGATCGGTAGTAGTTTAGCACTAGCAGCTATCAATGGGGGGTGTGTCACTGATAAGGGGTGCTAATCAAGTGTAACTATCCAAATCTAGTTTTATGCTTTTTATGGCATCTAAGTATAACTACCTAGGCCTAGTTTTATGCTCTTTATGGCATCTATCCTATTTTTCCCATACTCACAAATCACTAACTAAAGGTAAGGAACTTTGGTAAAAGTAAAAGAATAAAGTTTGCAAGTAAAACTTGGGATTGGTATAGTCAAGGTTGCATAACCAAAGCAGGCATAATGCATCTTTCATAGGTTATCTTGCAAGGATGGCTTGCATAGTTAACTTGTAGTGTTAGGCTTGCCTTGAGTAGTGCAGTGGTTGAAGTTCTCTTCTTCTTCGTAGCACTCCTCTTCGTAGCCCGGGTCGGTACTAGTGTCTATAAAGGCATACGAGGTACACAATCACCAAACAAAACTTAACTACTTCTATTTATCACACTAAGGCTCACACTTGATGATCGAGCATCATCACAAACCTCACATGAAATAAAGGACTAGTCTTATTTATCTTATTTTGGAAAAATAATTTCTACTCATTGAAAATACTTAAGATTTAATATTCTCCAATTAAAATATGGGATCATGTTGACACATGTCATCACCGCATATTCTAATACTTGGGAATGTGATTTAAAGTGGTGGTCACATTTTATAAAGTTTAAAACTACTATTTAATAAAATTAAAGTGACTAGAAATGCCCATATAGCATTCTTTTAGTACTAGTCCAAGATCACTGCATGTAAACCTAAATATTTTTACACATTTAGATAGATCTTATCAAATGTGAATTTTTTAGAGTTGGAATCAACTCAGAAGCATTTATGGTTGATTTTTAAAAAATGTTTGAAGTGGCAAAATCCTCTGTCTTGTTATTTTTGGTATAGGTGATCTATAATTTCAAATGGTTTGAATCCAACGGGCTTGGGTAGATAATTTGAATACCTTTCCAACAAAATTGGAATCATGCAATTTGGTTCAGTAGATATCTTTGAAAAGAATTTCAAAGTTACTGATAGGTTAGGGTTTTGAAAATAAAAGAAAAATCTAAATTTGAACGCGGGGCGAACGCGGGAACGGTACTGGGCCGGCCCAACTACACAGCGCACGCAGCGGGCTACTGACAGGCGGGTCCTACGCGTCAGCGACTAAACTAAACCGAAAAGGTACGCTCTATCCTAGACCGTGCGATTAGAGCATGATAGACGGCTGAGCGTCGTCGCCTCCGGTGAACAGCTCCGGCGAGAAACTAACCCTAGCGCTACGGTGGGGGTCGTGTGAGGCTCACCAGAGCTCCATCTAGACTTGGCGATAGGGGCGATCGAACGTGTCGAGGCCAGCGAGTCGAATGGTGGTCGCGATGGCTCCTGGGGTGGCTCCTAGATCCAGTTCCTCTTCTCCTCTGCAGCGGCAGGCTCTAGTGAAATTATGGCGGGCTGGTGCTCGCCTTGCTCCGGGGAGAGGTGTGGGAGGTTTCTGACAGAGAGGGGAGTGAGATGGTGTGGCAAATGAGGGCTGGGGTGGCCTCTATTTATACACCGGCGAGAGGGGCAGAGCGGCATGGCTCGGGCTCGTCGGCGACGCTGTTACAGTGGGTTATTGGCATGGCTGAGGGTAGGGGTCGACGCGGTGCTTTAGGGCGGTTGTCATGCGAGTGATGGCGCTAGAAGGGGCGGTTGAGAACGGTTGGGAGACGTCCGTGCTCTGTGCGAGAACGACAACGTTCGAGATGGCGCACAGTGGCCACGGTTCGTGTGGCGGCGAACGGGCGTGTCTGGGGGTAGCTGGGGTCGCGGTGAGTGCGGGCACACACAGAGAGGGCAAGGCGCGGCGTGTGTGCGCGTGTCGGCTGTGGTGCTCTGGCGCGCTCTCGGCATGGCAGGCAGAGAAGTGGGCACGGTGATTACGGTTGGTCCACGGCTTTTCTCTGGTCGAGGGGTGGACACGGGATGGCGGTGAAGTGTCGCCTATCTCCTAGAGATCGTGGGAGAGGGCGGCATGGTCTGTGGCGAGCGGTGCTTGTTCGACCTGCACAATGAGCTTGGGCTGCGCTGCACTAGTGCGAACGGCAAAGTGGGAGGCTTTTCCACTGCGCTGCTGGACACTAGGGCAACCAGGGGAGAGAATTGAGGCACTAGTGGCAATCAATTACTGCTTCAAATAGTGATTGTTAGGCAAGTGTTTACTGGTGTCTGCCAGGTGCTTGACCAAATGGCCGCATGAATTCAAAGTTTGAATTTTTGGATGAATTTTGGTGAGTGTGTTTTTCACATGCTTGGGTGTCTATGGTTGCTTGGGTTTGCCAAGGTGAATTGATTTGAGTGGTTTTTGAAAAGTGGTGATCTTAGTACATACACTTGATTCAATTTTGCAATGTCCTTTAAAATGATTTGGAATTTGTTTCTGTTAGTTTGTAAAGTTGGCTTGGATTCACTTTTACTTGGTTTACCAAGGGGTGAAAAGAATTGGGAAAGTTTCTGTTAGAAATCTTTTACTAGAAACACTCAAAGTGGTCTAGTGGATAATTTTGGTCAAAATGACCATTTGATCATATGATTCATATTTGATTTTCTTTTCTTTTGATTTTGTTTGTAAATGGCCTAGATGATGTAGTATTCATCTTTAAACCATTCCTTATTATTTGTAGAAATAAAACATGGCAATTGCACTCATTCATACACTAATGCAATTCACACATACACTCATATGAGATATAATAAGAAAAGTTTTTGTTAACCCTAAACTTAGGTGATTAGAACTTGCTAATCTTGTTTAATATTTTTGTGGTGTTACAAACCTTCCCTTCTTAAACAAAATCTCATTCCAAGATTTAATAAAAAAAAACTAGGAACTAAAGAGATTTGGAAACTTAGTCCTAATGTAATCTTCTCGCTCCCAAGTAGCTTCTTCTTCAGTATGGTTGCTCCACTGGATCTTGAGAAACTTGATACTCCGGGTCCTGGTGGTTCTGAAGGCTTCTTCCAAAATACGAATGGGTACTTCATGATAAGATAGATCCTTGTTGATATCTATGGTTCGGTGATCGGTGTTCTTGAACACTTCGGTCTTCTCTAGAACTTCTAGGCATTTGCGAAGTAACAAGATATGGAACACATCATGTATGGATGACATCTCCTCCGGCAGTTCCAGTTGATATGATACTTCTCCTTGGCGATTCAAAATCTTGAAGGGTCCAATATATCTGGGGGCTAACTTCCCTTTAAGTTGAAAACGCTGCATTCCTTTCAAGGGTGATACTTTGAGATATACAAAATCTCTGACATTAAAGGTCAGGTCTCGCCGTCTTTTTTCACCATAACTCTTTTGTCTGGATTGGGCAGTCTTGAGGTGTTCACGGACTTTTTGAACCTTCTCTTTGGCTTCTTATAGGATGTCAGGTTCGAAGATCTGACTCTCTCCTACTTGCGACCAATTCAAGGGGGTACGACACTTCCTTCCATACAGAAATTCAAAGGGGGCCATTTGCAAACTAGCTTGATAACTATTGTTGTATGAGAATTCTGCGAAAGGCAGACAATCTTCCCATTTTGATCCATATTCTAGCACACAAGCTCTCAACATATCTTCTAAGATTTGGTTGACTCTTTCAGTTCGTCCATCGGTTTGCGGATGATAAGTTGTGCTGAAGTTCAGCTTGGTTCTTAAGCCTTCTTGGACTTTCTGCCAAAATCTTGGGGTAAACTGGGTTCCTCGATCTGATACTATGGTCTTAGGTGTTCCATGCAAACTGACGATTCTAGCAATGTACAGCTCTGCTAGCTTCGAACTCTGGTAGGTGTTCTTGACAGGTATAAAATGGGCTACCTTGGACAGTCTATCAACTATGACCCAAATAGAGTCATTTCCCCTACTAGAGGTAGGCAAACCGGTGATGAAATCCATTCCGACAGAATCCCATTTCCATTCCGGAATCTGCAATGGTTGCAAAAGTCCTGCGAGTCGCTGATGTTCTGCTTTGACTCTCTGACAAATATCACACTTGGAGATGTAGCTTCTGATTTCTCTCTTCATCTTGTGCCACCAAAATTGCTCCTTCAAATCCGGATACATCTTTGTTCCTCCCGGGTGAATAGAATAAAGAGTATAATGATCTTCTTTCATGATAACTTGCTTCAACTCGAAATCTTCTGGTACACAGATATGTCCTTTGTACCACAAAACTCCTTCTTCATTTTCGGTGAATCCGGGTACCTTCCCTGTACCAATACGACACTTGATTCCATCGATACTTTCATGTCATTTCTGGGCTTCCTTGATCTGACTGATCAAAGTGGGTTGAAGTTCAATACTGGCTAGGAATCCTTCGCTAACTAGCTCCATTCTAAACTGCTCCAACTCTTCATGCAAACTTGGCTGGGCTTCTTTAATTATGGTGTTTAATCTACACGGCGGTCTACTAAGAGCATCTGCTACCACATTGGCTTTGTCGAGGTGATAGTGAATGTCAAGGTCATAATCCTTGATTAACTCTATCCATCTCCTATGCCTCATATTCAACTCCTTCTGGGTGAAGATATACTTCAGACTCTTGTGATCCGAATAAATCTCACAGCGGTTACCCATAAGGTAATGACGTTGGGTCTTCAAAGCTAAAACTACGGCTGCTAGTTCTAAGTCATGGGTAGGGTAGTTTTGCTCATGCTGCTTTAGTTGTCTGGACAGATATATGTTATGACTTTGCCTTCTTGCATCAACACACATCCGAGACCAATCTTGGATGCATCACAATACACATCAAAAGGCTTCTTGATATCCGGCATAATCAGAATTCGTGCTGAAATTAATCTATTCTTGAACTCTTGAAAACTTGCTTCACATTTGTCTGTCCATTCATACTTCTGATCTTTCTTCAACAACTAGGTCATCGGTTTTGCGATGCTCTAAAATCCTTCAACAAACTTGCGGTAGTATCCCGCTAATCCGAGAAATGCGTGGACTTGGGTTTGAGTGGTTGGGGCTTTCCATTCTTCAACATCCTTAATCTTGGTGGGATCGACAGCAATTCCTCCTGCCGACATGATATGTCCTAGGAATCCTACTTCCTTTAACCAGAACTCACATTTGCTAAACTTGGCATACAACTGATGTTCTCTAAGGGTTTCAAGGATGGTCCTCAGGTGTAGATCATGGTCTTTTTCTGACTTGGAATAGATCGGAATATCGTCGATAAAAACAACGACAAACTTATCTAGGAACTTCATAAAAATCTTATTCATGAGATTCATGAAATAAGCGGTGGCATTGGTTAATCCAAAAGACATGATAGTGTACTCATACAATCCATATCTGGTGGTGAAGGCGGTCTTTGGGATATCCGTTGCACGAATCTTAAGTTGATGATAACCAGTTCTAAGATCAATCATAGAAAACACTCTGGCACGAGTCAACTGGTCAAACAGATCTTCTATCTTTGGCAGTGGGTACTTGTTCTTGATGGTGACATCATTCAGCTTACAGTAATCCATGCACAAATGGTTACCTCCATCTTTCTTATCCACAAACAAAATAGGTGATCTCCATGGCGATGCACTTGGTTAAATCAGACCTTTCTCCAGCATAGCATCGAGTTGCTTCTTCAGCTCCACTAATTCAGATGGGTTCATACTATAAGGTCTTTGAGCTATGGGTCCAGTTCCAGGAACTAGTTCGATGATGAACTCGATATCCCGATCTGGGGGCATACCGGGCAATTCATTTGGGAACACGTCGGGGTATTCACAGACTACTCTGACTTGGTATAGGGTTGGTTGGGCTAGACTCTTGTTGCATTTGAATTGACGGGGCAGCATCTCAGATACATGCTCTACTGATACTCCAGTGCTACTGGTCATGGTTATGGCTTTCTTGGCACACTCGATCAATCATTTATGTTTCGACATCCAATCCATTCCTAGTACTACTTCCAAACCTTTGGTTCCAAGTACAATTAGATTAGCATAAAAATCTATTCCATGGATTCTGATAGGTACAGCCTTGCAAATTTTTCTAGGTTTGGTGGTTGACCCAGGTATTTGAACTATCATAACATGCTTCAATTTTGTTGGTTGAATCTTACTAGTGCATGCAAATTCTTCTATAACAAACGAGTGCGATGCTCCAGAATCAAACAACAGTCTTGCAAGTACTGAGTTAACAGAAAACATACCCAACATGGCATCAGGCGCTTCCTGAGCTTCTTCAGCATTCATGTGGAATAGACGGTCGTTGCGGTTGAGCGGGTTCCCTGGGGCAAATCTTTTTCCAGGCTAGACACGACGTTGCTGCTGAGAGGGTGAATTCACATTGGTGGTTGATGCAAGCTTCTTGGGGCACTCGTTGGAGTAGTGACCCTTGACTCCGCATTCAAAGCAAGTAATCATGGACTTGTCTTTTCCTACAATAGGCACAGCATTGCTTCCAGTCCTTGGTGCAGTATTGTTGTTGTTGGTGTTGTTGTTGTTGGACTTGGGCGATGCATGGTTGAATTTATTGGAGTTGCCGGGGTTATTGTTGTGGTTTCCTCCAGACCTCAAATTTCCTCCGCTACGATTGGATAGTTTGGACGATTCTTGGGGCATATCCTGCAGATGGGTTGGGGCGATACTTCTGTGTATGGTGGGATCTAGGCTGGTGCATCATGTGACGCTTACGGTTGTCATTGGCTTGGTTGATCTTTCCTTCCATCTGCATAGCAAAGTCCACTAGTTCTTCTAGATCCGCAAAACGGATGTTGACTAACATTGTCTGCATCTCATCATGTAACCCATTCAGGAACCTTTCCTTCTTCTTTGCTTCGGTGCTAATCTCATCAGGGGCATACCTAGCCAAGGATAAGAATCTGTCACGGTATTCCACCATAGTCATTCTCCCTTGCTTCAATTCCCTGAACTCATCCCTCATCCTAGTGACCAAACCTTGGGGCACATGGGTCCGGTTGAACTTGATCTTGAATTCTTCCCAAGTCATCGTTTGCCCTTCGTTCATGGTACGAGTGCTATTCCACCAGGCTCTTGCATCACCTGCCAGATAATGGGTGGCAAACAGTACTTTTTCATTGGCTCCAACTCCTGCGACCTCCAAATTGTTCTCCATGTTTGCAGCCAGTCATCAGCATCTAAGGGCTCCTCGGACTTACTAAATATAGGCGGGTTGGTATTCTGAAAGTCCTTGAGCTTGGATCCATGGTTATCCTCGTTTCCGTGACCTTGATTATTGTGGGCCATCTGAGCTATCTGTTGAAGAGTGTCTAAGTTGGCTTGGCATTTGGCTCTACTAGCTTCACGGTCAGAAACTAACATTTGTTGAATCTGCAGCATTGGGTCCTGAGATGAACTACTTCCACCGGCGTTACCGCGAGGCATTTGAAGATTGAGATAGATAATCAGACAAGGGGGAAATTTCTAGGGTTTATGGGTTTGTTTTAGGAACTTTAAACTTGGAGTTTGACTTAGGTTTTGCAAACTAACAACTTTCTTTTCATTCATTCATTCATAGCACCCAATACAAACACACACCACAACAAGGAAACAAATGGTTTTAAGAACCATTCTGTGAAACTACGATATAGTGGGACCGGGTACAAATCACTCCTACGGTAGTGCTCAAGTGCATCTAGTCATCATCAATGAAGGAGGCATCATCTTCATAAGTGTGATCCTCCATGGCCTCGTCCTCTAGGTAGTCGTCGTCATCACTGAGGTAAGAATAGAGATCTCCATGGATATCTTCACCTTCCTCCTCCTTCGCTTCAAGCTGGATCTCCTGTTCACGGATGGTCTTCTCGAGAGTGGCTACCTTCTTCGAAGACGATCGATGATGCGATCCTTCCTGTCACGCTGACGACAAAGTGAATAGTGCTCCTTGGCGAGGATGGCGAGGGTCTGGTCCTTCTTGACTGCAATGGCATGGTTATGGTTGGCGTAGGCACATGTGTTGTCCAACTCCTTTTGTCTATCATACAACATGAAATCGAGATTATCCACCTGGTGCTTCAACTCCGGGTGTCCTGGCATCTCCAAGGGTAGTCCCATAGAATCACGCCTTGCGTAGTGAGCAAAGCGAGTGCCATTGATCTGGTTGATGTTTTGCCCAAACAGACGGGCAAGAGCTTTATGCATAGCCCTAGCTAGTCTGTCTAGCCAGTTGTTCTCCCTCAAGCTGAATTGGATCTTCTCTGAGGTGGGTGCTTCCATCTTGCCTCTGAGATCTGCAACTATCAGCAACTTTAGCTCTCCTCCAACTTGATCGTTGAGTTGTGTCCCGAAGAACTCCAGGTGCGGGCGCTCTAGATACTCTGCGAGTGCATCTAGATCCCTCTCAAAGATCAAGTGGCCTCTGTTGCCCAGCTGGTAGAACTTGCTATACATGACCTCCATCTATAAGAATTTAGGGTGAGCAAGTTAGTGGGGTGATCAAGTGTGACAAATGTTATGTAGGATTGCAAGAATTTTTGAGGAACATGATTTTTTTGAAAGAATCTCAAGGATAAGAGTGGGAATAAGTTTTCATAAATACTCACTTCTTTTGTTTTGAAACTAAGTTTTTGGTTCAAGCGTCCATTCTAACTAGGGTCTCCTATGGTCAGATGGCTCTGATACCAACTTGTCAACACCCGGATTTTTAATCCCAGATGCATGTTATTCCATACTTCGCAATCCTAGGATTACCATTTTTGCGAGACATAACAGAATTGGTACCACAGTACATCATCCATTACAAACCATAATAAAGGTCTTACAAATAAAGGATCTCATGATCCAGTCTTAATACAATCAAAGCAGCGGAAATTAACATAGTAGGGCTCCATCTTCAGGGTCATAGGCAATGCTGACGATGGGAGATGATCCTAGTTGTCATAGACCTCCTGGTGTCCATCTTCCTGGTAGTCCTCCTCATATTCTAGCCACGGGAATAGCCAGGGACAAAGCCATGAGTACTCTTTAAGTACTCGCAAACTATCACTAATAAGTAAGGTAGTTCTAGTAGGAATCTTAAGCTCTAGGTTTATTTGCAAAAGGCCAGGTTTATTTCATAAGGAGTTCAAAAGTAAAGAACCTAAGTTAATTTTCTACATCACCTAAGTGGGAACCTAGTTTTCATGTCCACAACCCTGTTGTGGTCAAGTAAACGTCATAGTTCAATTCAAAAGTCATTTTTGAAAACATATGACAATGGAACAGTATGGCCACTCCAACTATCCATGACTGTGGACGTGGCTATTCGAATAGTTTGACACTCTGCAGAGGTGGTACACTTTCACCACAATATTTGATACATCCGTCAGGGATAATCCTGAATCATCATACTTAGTATGCGGATAATCAATCATAACCTTTCAATTACACACTCTAGTATAGGCACCTCCCCTATGAGCTTGGCCTCCCAGCCATAGCTATCTGCCATCCTAGGCACTGCATAGGTGGACATTCACATTCATGATGTAGCCTTCGCTCAACCTCTTTCTGCGAGGGAACCCATACTAAGGCATATAAACTTCCAGTTAAGCCCTACCCAATTCAGGTATTGCGGTTGTACGGTAAAATTGGAATGGTATCGCATCCGAACCCAACCATTAGTTTTTATCAAAACTAAGGCTCATGCCTCAAGAAGTTTCATCATCAAACCATTGTGTTTCACAACACATGTCAAAAAAATTCAATAGAATGAATCATCATTCCAAGGTTTCATAATCCTTTTCTCCAATTATTCCCATCTAAAGTGATCGGTAGTAGTTTAGCACTAGCAGCTATCAATGGGGGGTGTGTCACTGATAAGGGGTGCTAATCAAGTGTAACTATCCAAATCTAGTTTTATGCTTTTTATGGCATCTAAGTATAACTACCTAGGCCTAGTTTTATGCTCTTTATGGCATCTATCCTATTTTTCCCATACTCACAAATCACTAACTAAAGGTAAGGAACTTTGGTAAAAGTAAAAGAATAAAGTTTGCAAGTAAAACTTGGGATTGGTATAGTCAAGGTTGCATAACCAAAGCAGGCATAATGCATCTTTCATAGGTTATCTTGCAAGGATGGCTTGCATAGTTAACTTGTAGTGTTAGGCTTGCCTTGAGTAGTGCAGTGGTTGAAGTTCTCTTCTTCTTCGTAGCACTCCTCTTCGTAGCCCGGGTCGGTACTAGTGTCTATAAAGGCATACGAGGTACACAATCACCAAACAAAACTTAACTACTTCTATTTATCACACTAAGGCTCACACTTGATGATCGAGCATCATCACAAACCTCACATGAAATAAAGGACTAGTCTTATTTATCTTATTTTGGAAAAATAATTTCTACTCATTGAAAATACTTAAGATTTAATATTCTCCAATTAAAATATGGGATCATGTTGACACATGTCATCACCGCATATTCTAATACTTGGGAATGTGATTTAAAGTGGTGGTCACATTTTATAAAGTTTAAAACTACTATTTAATAAAATTAAAGTGACTAGAAATGCCCATATAGCATTCTTTTAGTACTAGTCCAAGATCACTGCATGTAAACCTAAATATTTTTACACATTTAGATAGATCTTATCAAATGTGAATTTTTTAGAGTTGGAATCAACTCAGAAGCATTTATGGTTGATTTTTAAAAAATGTTTGAAGTGGCAAAATCCTCTGTCTTGTTATTTTTGGTATAGGTGATCTATAATTTCAAATGGTTTGAATCCAACGGGCTTGGGTAGATAATTTGAATACCTTTCCAACAAAATTGGAATCATGCAATTTGGTTCAGTAGATATCTTTGAAAAGAATTTCAAAGTTACTGATAGGTTAGGGTTTTGAAAATAAAAGAAAAATCTAAATTTGAACGCGGGGCGAACGCGGGAACGGTACTGGGCCGGCCCAACTACACAGCGCACGCAGCGGGCTACTGACAGGCGGGTCCTACGCGTCAGCGACTAAACTAAACCGAAAAGGTACGCTCTATCCTAGACCGTGCGATTAGAGCACGATAGACGGCTGAGCGTCGTCGCCTCCGGTGAACAGCTTCGGCGAGAAACTAACCCTAGCGCTACGGTGGGGGTCGTGTGAGGCTCACCAGAGCTCCATCTAGACTTGGCGATAGGGGCGATCGAACGTGTCGAGGCCAGCGAGTCGAATGGTGGTCGCGATGGCTCCTGGGGTGGCTCCTAGATCCAGTTCCTCTTCTCCTCTGCAGCGGCAGGCTCTAGTGAAATTATGGCGGGCTGGTGCTCGCCTTGCTCCGGGGAGAGGTGTGGGAGGTTTCTGACAGAGAGGGGAGTGAGATGGTGTGGCAAATGAGGGCTGGGGTGGCCTCTATTTATACACCGGCGAGAGGGGCAGAGCGGCATGGCTCGGGCTCGTCGGCGACGCTGTTACAGTGGGTTATTGGCATGGCTGAGGGTAGGGGTCGACGCAGTGCTTTAGGGCGGTTGTCATGCGAGTGATGGCGCTAGAAGGGGCGGTTGAGAACGGTTGGGAGACGTCCGTGCTTTGTGCGAGAACGACAACGTTCGAGATGGCGCACAGTGGCCACGGTTCGTGTGGCGGCGAACGGGCGTGTCTGGGGGTAGCTGGGGTCGCGGTGAGTGCGGGCACACACAGAGAGGGCAAGGCGCGGCGTGTGTGCGCGTGTCGGCTGTGGTGCTCTGGCGCGCTCTCGGCATGGCAGGCAGAGAAGTGGGCACGGTGATTACGGTTGGTCCACAGCTTTTCTCTGGTCGAGGGGTGGACACGGGATGGCGGTGAAGTGTCGCCTATCTCCTAGAGATCGTGGGAGAGGGCGGCATGGTCTGTGGCGAGCGGTGCTTGTTCGACCTGCACAATGAGCTTGGGCTGCGCTGCACTAGTGCGAACGGCAAAGTGGGAGGCTTTTCCACTGCGCTGCTGGACACTAGGGCAACCAGGGGAGAGAATTGAGGCACTAGTGGCAATCAATTACTGCTTCAAATAGTGATTGTTAGGCAAGTGTTTACTGGTGTCTGCCAGGTGCTTGACCAAATGGCCGCATGAATTCAAAGTTTGAATTTTTGGATGAATTTTGGTGAGTGTGTTTTTCACATGCTTGGGTGTCTATGGTTGCTTGGGTTTGCCAAGGTGAATTGATTTGAGTGGTTTTTGAAAAGTGGTGATCTTAGTACATACACTTGATTCAATTTTGCAATGTCCTTTAAAATGATTTGGAATTTGTTTCTGTTAGTTTGTAAAGTTGGCTTGGATTCACTTTTACTTGGTTTACCAAGGGGTGAAAAGAATTGGGAAAGTTTCTGTTAGAAATCTTTTACTAGAAACACTCAAAGTGGTCTAGTGGATAATTTTGGTCAAAATGACCATTTGATCATATGATTCATATTTGATTTTCTTTTCTTTTGATTTTGTTTGTAAATGGCCTAGATGATGTAGTATTCATCTTTAAACCATTCCTTATTATTTGTAGAAATAAAACATGGAAATTGCACTCATTCATACACTAATGCAATTCACACATACACTCATATGAGATATAATAAGAAAAGTTTTTGTTAACCCTAAACTTAGGTGATTAGAACTTGCTAATCTTGTTTAATATTTTTGTGGTGTTACAAACCTTCCCTTCTTAAACAAAATCTCATTCCAAGATTTAATAAAAAAAAACTAGGAACTAAAGAGATTTGGAAACTTAGTCCTAATGTAATCTTCTCGCTCCCAAGTAGCGTCTTCTTCAGTATGGTTGCTCCACTGGATCTTGAGAAACTTGATACTCCGGGTCCTGGTGGTTCTGAAGGCTTCTTCCAAAATACGAATGGGTACTTCATGATAAGATAGATCCTTGTTGATATCTATGGTTCGGTGATCGGTGTTCTTGAACACTTCGGTCTTCTCTAGAACTTCTAGGCATTTGCGAAGTAACAAGATATGGAACACATCATGTATGGATGACATCTCCTCCGGCAGTTCCAGTTGATATGATACTTCTCCTTGGCGATTCAAAATCTTGAAGGGTCCAATATATCTGGGGGCTAACTTCCCTTTAAGTTGAAAACGCTGCATTCCTTTCAAGGGTGATACTTTGAGATATACAAAATCTCTGACATTAAAGGTCAGGTCTCGCCGTCTTTTTTCACCATAACTCTTTTGTCTGGATTGGGCAGTCTTGAGGTGTTCACGGACTTTTTGAACCTTCTCTTTGGCTTCTTATAGGATGTCAGGTCCGAAGATCTGACTCTCTCCTACTTGCGACCAATTCAAGGGGGTACGACACTTCCTTCCATACAGAAATTCAAAGGGGGCCATTTGCAAACTAGCTTGATAACTATTGTTGTATGAGAATTCTGCGAAAGGCAGACAATCTTCCCATTTTGATCCATATTCTAGCACACAAGCTCTCAACATATCTTCTAAGATTTGGTTGACTCTTTCAGTTCGTCCATCGGTTTGCGGATGATAAGTTGTGCTGAAGTTCAGCTTGGTTCTTAAGCCTTCTTGGACTTTCTGCCAAAATCTTGGGGTAAACTGGGTTCCTCGATCTGATACTATGGTCTTAGGGGTTCCATGCAAACTGACGATTCTAGCAATGTACAGCTCTGCTAGCTTCGAACTCTGGTAGGTGTTCTTGACAGGTATAAAATGGGCTACCTTGGACAGTCTATCAACTATGACCCAAATAGAGTCATTTCCCCTACTAGAGGTAGGCAAACCGGTGATGAAATCCATTCCGACAGAATCCCATTTCCATTCCGGAATCTGCAATGGTTGCAAAAGTCCTGCGAGTCGCTGATGTTCTGCTTTGACTCTCTGACAAATATCACACTTGGAGATGTAGCTTCTGATTTCTCTCTTCATCTTGTGCCACCAAAATTGCTCCTTCAAATCCGGATACATCTTTGTTCCTCCCGGGTGAATAGAATAAAGAGTATAATGATCTTCTTTCATGATAACTTGCTTCAACTCGAAATCTTCTGGTACACAGATATGTCCTTTGTACCACAAAACTCCTTCTTCATTTTCGGTGAATCCGGGTACCTTCCCTGTACCAATACGACACTTGATTCCATCGATACTTTCATGTCATTTCTGGGCTTCCTTGATCTGACTGATCAAAGTGGGTTGAAGTTCAATACTGGCTAGGAATCCTTCGCTAACTAGCTCCATTCTAAACTGCTCCAACTCTTCATGCAAACTTGGCTGGGCTTCTTTAATTATGGTGTTTAATCTACACGGCAGTCTACTAAGAGCATCTGCTACCACATTGGCTTTGTCGAGGTGATAGTGAATGTCAAGGTCATAATCCTTGATTAACTCTATCCATCTCCTATGCCTCATATTCAACTCCTTCTGGGTGAAGATATACTTCAGACTCTTGTGATCCGAATAAATCTCACAGCGGTTACCCATAAGGTAATGACGTTGGGTCTTCAAAGCTAAAACTACGGCTGCTAGTTCTAAGTCATGGGTAGGGTAGTTTTGCTCATGCTGCTTTAGTTGTCTGGACAGATATATGTTATGACTTTGCCTTCTTGCATCAACACACATCCGAGACCAATCTTGGATGCATCACAATACACATCAAAAGGCTTCTTGATATCCGGCATAATCAGAATTCGTGCTGAAATTAATCTATTCTTGAACTCTTGAAAACTTGCTTCACATTTGTCTGTCCATTCATACTTCTGATCTTTCTTCAACAACTAGGTCATCGGTTTTGCGATGCTCTAAAATCCTTCAACAAACTTGCGGTAGTATCCCGCTAATCCGAGAAATGCGTGGACTTGGGTTTGAGTGGTTGGGGCTTTCCATTCTTCAACATCCTTAATCTTGGTGGGATCGACAGCAATTCCTCCTGCCGACATGATATGTCCTAGGAATCCTACTTCCTTTAACCAGAACTCACATTTGCTAAACTTGGCATACAACTGATGTTCTCTAAGGGTTTCAAGGATGGTCCTCAGGTGTAGATCATGGTCTTTTTCTGACTTGGAATAGATCGGAATATCGTCGATAAAAACAACGACAAACTTATCTAGGAACTTCATAAAAATCTTATTCATGAGATTCATGAAATAAGCGGTGGCATTGGTTAATCCAAAAGACATGATAGTGTACTCATACAATCCATATCTGGTGGTGAAGGCGGTCTTTGGGATATCCGTTGCACGAATCTTAAGTTGATGATAACCAGTTCTAAGATCAATCATAGAAAACACTCTGGCACGAGTCAACTGGTCAAACAGATCTTCTATCTTTGGCAGTGGGTACTTGTTCTTGATGGTGACATCATTCAGCTTACAGTAATCCATGCACAAATGGTTACCTCCATCTTTCTTATCCACAAACAAAATAGGTGATCTCCATGGCGATGCACTTGGTTAAATCAGACCTTTCTCCAGCATAGCATCGAGTTGCTTCTTCAGCTCCACTAATTCAGATGGGTTCATACTATAAGGTCTTTGAGCTATGGGTCCAGTTCCAGGAACTAGTTCGATGATGAACTCGATATCCCGATCTGGGGGCATACCGGGCAATTCATTTGGGAACACGTCGGGGTATTCACAGACTACTCTGACTTGGTATAGGGTTGGTTGGGCTAGACTCTTGTTGCATTTGAATTGACGGGGCAGCATCTCAGATACATGCTCTACTGATACTCCAGTGCTACTGGTCATGGTTATGGCTTTCTTGGCACACTCGATCAATCATTTATGTTTCGACATCCAATCCATTCCTAGTACTACTTCCAAACCTTTGGTTCCAAGTACAATTAGATTAGCATAAAAATCTATTCCATGGATTCTGATAGGTACAGCCTTGCAAATTTTTCTAGCTTTGGTGGTTGACCCAGGTATTTGAACTATCATAACATGCTTCAATTTTGTTGGTTGAATCTTACTAGTGCATGCAAATTCTTCTATAACAAACGAGTGCGATGCTCCAGAATCAAACAACAGTCTTGCAAGTACTGAGTTAACAGAAAACATACCCAACATGGCATCGGGCGCTTCCTGAGCTTCTTCAGCATTCATGTGGAATAGACGGTCGTTGCGGTTGAGCGGGTTCCCTGGGGCAAATCTTTTTCCAGGCTAGACACGACGTTGCTGCTGAGAGGGTGAATTCACATTGGTGGTTGATGCAAGCTTCTTGGGGCACTCGTTGGAGTAGTGACCCTTGACTCCGCATTCAAAGCAAGTAATCATGGACTTGTCTTTTCCTACAATAGGCACAGCATTGCTTCCAGTCCTTGGTGCAGTATTGTTGTTGTTGGTGTTGTTGTTGTTGGACTTGGGCGATGCATGGTTGAATTTATTGGAGTTGCCGGGGTTATTGTTGTGGTTTCCTCCAGACCTCAAATTTCCTCCGCTACGATTGGATAGTTTGGACGATTCTTGGGGCATATCCTGCAGATGGGTTGGGGCGATACTTCTGTGTATGGTGGGATCTAGGCTGGTGCATCATGTGACGCTTACGGTTGTCATTGGCTTGGTTGATCTTTCCTTCCATCTGCATAGCAAAGTCCACTAGTTCTTCTAGATCCGCAAAACGGATGTTGACTAACATTGTCTGCATCTCATCATGTAACCCATTCAGGAACCTTTCCTTCTTCTTTGCTTCGGTGCTAATCTCATCAGGGGCATACCTAGCCAAGGATAAGAATCTGTCACGGTATTCCACCATAGTCATTCTCCCTTGCTTCAATTCCCTGAACTCATCCCTCATCCTAGTGACCAAACCTTGGGGCACATGGGTCCGGTTGAACTTGATCTTGAATTCTTCCCAAGTCATCGTTTGCCCTTCGTTCATGGTACGAGTGCTATTCCACCAGGCTCTTGCATCACCTGCCAGATAATGGGTGGCAAACAGTACTTTTTCATTGGCTCCAACTCCTGCGACCTCCAAATTGTTCTCCATGTTTGCAGCCAGTCATCAGCATCTAAGGGCTCCTCGGACTTACTAAATATAGGCGGGTTGGTATTCTGAAAGTCCTTGAGCTTGGATCCATGGTTATCCTCGTTTCCGTGACCTTGATTATTGTGGGCCATCTGAGCTATCTGTTGAAGAGTGTCTAAGTTGGCTTGGCATTTGGCTCTACTAGCTTCACGGTCAGAAACTAACATTTGTTGAATCTGCAGCATTGGGTCCTGAGATGAACTACTTCCACCGGCGTTACCGCGAGGCATTTGAAGATTGAGATAGATAATCAGACAAGGGGGAAATTTCTAGGGTTTATGGGTTTGTTTTAGGAACTTTAAACTTGGAGTTTGACTTAGGTTTTGCAAACTAACAACTTTCTTTTCATTCATTCATTCATAGCACCCAATACAAACACACACCACAACAAGGAAACAAATGGTTTTAAGAACCATTCTGTGAAACTACGATATAGTGGGACCGGGTACAAATCACTCCTACGGTAGTGCTCAAGTGCATCTAGTCATCATCAATGAAGGAGGCATCATCTTCATAAGTGTGATCCTCCATGGCCTCGTCCTCTAGGTAGTCGTCGTCATCACTGAGGTAAGAATAGAGATCTCCATGGATATCTTCACCTTCCTCCTCCTTCGCTTCAAGCTGGATCTCCTGTTCACGGATGGTCTTCTCGAGAGTGGCTACCTTCTTCGAAGACGATCGATGATGCGATCCTTCCTGTCACGCTGACGACAAAGTGAATAGTGCTCCTTGGCGAGGATGGCGAGGGTCTGGTCCTTCTTGACTGCAATGGCATGGTTATGGTTGGCGTAGGCACATGTGTTGTCCAACTCCTTTTGTCTATCATACAACATGAAATCGAGATTATCCACCTGGTGCTTCAACTCCGGGTGTCCTGGCATCTCCAAGGGTAGTCCCATAGAATCACGCCTTGCGTAGTGAGCAAAGCGAGTGCCATTGATCTGGTTGATGTTTTGCCCAAACAGACGGGCAAGAGCTTTATGCATAGCCCTAGCTAGTCTGTCTAGCCAGTTGTTCTCCCTCAAGCTGAATTGGATCTTCTCTGAGGTGGGTGCTTCCATCTTGCCTCTGAGATCTGCAACTATCAGCAACTTTAGCTCTCCTCCAACTTGATCGTTGAGTTGTGTCCCGAAGAACTCCAGGTGCGGGCGCTCTAGATACTCTGCGAGTGCATCTAGATCCCTCTCAAAGATCAAGTGGCCTCTGTTGCCCAGCTGGTAGAACTTGCTATACATGACCTCCATCTATAAGAATTTAGGGTGAGCAAGTTAGTGGGGTGATCAAGTGTGACAAATGTTATGTAGGATTGCAAGAATTTTTGAGGAACATGATTTTTTTGAAAGAATCTCAAGGATAAGAGTGGGAATAAGTTTTCATAAATACTCACTTCTTTTGTTTTGAAACTAAGTTTTTGGTTCAAGCGTCCATTCTAACTAGGGTCTCCTATGGTCAGATGGCTCTGATACCAACTTGTCAACACCCGGATTTTTAATCCCAGATGCATGTTATTCCATACTTCGCAATCCTAGGATTACCATTTTTGCGAGACATAACAGAATTGGTACCACAGTACATCATCCATTACAAACCATAATAAAGGTCTTACAAATAAAGGATCTCATGATCCAGTCTTAATACAATCAAAGCAGCGGAAATTAACATAGTAGGGCTCCATCTTCAGGGTCATAGGCAATGCTGACGATGGGAGATGATCCTAGTTGTCATAGACCTCCTGGTGTCCATCTTCCTGGTAGTCCTCCTCATATTCTAGCCACGGGAATAGCCAGGGACAAAGCCATGAGTACTCTTTAAGTACTCGCAAACTATCACTAATAAGTAAGGTAGTTCTAGTAGGAATCTTAAGCTCTAGGTTTATTTGCAAAAGGCCAGGTTTATTTCATAAGGAGTTCAAAAGTAAAGAACCTAAGTTAATTTTCTACATCACCTAAGTGGGAACCTAGTTTTCATGTCCACAACCCTGTTGTGGTCAAGTAAACGTCATAGTTCAATTCAAAAGTCATTTTTGAAAACATATGACAATGGAACAGTATGGCCACTCCAACTATCCATGACTGTGGACGTGGCTATTCGAATAGTTTGACACTCTGCAGAGGTGGTACACTTTCACCACAATATTTGATACATCCGTCAGGGATAATCCTGAATCATCATACTTAGTATGCGGATAATCAATCATAACCTTTCAATTACACACTCTAGTATAGGCACCTCCCCTATGAGCTTGGCCTCCCAGCCATAGCTATCTGCCATCCTAGGCACTGCATAGGTGGACATTCACATTCATGATGTAGCCTTCGCTCAACCTCTTTCTGCGAGGGAACCCATACTAAGGCATATAAACTTCCAGTTAAGCCCTACCCAATTCAGGTATTGCGGTTGTACGGTAAAATTGGAATGGTATCGCATCCGAACCCAACCATTAGTTTTTATCAAAACTAAGGCTCATGCCTCAAGAAGTTTCATCATCAAACCATTGTGTTTCACAACACATGTCAAAAAAATTCAATAGAATGAATCATCATTCCAAGGTTTCATAATCCTTTTCTCCAATTATTCCCATCTAAAGTGATCGGTAGTAGTTTAGCACTAGCAGCTATCAATGGGGGGTGTGTCACTGATAAGGGGTGCTAATCAAGTGTAACTATCCAAATCTAGTTTTATGCTTTTTATGGCATCTAAGTATAACTACCTAGGCCTAGTTTTATGCTCTTTATGGCATCTATCCTATTTTTCCCATACTCACAAATCACTAACTAAAGGTAAGGAACTTTGGTAAAAGTAAAAGAATAAAGTTTGCAAGTAAAACTTGGGATTGGTATAGTCAAGGTTGCATAACCAAAGCAGGCATAATGCATCTTTTATAGGTTATCTTGCAAGGATGGCTTGCATAGTTAACTTGTAGTGTTAGGCTTGCCTTGAGTAGTGCAGTGGTTGAAGTTCTCTTCTTCTTCGTAGCACTCCTCTTCGTAGCCCGGGTCGGTACTAGTGTCTATAAAGGCATACGAGGTACACAATCACCAAACAAAACTTAACTACTTCTATTTATCACACTAAGGCTCACACTTGATGATCGAGCATCATCACAAACCTCACATGAAATAAAGGACTAGTCTTATTTATCTTATTTTGGAAAAATAATTTCTACTCATTGAAAATACTTAAGATTTAATATTCTCCAATTAAAATATGGGATCATGTTGACACATGTCATCACCGCATATTCTAATACTTGGGAATGTGATTTAAAGTGGTGGTCACATTTTATAAAGTTTAAAACTACTATTTAATAAAATTAAAGTGACTAGAAATGCCCATATAGCATTCTTTTAGTACTAGTCCAAGATCACTGCATGTAAACCTAAATATTTTTACACATTTAGATAGATCTTATCAAATGTGAATTTTTTAGAGTTGGAATCAACTCAGAAGCATTTATGGTTGATTTTTAAAAAATGTTTGAAGTGGCAAAATCCTCTGTCTTGTTATTTTTGGTATAGGTGATCTATAATTTCAAATGGTTTGAATCCAACGGGCTTGGGTAGATAATTTGAATACCTTTCCAACAAAATTGGAATCATGCAATTTGGTTCAGTAGATATCTTTGAAAAGAATTTCAAAGTTACTGATAGGTTAGGGTTTTGAAAATAAAAGAAAAATCTAAATTTGAACGCGGGGCGAACGCGGGAACGGTACTGGGCCGGCCCAACTACACAGCGCACGCAGCGGGCTACTGACAGGCGGGTCCTACGCGTCAGCGACAAAACTAAACCGAAAAGGTACGCTCTATCCTAGACCGTGCGATTAGAGCACGATAGACGGCTGAGCGTCGTCGCCTCCGGTGAACAGCTTCGGCGAGAAACTAACCCTAGCGCTACGGTGGGGGTCGTGTGAGGCTCACCAGAGCTCCATCTAGACTTGGCGATAGGGGCGATCGAACGTGTCGAGGCCAGCGAGTCGAATGGTGGTCGCGATGGCTCCTGGGGTGGCTCCTAGATCCAGTTCCTCTTCTCCTCTGCAGCGGCAGGCTCTAGTGAAATTATGGCGGGCTGGTGCTCGCCTTGCTCCGGGGAGAGGTGTGGGAGGTTTCTGACAGAGAGGGGAGTGAGATGGTGTGGCAAATGAGGGCTGGGGTGGCCTCTATTTATACACCGGCGAGAGGGGCAGAGCGGCATGGCTCAGGCTCGTCGGCGACGCTGTTACAGTGGGTTATTGGCATGGCTGAGGGTAGGGGTCAACGCGGTGCTTTAGGGCGGTTGTCATGCGAGTGATGGCGCTAGAAGGGGCGGTTGAGAACGGTTGGGAGACGTCCGTGCTCTGTGCGGGAACGACAACGTTCGAGATGGCGCACAGTGGCCACGGTTCGTGCGGCGGCGAACGGGCGTGTCTGGGGGTAGCTGGGGTCGCGGTGAGTGCGGGCACACACAGAGAGGGCAAGGCGCGGCGTGTGTGCGCGTGTCGGCTGTGGTGCTCTGGCGCGCTCTCGGCATGGCAGGCAGAGAAGTGGGCACGGTGATTACGGTTGGTCCACGGCTTTTCTCTGGTCGAGGGGTGGACACGGGATGGCGGTGAAGTGTCGCCTATCTCCTAGACATCGTGGGAGAGGGCGGCATGGTCTGTGGCGAGCGGTGCTTGTTCGACCTGCACAATGAGCTTGGGCTGCGCTGCACTAGTGCGAACGGCAAAGTGGGAGGCTTTTCCACTGCGCTGCTGGACACTAGGGCAACCAGGGGAGAGAATTGAGGCACTAGTGGCAATCAATTACTGCTTCAAATAGTGATTGTTAGGCAAGTGTTTACTGGTGTCTGCCAGGTGCTTGACCAAATGGCCGCATGAATTCAAAGTTTGAATTTTTGGATGAATTTTGGTGAGTGTGTTTGTCACATGCTTGGGTGTCTATGGTTGCTTGGGTTTGCCAAGGTGAATTGATTTGAGTGGTTTTTGAAAAGTAGTGATCTTAGTACATACACTTGATTCAATTTTGCAATGTCCTTTAAAATGATTTGGAATTTGTTTCTGTTAGTTTGTAAAGTTGGCTTGGATTCACTTTTACTTGGTTTACCAAGGGGTGAAAAGAATTGGGAAAGTTTCTGTTAGAAATCTTTTACTAGAAACACTCAAAGTGGTCTAGTGGATAATTTTGGTCAAAATGACCATTTGATCATATGATTCATATTTGATTTTCTTTTCTTTTGATTTTGTTTGTAAATGGCCTAGATGATGTAGTATTCATCTTTAAACCATTCCTTATTATTTGTAGAAATAAAACATGGCAATTGCACTCATTCATACACTAATGCAATTCACACATACACTCATATGAGATATAATAAGAAAAGTTTTTGTTAACCCTAAACTTAGGTGATTAGAACTTGCTAATCTTGTTTAATATTTTTGTGGTGTTACAAACCTTCCCTTCTTAAACAAAATCTCATTCCGAGATTTAATAAAAAAAAACTAGGAACTAAAGAGATTTGGAAACTTAGTCCTAATGTAATCTTCTCGCTCCCAAGTAGCTTCTTCTTCAGTATGGTTGCTCCACTGGATCTTGAGAAACTTGATACTCCGGGTCCTGGTGGTTCTGAAGGCTTCTTCCAAAATACGAATGGGTACTTCATGATAAGATAGATCCTTGTTGATATCTATGGTTCGGTGATCGGTGTTCTTGAACACTTCGGTCTTCTCTAGAACTTCTAGGCATTTGCGAAGTAACAAGATATGGAACACATCATGTATGGATGACATCTCCTCCGGCAGTTCCAGTTGATATGATACTTCTCCTTGGCGATTCAAAATCTTGAAGGGTCCAATATATCTGGGGGCTAACTTCCCTTTAAGTTGAAAATGCTGCATTCCTTTCAAGGGTGATACTTTGAGATATACAAAATCTCTGACATTAAAGGTCAAGTCTCGCCGTCTTTTTTCACCATAACTCTTTTGTCTGGATTGGGCAGTCTTGAGGTGTTCACGGACTTTTTGAACCTTCTCTTTGGCTTCTTATAGGATGTCAGGTCCGAAGATCTGACTCTCTCCTACTTGCGACCAATTCAAGGGGGTACGACACTTCCTTCCATACAGAAATTCAAAGGGGGCCATTTGCAAACTAGCTTGATAACTATTGTTGTATGAGAATTCTGCGAAAGGCAGACAATCTTCCCATTTTGATCCATATTCTAGCACACAAGCTCTCAACATATCTTCTAAGATTTGGTTAACTCTTTCAGTTCGTCCATCGGTTTGCGGATGATAAGTTGTGCTGAAGTTCAGCTTGGTTCTTAATCCTTCTTGGACTTTCTGCCAAAATCTTGGGGTAAACTGGGTTCCTCGATCTGATACTATGGTCTTAGGGGTTCCATGCAAACTGACGATTCTAGCAATGTACAGCTCTGCTAGCTTCGAACTCTGGTATGTGTTCTTGACAGGTATAAAATGGGCTACCTTGGATAGTCTATCAACTATGACCCAAATAGAGTCATTTCCCCTACTAGAGGTAGGCAAACCGGTGATGAAATCCATTCCGACAGAATCCCATTTCCATTCCGGAATCTGCAATGGTTGCAAAAGTCCTGCGAGTCGCTGATGTTCTGCTTTGACTCTCTGACAAATATCACACTTGGAGATGTAGCTTCTGGTTTCTCTCTTCATCTTGTGCCACCAAAATTGCTCCTTCAAATCCGGATACATCTTTGTTCCTCCCGGGTGAATAGAATAAAGAGTATAATGATCTTCTTTCATGATAACTTGCTTCAACTCGAAATCTTCTGGTACACAGATATGTCCTTTGTACCACAAAACTCCTTCTTCATTTTTGGTGAATCCGGGTACCTTCCCTGTACCAATACGACACTTGATTCCATCGATACTTTCATGTCATTTCTGGGCTTCCTTGATCTGACTGATCAAAGTGGGTTGAAGTTCAATACTGGCTAGGAATCCTTCGCTAACTAGCTCCATTCTAAAATGCTCCAACTCTTCATGCAAACTTGGCTGGGCTTCTTTAATTATGGTGTTTAATCTACACGGCAGTCTACTAAGAGCATCTGCTACCACATTGGCTTTGTCGAGGTGATAGTGAATGTCAAGGTCATAATCCTTGATTAACTCTATCCATCTCCTATGCCTCATATTCAACTCCTTCTGGGTGAAGATATACTTCAGACTCTTGTGATCCGAATAAATCTCACAGCGGTTACCCATAAGGTAATGACGTTGGGTCTTCAAAGCTAAAACTACGGCTGCTAGTTCTAAGTCATGGGTAGGGTAGTTTTGCTCATGCTGCTTTAGTTGTCTGGACAGATATATGTTATGACTTTGCCTTCTTGCATCAACACACATCCGAGACCAATCTTGGATGCATCACAATACACATCAAAAGGCTTCTTGATATCCGGCATAATCAGAATTCGTGCTGAAATTAATCTATTCTTGAACTCTTGAAAACTTGCTTCACATTTGTCTGTCCATTCATACTTCTGATCTTTCTTCAACAACTAGGTCATCGGTTTTGCGATGCTCTAAAATCCTTCAACAAACTTGCGGTAGTATCCCGCTAATCCGAGAAATGCGTGGACTTGGGTTTGAGTGGTTGGGGCTTTCCATTCTTCAACATCCTTAATCTTGGTGGGATCGACAGCAATTCCTCCTGCCGACATGATATGTCCTAGGAATCCTACTTCCTTTAACCAGAACTCACATTTGCTAAACTTGGCATACAACTGATGTTCTCTAAGGGTTTCAAGGATGGTCCTCAGGTGTAGATCATGGTCTTTTTCTGACTTGGAATAGATCGGAATATCGTCGATAAAAACAACGACAAACTTATCTAGGAACTTCATAAAAATCTTATTCATGAGATTCATGAAATAAGCGGTGGCATTGGTTAATCCAAAAGACATGATAGTGTACTCATACAATCCATATCTGGTGGTGAAGGCGGTCTTTGGGATATCCGTTGCACGAATCTTAAGTTGATGATAACCAGTTCTAAGATCAATCATAGAAAACACTCTGGCACGAGTCAACTGGTCAAACAGATCTTCTATCTTTGGCAGTGGGTACTTGTTCTTGATGGTGACATCATTCAGCTTACAGTAATCCATGCACAAATGGTTACCTCCATCTTTCTTATACACAAACAAAATAGGTGATCTCCATGGCAATGCACTTGGTTAAATCAGACCTTTCTCCAGCATAGCATCGAGTTGCTTCTTCAGCTCCACTAATTCAGATGGGTTCATACTATAAGGTCTTTGAGCTATGGGTCCAGTTCCAGGAACTAGTTCGATGATGAACTCGATATCCCGATCTGGGGGCATACCGGGCAATTCATTTGGGAACACGTCGGGGTATTCACAGACTACTCTGACTTGGTATAGGGTTGGTTGGGCTAGACTCTTGTTGCATTTGAATTGACGGGGCAGCATCTCAGATACATGCTCTACTGATACTCCAGTGCTACTGGTCATGGTTATGGCTTTCTTGGCACACTCGATCAATCATTTATGTTTCGACATCCAATCCATTCCTAGTACTACTTCCAAACCTTTGGTTCCAAGTACAATTAGATTAGCATAAAAATCTATTCCATGGATTCTGATAGGTACAGCCTTGCAAATTTTTCTAGGTTTGGTGGTTGACCCAGGTATTTGAACTATCATAACATGCTTCAATTTTGTTGGTTGAATCTTACTAGTGCATGCAAATTCTTCTATAACAAACGAGTGCGATGCTCCAGAATCAAACAACAGTCTTGCAAGTACTGAGTTAACAGAAAACATACCCAACATGGCATCAGGCGCTTCCTGAGCTTCTTCAGCATTCATGTGGAATAGACGGTCGTTGCGGTTGAGCGGGTTCCCTGGGGCAAATCTTTTTCCAGGCTAGACACGACGTTGCTGCTGAGAGGGTGAATTCACATTGGTGGTTGATGCAAGCTTCTTGGGGCACTCGTTGGATTAGTGACCCTTGACTCCGCATTCAAAGCAAGTAATCATGGACTTGTCTTTTCCTACAATAGGCACAGCATTGCTTCCAGTCCTTGGTGCAGTATTGTTGTTGTTGGTGTTGTTGTTGTTGGACTTGGGCGATGCATGGTTGAATTTATTGGAGTTGCCGGGGTTATTGTTGTGGTTTCCTCCAGACCTCAAATTTCCTCCGCTACGATTGGATAGTTTGGACGATTCTTGGGGCATATCCTGCAGATGGGTTGGGGCGATACTTCTGTGTATGGTGGGATCTAGGCTGGTGCATCATGTGACGCTTACGGTTGTCATTGGCTTGGTTGATCTTTCCTTCCATCTGCATAGCAAAGTCCACTAGTTCTTCTAGATCCGCAAAACGGATGTTGACTAACATTGTCTGCATCTCATCATGTAACCCATTCAGGAACCTTTCCTTCTTCTTTGCTTCGGTGCTAATCTCATCAGGGGCATACCTAGCCAAGGATAAGAATCTGTCACGGTATTCCACCATAGTCATTCTCCCTTGCTTCAATTCCCTGAACTCATCCCTCATCCTAGTGACCAAACCTTGGGGCACATGGGTCCGGTTGAACTTGATCTTGAATTCTTCCCAAGTCATCGTTTGCCCTTCGTTCATGGTACGAGTGCTATTCCACCAGGCTCTTGCATCACCTGCCAGATAATGGGTGGCAAACAGTACTTTTTCATTGGCTCCAACTCCTGCGACCTCCAAATTGTTCTCCATGTTTGCAGCCAGTCATCAGCATCTAAGGGCTCCTCGGACTTACTAAATATAGGCGGGTTGGTATTCTGAAAGTCCTTGAGCTTGGATCCATGGTTATCCTCGTTTCCGTGACCTTGATTATTGTGGGCCATCTGAGCTATCTGTTGAAGAGTGTCTAAGTTGGCTTGGCATTTGGCTCTACTAGCTTCACGGTCAGAAACTAACATTTGTTGAATCTGCAGCATTGGGTCCTGAGATGAACTACTTCCACCGGCGTTACCGCGAGGCATTTGAAGATTGAGATAGATAATCAGACAAGGGGGAAATTTCTAGGGTTTATGGGTTTGTTTTAGGAACTTTAAACTTGGAGTTTGACTTAGGTTTTGCAAACTAACAACTTTCTTTTCATTCATTCATTCATAGCACCCAATACAAACACACACCACAACAAGGAAACAAATGGTTTTAAGAACCATTCTGTGAAACTACGATATAGTGGGACCGGGTACAAATCACTCCTACGGTAGTGCTCAAGTGCATCTAGTCATCATCAATGAAGGAGGCATCATCTTCATAAGTGTGATCCTCCATGGCCTCGTCCTCTAGGTAGTCGTCGTCATCACTGAGGTAAGAATAGAGATCTCCATGGATATCTTCACCTTCCTCCTCCTTCGCTTCAAGCTGGATCTCCTGTTCACGGATGGTCTTCTCGAGAGTGGCTACCTTCTTCGAAGACGATCGATGATGCGATCCTTCCTGTCACGCTGACGACAAAGTGAATAGTGCTCCTTGGCGAGGATGGCGAGGGTCTGGTCCTTCTTGACTGCAATGGCATGGTTATGGTTGGCGTAGGCACATGTGTTGTCCAACTCCTTTTGTCTATCATACAACATGAAATCGAGATTATCCACCTGGTGCTTCAACTCCGGGTGTCCTGGCATCTCCAAGGGTAGTCCCATAGAATCACGCCTTGCGTAGTGAGCAAAGCGAGTGCCATTGATCTGGTTGATGTTTTGCCCAAACAGACGGGCAAGAGCTTTATGCATAGCCCTAGCTAGTCTGTCTAGCCAGTTGTTCTCCCTCAAGCTGAATTGGATCTTCTCTGAGGTGGGTGCTTCCATCTTGCCTCTGAGATCTGCAACTATCAGCAACTTTAGCTCTCCTCCAACTTGATCGTTGAGTTGTGTCCCGAAGAACTCCAGGTGCGGGCGCTCAAGATACTCTGCGAGTGCATCTAGATCCCTCTCAAAGATCAAGTGGCCTCTGTTGCCCAGCTGGTAGAACTTGCTATACATGACCTCCATCTATAAGAATTTAGGGTGAGCAAGTTAGTGGGGTGATCAAGTGTGACAAATGTTATGTAGGATTGCAAGAATTTTTGAGGAACATGATTTTTTTGAAAGAATCTCAAGGATAAGAGTGGGAATAAGTTTTCATAAATACTCACTTCTTTTGTTTTGAAACTAAGTTTTTGGTTCAAGCGTCCATTCTAACTAGGGTCTCCTATGGTCAGATGGCTCTGATACCAACTTGTCAACACCCGGATTTTTAATCCCAGATGCATGTTATGCCATACTTCGCAATCCTAGGATTACCATTTTTGCGAGACATAACAGAATTGGTACCACAGTACATCATCCATTACAAACCATAATAAAGGTCTTACAAATAAAGGATCTCATGATCCAGTCTTAATACAATCAAAGCAGCGGAAATTAACATAGTAGGGCTCCATCTTCAGGGTCATAGGCAATGCTGACGATGGGAGATGATCCTAGTTGTCATAGACCTCCTGGTGTCCATCTTCCTGGTAGTCCTCCTCATATTCTAGCCACGGGAATAGCCAGGGACAAATCCATGAGTACTCTTTAAGTACTCGCAAACTATCACTAATAAGTAAGGTAGTTCTAGTAGGAATCTTAAGCTCTAGGTTTATTTGCAAAAGGCCAGGTTTATTTCATAAGGAGTTCAAAAGTAAAGAACCTAATTTAATTTTCTACATCACCTAAGTGGGAACCTAGTTTTCATGTCCACAACCCTGTTGTGGTCAAGTAAAGGTCATAGTTCAATTCAAAAGTCATTTTTGAAAACATATGACAATGGAACAGTATGGCCACTCCAACTGTCCATGACTGTGGACGTGGCTATTTGAATAGTTTGACACTCTGCAGAGGTGGTACACTTTCACCACAATATTTGATACATCCGTCAGGGATAATCCTGAATCATCATACTTAGTATGCGGATAATCAATCATAACCTTTCAATTACACACTCTAGTATAGGCACCTCCCCTATGAGATTGGCCTCCCAGCCATGGCCATCTGCCATCCTGGGCACTGCATAGGTGGACATCACATTCACGAGGTAGCCTTAGCTCAACCTCTTTGTGCGAGGGAACCCATACTAAGGCATATAAACTTCCAGTTAAGCCCTACCCAATTCAGGTATTGCGGTTGTACGGTAAAATTGGAATGGTATCGCATCCGAACCCAACCATTAGTTTTTATCAAAACTAAGGCTCATGCCTCAAGAAGTTTCATCATCAAACCATTGTGTTTCAGAACACATGCCAAAACATTTCAATAGAATGAATCATCATTCCAAGGTTTTCATAATCCTTTTCTCCAATTATTCCCAGCTAAAGTGATCGATAGTAGTTTAGCACTAGCAGCTATGAATGGGGGGTGTCACTAATAAGGGGTGCTAATCAAGTGTAACTATCCAAATCTAGTTTAATGCTTTTTATGGCATCTAAGTATAACTTGTAACCCAACTCGTATTGGTACCCGAGACCTAGCATCCTCATACATAAAGGCTAGGAGGGGCCAACGAGGAGGAGGGAACACAATACAATATACATTACACCTAACTTTAGATCTAGACAATAGACACCAAACAATCCCCAATCGATTTGTAATACAATGATTCTCTCAATACTCTGGCGACTTTGATTCTATTGTTTCTTGACATCTGACGAAATCCCCAGCGTTCTCTTTTCTGCAAAACCCTAAGTCCTTCTTCATGGACATTGCTGAGATCTCCCCTCGTCACCTAGGCTTTGCCCACTGGCCCCTCCGGCAGCGGCGAGAAAGGGGAAGTGGCGGCAGTGGTGCCTAGGGTTAGAGAGGGGGTCGGGTTCAGGGGTTCTCTTAGTGTCACTAAAGAGTTTTAGTGGCATTTTTCATAGTGCCACTAAAGGCCTTTAGGGGCATTTATCTTAGTGTCACTAAAGGGTTTTAGTGGCATTCCTCACAGTGCCACTAAAGGGCTTTAGGAGAATTTCTCTTAGTGTCACTAAAGGGTTTTAGGGGCATTTCTCATAGTGCCACTAAAGGGCTTTAGGGGCATTTCTCTTAGTGTCACTAAAGGGTTTTAGGGGCATTTTGATCAAACAGCCCCTAAAACTTTTACCGACATGAGTATTAGTGTCACATTTAAAAGTGCCTCTAAAACCCTCTAAGGGCATTTTGATCACATATAGAGGCACTTTGAAGTGCTCTAGAATGACTACGGTGTTTTAGTGGACCGCCCGTTACCAACAACGACGCGTATGGACACGTCAAACATAACTTGTACCTCATGCTCGATGACCAACTGCAAACCAGACCAACTAGGGTTGCCGACTTTCCATAGCCAAAGCCAACACATCCAAAGAGCAAAACCCAATAGCTTCAGGTTTCAAATGCCAAACCCGCCATACTGCAATGCCAACAAACCTTCTCATAGGCAACCAAGCATTGCCCACCATCTACAGTGTTTGATCATAAAAAGACCCTGGTCTTCTTCTCTAAAAGCTGCACCAACCGGGGGACACAGATATGGCGATTTAGAGATATATATAGGGACGCACACAAGGACTGACTTGATGAGCACCAAGCGCCTCGCAGATGTGTAGAAGGTGGCGATCCAAGGGGAGAGCTTGCAATTGATAGTGACAACAATTGGCTGCAGGCTTGCTCTCGGGAGTCAGCTTGCTCTCAAGACAAGCATTACAAGACCATCCAAACTACCATTACCGCGATAGATCCACTACAACATGATTAAGGACTTATAAATTCCACGATAGTGCTCCACTAATAATTAGTTTAACCTGGCCCGGCGACACTATATAAAGCCAAAAAAGGATCCAATTGGGGAGGGATCAATAGATGTAATCATACTCATATACAAGATCATACTTGCAGGAGTAGGATATTAAATCCACCATGAGGACCTGAACTTGGGTACAACATTGTACTGACCCCGTTCTAAGATCTTCCACGCAACATACATCACACTATCGATCTTTCTTGCCACCCACATGACTAATGTTGAGGAAACCTTCTCTAGGGTGAAAACCTTGGTCTGACTATGGTGGTTAGATGAACAATGGTAGCGCTCGTGCACCTTTTCCTTCCTGGAGGTGTCACTTTGGAGAATCATGGAGTTTAGGTGCCACCATTGGTGTTGGTTTGTTCATGCTGCTGCAAGTTTCTAATCGCTTTGGTGGGTACAACCTTAATATCTAGACTAGTTCTTGACACTTTATTATTGTAGAGGCTAGATATAATTGTATCATATTGGAATTAATATAATCCATTTATCGAAAAAATGAGTAATGTTGAGAAAAACCCATGACAAACAGAAAGCGCTCAGATGAGTGAGAGATTTTTTCACGAAAACGCAAAAAGCTTTGCATTTCGATGCATTGATAGATAATAAGTTCAAGTTACAAGCCCTAGAGAGGACCAACACCCACACCATACAACTCAACCTAGTCTAGTCCAAGGGAGTATCTAGTGCAACCCCCCGTGCTCCCGCCTCATCCCACGTCTTAGCCTCGGCTTTGATCGTGTCGACTAGGGTAGTCACCGAGGGGGACTCGTTGTTGAAGATGATCGTGTTCCTATGCTTCCAAATCCACCACGCCATGAGCATGATCATAGACAAGGTTCCTTTGTGCATCAGACGTGGGATGGATTGCACCACCAGCTTCCACCACTCTGCGAAGGGGCCTTCAGCAACCGGGGGCCTAGCAGTAGATCGAATCCATGACAGGACCACATGCCAACTGGTCCGAGAAATCGGGCATCCGGTGAGGATGTGTGACATGGTCTCCGCAACCTCGCCACAGAGAGCGCATGACGGACGATGGGCAGTCCCCAGCGCTCCATCATCTCACCTGTCCAACATATGTCTTGACAAGCAAGCCAGAGGAAGAACTTCACCCTAGCTGGCGCCTACGATTTCCATATCAACTTCCAAGGGCCTGGAACTATGGATCCTTGGAATAGCACATAGTAGCAGGATATGGAGGAATACTTGCCATCTGTCGACCACCGCTAAACAAGCATGTCTGGCCTGCCCCCCAGCTACATGCTTTGCAGCCTGATCCATAGTTGGATGTATTGCTAGAGCGCAAGGGGTCAATCGCACCCGAGATGTCGAAGATCCAGGTATGGTCCACAGCCACCTGTTGCACCGTCCGTGCTCTCCTGCATCATCGTGGGACCAGCGCTAGGAGCTTTGGTGCTATCTCCCCGATCGACTTCCCATCCACCCATCTATCCGTCCAGAACAGCGCGGTAGTCCCCTTGCCCACCACCATCGAGGTGGAGGAAAAAAATATATCGCGCTGGTCCTTGGTGAACTGCATATCCAGCCCGTGCCAAGGTCTTAGGGGGTCTGTATGCAGTATCCACATCCATCGGGTCCAGAGACTAGTGGCTGTGTGGGCTAGGGCTGGGATCCCTAGCCCCCCAAAACAGAGAGGCATGCACACCCTCGCGCAGTTTACATGGCAATGCCCACCCTGAGCCTCCTTCCTGTCCACCCAAAGGAACCTGCGTAGAATCTTATTCACCTCTTGAGCGCCCTCTTATTCAGGAAAAGAACTATCAGCTGGTGAAGCGAAATTACCGCGAGCATCGCTCAGATCAGGGTAAGGTGCCCT
Organism: Avena eriantha; assembly: GCA_910589775.1. Classification (NCBI taxonomy): domain Eukaryota; kingdom Viridiplantae; phylum Streptophyta; class Magnoliopsida; order Poales; family Poaceae; genus Avena; species Avena eriantha. The sequence continues at coordinate 541,692,547 of OU342742.1, forward strand.
GCCTTCGGCATCATGGAGGCCTTCCACGTGGGCAGCTTATCCGTGATCCGGTCAATGACTGGTTGGAAGGCTTCAGCCGATAGCCTATGAATCGCTAGTGGTATGCCAAGGTACTTGAGGGGGAAGGGCGCCACCTGGCACTCTATCACCGCCGCTGCCTCGTTGGCTACCTCCTCCGAGCAAGCAATCAGAGAAATTGAGCATTTCGCAAAGTTAGTGTGCAATCCGAAAGCCTGACCAGAAGTGTCGAGAATGCTCCGGATCGTGCGCAACTCGTCCTCATCCGGGTGATAGAAGATTACCACATCATCCTCGTAGAGCGAGACCGAGGTCGTCAGCTCCCGTCGCACCAGACACTTCAACACACCCTAGCCCATAGCTTTGGCCAACACCTTGCTAAGCGTGTTCATCATAAGGATGAATAGCATGGGGGAGAGCGGATCCCCCTGCCCGAGGCCCCTCCGGTACCAAATGGGGGGCCCAGTTCACCGTTGAACATCACCCTTGTGTTGGCTGTTGAAAGCAGAATATCGACCATCCCGCAAAACCTCGGGCGGAATCCCACCTTATGGAGGACCTGGAATAGGAACCCCCGGGATACCGAGTCAAAGGCCTTAGCTATGTCCAGCTTCAATATCACCCTGGGTTCCTTCTCCCGATGCAGGAACCTCGCCATCTGTTGAACCAACATGAAGTTTTCGTGGATGTTGCGCTTCCAAATGAAAGCGCATTGGTTACGATCCACCAGTGACTCCACCCTCGGGGCCAACCTATTATCCATGGTCTTCGCAACCAACTTTGCGAAGATATGAATCGGGCTAATGGGGCGGTAGTCCCCTAGCGCGCTCACGTCCGGACACTTGGGCAGTAGAATGAGCAGGGCCTGGTTGAGGCCCTAGAAACCGCGCCCACACATCGTGAACAACTTAGCAAACGCCGCCATGAAATCATCCTTCACCGTGGCCCAAAGGTTCTGGAGGAATTTCGACGTGAACCCATCCGGGCCTGGCGCCTTCCCATGGGGAAGGTCCTTCACCATCCCCCAGATCTCCTCCTCGAAGAATGGGGTCTCCAACTTAGCCAGGTCTTCTGAGGGCAAGCCTAGAAAGTCCAGGTTGAGTGAGAACTCCCGGTCCAGCGAGGTGCCCAGGAGTCCGTGGAAGTGGTCAAAGGAGACCTCGGCCATGGCCGCATGGTCCGAGATGACCGCGTCATCAACCTGCAAACTGTGTATCATGTTCTTCTGCCTCCGGTAGGACGCATGCCGATGAGTGAGAGATGACGTATGTAGAACGGGTTTGGGGCAATTGTTAGCTCTTGTTTTCATCCTCTGTCAAAAAACAAATGATGAGGTTTTAGGGGTCAATGGTTGGAGATGTCCTTATGTTTTTTCTCAATGTTTTCTCCGTCGAAAATCAATTGCATATACTACATCCATTCGCAAATAAGTGTATTTCTATCTTTTGTCTAACTCAAACATAATCAGATTTGACCAACTTTATAACGAAATATAGAAATATATATTATATCAAATTTAAATAATATAAAAGTTTAAAAACAAATCTAATGGTATCAATTTAGTGCCATAAATATTGGTATGTTTTCCTAAAAAGTTATTCAAACTTTAATACGTTTGACTTAGGACATGGCTAGAAGTACACTTATTTACGGACGGACTTATTTACGGACGGAGGGAGTACCTACCAACCCAATGGCCATATGTTAATATGATTCAGGAGGTAAAATTATACTGATTGAACAGACTGTCACCCATTTAACTAGCTCATATTTTAAGAGATCGAAATTACTGGAATCAACGGCTATTGGCGCCCAGTGGATACCCAACCCATGAATCTAATACCAAATGAAAGTCGTCGTACAACTTGACAGGTATCAAGAAATGAAACGGAATCATGAATCTTTCCAGATCCGAAGCAAGGGCACCATTGGACGACCTAAACTAACCAGTGGCATAACAGTGACGCAAGTGAGAGCAGGGGATTGGTGCGAAACTATTGCAGTTGGGGGGCACCGAGTTGCCACGTTCACCTGTTGGGGGGCACCGGTATGCCAGAGTCGAAGGTCGTCCATCCCCATCAGCTCCATGAAGCAACATCCAATTGGATCCATGGAAGACTTTTGGAGTTCTGACAATTTGGCAAGAGCACGTCTTGTTGTCATCTAGCACAGCCAAGCTGCAGTCTGCCGGTTCTGAACAAATGTAAAAGGACAAAACGCACACGGCTTGGAAATTTCGAACCCGAACGAAATATTTCCAAAGGAATTTTCCTTTTTGTTGATACAGGCGGGGGCGGCAAGAGTGCCAAAACAACGCTAGCTGAGAGCAAATACAGAGGGCACAAACCCTTGGTAGATCATGGCTGCTTCCCTTTTGTCTTTGGAACGGCTGCCTTCCGTACAGACCGGGAACCCAAATGCTCTGAATCTAGACTAGAGAGCACATTAATTCTACTGGGTTATTAGTGCTTTTTCTGGGCTAAAAGCAAATGCAGTGACGCAAGATCCCAAAGTCAGAGGAAGAATCTTTCGTGCTCCCACGAACGGCATGGGTTGGGTGACGCGAGTTCGCAGTATCAGAATCGGCCGTACTGTGGTATACTAGTTGTAAGATTGCCACTTGCGACTAGTTGCAACAAGTACTACAAAAGATTCTTCAAGTTGATGACGCGCCAACCTTTCGGTACATCGATGTTACAGAATCTTTTTTTTTTCCTTGTTCTTTAAAGAACGGTATCACGGAATCTCGTAAGAATTGTCTAACTAAAATATCGGCTATCCACTATAGACACACTGACCCTCTAATTTGTTATTCAATAAACGGAAGTCAATGCTTCCCCCATAGAACTCCTAGGACATGTTATTATCAGCAAAGTTTCGGTTTATACTAGGGCACTGATAATAAGACTTCTATTTGGGCGATGTCGCTCATAGTAAAACTAGTACTCCCAACGAAGAATTCTCGTACAGGAAATTGGCACCTCTGAATTTCCATCATTTAATCAAAGTCCACAATTGAAACCCACACCATAATATGACAATGTTAGGAAATAGCAAACGGATCCTGCTATCATACAATCATGATATTGAAAATGAGTGAAGACATATTCAATGTTTTAAAATTTGTGAACAAAATTATACATGTAGAGGACATAATATAGGAACAACAGTACATTCAATTTTGATAAAATAATTTGATGATTTATGTTATATATCTACGCCATGTCATTTTTCATTTTTTTTTCTCTCAACCTGGAGATTTGGCTCAACGACATGTACACGGATCCTGCACACGTCCTCTACGTGCTTCTCAGCGGCATGTTATCCTGTGGGCACGCGGTGAATGCCACATCAAGAATATGTGGGAGTTGTCTCCGGGTTTATATTGGGATACGAGGCTCTAGCTATAGGGACCATCCTCGTGATTGGGATATTGCAGCATTGTTCCAACCCTAGCATGGGCATGCTGTCCAAAGGGATCTATTGTCAAGGCAAACGAATTTTCAAACTTATGTATGGTGGTTCAGTATGGCTTTGACGTTGTCATGACTGTGGGCGGTGTGGTGGTGTTGGCTTGGAGAATGGGGGACGAAAGCACGAGGCGGCTTTGATTTGGTGGTGCTCTACGGTACTGATCAATCTCGATCTCCATGATAAAAATTCTAGGTCGGATTGTCATAGTTGTACCTTGGCAATACACATCCTTCCTTTTTCCGAAGGTGTTGCTAAAGATTCCTTGGACTTTCTCCACACGGTGAAAACCCATGATCCATCACTGATTGTTGGATTCGGGGTACTACCCGTTCCATAATATAAGACTTTTTAGCAAGTTGGTTTAACTTTCTAAAAAGGCTTATATTATGAAACAGGGGAGTAACAATTTGCATCATTTTGGAGAGCATTCCTCGTTGTCCATTGTGTTTCTGGTGATGGTCCATTGTGTTTCTGGTGATGGTGGATGTATCCCGATGTATGGCTTTAAATAATGTGGCATAATTTTGCCTGGGTACACCAACGAGTTAACTGTTGGGGCAGACAACACAACTAAGCCTTAAAGAAAAACAAGAGAAATAAAAGAGAAAGGAACGCTGACAATGCCAGATCGACAAAATCGAGAATGAATCGCAACCGATGTACCCTCCAAATAATCCCCACCACGCTTCTATACCTTCGAACTACCGTGTACCACGCAACATCTTCAAGAAGGGGGCGACGACAACGACGCTACAGCCCGGACTGTTCTAGGATTTCTCCCGATACACGGAGGGGGGTCGGCGGGGGTACACCCGATGCCCTACACAGAGAATGGTCGCGCCCACTCACCACGTCAGTGCCGGCAACACCGACATGGATTTCTCCTGACCCCCAGAACCCACCACCCAAACAGTCCGAAGCGCTCCCCCAAGCTTACCGCCCACCAACATGTATCATCACGGTCTTGAAGACACCATCACCGTCTCCCCATGGGAAATACTGCGAGTCCGGATGGAACAAAATGAAAGATTCGTAGGCAAGGAGCAGAAGTACCGCATCCCCATGGGAGGGAACAACCTCCACCGCCAAAGACGGTAGCCGGCTGGACGTAGAAGCAAGAGCAGACCTGGCCAATGGGAGCCGGAGGACGGCAGCCGCAAAGCCAGCTGGAGGGCATCTCCACTGCCAATGGCGGGTGCTGGCCAGGTGCGACAACATGGACATACCAGGCTAAGAGGCCCGGCCGGACCCAAGTCGGGTCCGTAAGTCCCGGCCACCATGTTGCAGCATGTAGGCCTGCCTCCGGTACCCTCATGTTCAGCACCCTAGGGCCGGCTAGGCAGGCCCATGAAGCTCGTACCGCCTTGTTGGCGCCAGCGCCGCAACCCTCATCACAAGCTCCTCCTAAGTCCAACAAGAGTCGGCGGAACAAGGCCGGACCCAGCCCGCCATGGCCTAGATTAGGCCCAAGGGGCCTAGATCTAGGGAGAAGAACCGCCATCAACCCCCTTCCGCTGCCGCCTGCACCACCAAGGGCAGCGCCCGCCGCCTCGCTGCCACCCAAATCACGTTGGAGCGTTGCCAGCCTAGCCATGGTCGGACGTGACGGTCGGCGAGGTACCCATCCCAATAGAGAACCACCAGTACCCGAGCCCCGCACCCCGACCCCACGCGGACCTCCACGCCACCGTACCACTCCTCCGCCGCGCCAATAACACCTTGGCCGTCGCCGAGGCACCGCACCGCGCCACAAACGCGCGCCGCCGCGGCTCGTCGCGCCAAGCCTCAGCAAGCGGGGGGAGACGAGGGGCCTCGCCGCCACCAACACTGAACGGCTTTTCCGCCGACGCGTCGACCTAGTCCCCCCCTCCCTAATCACTCGCGGAAGGGGAGGGAGGTTTGGCCTGGCATAATTTTTGGGGTCATGTATTTTTTTGTTAATAACTTGTCTATGTGCATCCTAGATATCTAGACAAGCCTACGTAGCCAGTTGCGCTTGATATTAATAATTTTTCTTTATAGAAAAAATCTTGATTTTTATCTTTCCTCCATCATTATTCTTATTACCACATGATGAAGAAGTTTGTCCACGCATAATCTTCATTATAGTGCGACCACTGGTGGAAAAATAGCCTCTAGTCCTGGTTCATAAGGTCCATTGGTCTCGGTTCCAGAACCGGGACCAATCACTCGGGACTAATGCTAGTCCCGGTTCGCGCACGAACCGAGACCAATGGGTCTCCACGTGGGCGGGCGAGCTACGAGGGGGGTGGATCATTGGTCCCGGTTCGTGGGAAAAACCGGGACCAGTGGGTCCCCACGTGGCAGCACCAGAGACGGGCGGGGTTGGATCATTGGTCCCGGTTCTTGGCATGAACCAGGATCGTTGGTCTCTGTGCCGCGGCAGGATTTTCGGGCTATTTTTCTGCCGCGGCAGGGTTTTGTGCCGCAGCAGGATTTCGGGCTATTTTTCTGCCACGGCAGGATTTTTTTATAAATTTAATGGTACTACATATATACAGCAATAATGAAACCACGATATATATATTACACATCATGCATGATCACAAATATATACACCGTCTCATCCGTCTTCTTGGTCGAAACATATATATTATAATTACAAATGATACTCTCACACGAATTTGATCTAATTTACACTTCTTTTATACACTTCAGCCTTCCAAATGAAGTGAATAATAGTATTCCCTTTTGGATCTATGACTTGTTCTAACAAGAATCCGGCAATTTCCTCTTGAATTGCTTGCACGCGTTCTTGTGATAGAAGACCGTCCCGCATCCGTTCGATCTAATATAAAGAAGGGGATCAATATATATGAATGAAACTAAACACAATTGGTGGTAATAAAATAAAGTTGTGATTATTGTTTATCGTACTTCAATTTTTTTGATATTTCGGTCTGCCCCCTTCTCTTTGGTCGTCTGGCGAATGAACTCGCAGACATAGTATCCACATAAGTTATTCCCGGCTTCCTGCCTCAAGCACTTTACAAGAACGGAGTTCAATCAAAATAATAATCAAGCATGATAATGGTGGTATTGAAACTAGAATCAAAGAGATGTGTGGATCTAGCAAGTAGTACTTACAGGCAATGGTTGAAATGTAAGCTCTGGCTTCCAAACACCCCTAGTTTTGGTGGTGAACCGTTTCCAAGCCCTCTGGAGGCATTCCTGCATATCCGCCCACTTTTCTAATGGTGTGCTTTTCGAGTCCAGGACTTTTACTACTCCAGTGTCAACAGAAATGATTAAAAGAATATAGTGGAAGCTTGACACACTAACAAAATATACCACGAGTCAATTATACGCTTAACATCGAATAATCGAAAATAGAATGTGCAACGTTATAAGGAAATAGTATTTCCCTTCTGTTGCTGAAATACTTCAACGCTTTGAACAAGTTATCCTCTGTCTCTTTGGGATTTGTTTTTAGAGTAACTTCATGAACAAAATTACAGTCAACAAACCCAAGGTCAAAGATTTGTCCTTTGTTGCATTATTGAATCTTCATTCTGCATATATAATTAGTATAGTGATTAGTTAGATTATACAAGCAACGAATGAGATGAGCTAGAAAGACTTAATTACAGAAATTAATAATACTTACAAACAATAGGCACTGACGATAGCTTTGTCGAGGGTGTCTTGTTGGTAAAACTGAAATAATTCTGGAAATTCAATCAGTATGAAGCCATCTCCATGACCGTAATGGTGGTGTTTATATGCAGCATAGATCCAGTTTTTGGAATCAGCATAGGCTTGGATGTACCATTTATGCAATCTTCGTATTTTTGTTGGCAGATCTTTGACTAACTCGGGTTTGACGAGAGGAGCCCCGTACTGGTACACGTATGCTGTTTCTTGGCACCCCTCGAACTCATGCATACGGCTCATGTACTCAGTAATAGACAGTCCATATAATTGGGCTTTGTCTCCGTACAGTCGAACAAACTCCGGATCAATGTTCGGATCATGCCGCTCCTGGATCATCCACTCATTGGTATCATACACTTTGAGCGGTTCGATCGATTGATTTTTCTGTTGTCCGAGCTGGGCAACTTATTTCCCGACTCTCCACTGTTTGCCTCAGCCGACTTGGTAATAGAGCGATTATAGTCTGATGTGAGCGCTATGGGTTGGTGAAGCTGAATCTTAAGCGCGGCTGCTTTGGCTTTATCTTCTGCGGTGACCGGGAAAAATGCCTCTATCGGCTTTTTCTTGTTAGCCATGTCAATCTTCCACTTTTCATAATGGGCAGCTGCGGCCGCATCAGTTTCCTCATCTGTCTTCTCGCAAGGTAGCTTCTTCATATTCTGATGAGGTATTCTTGGGAGGGGCGATTGCTTACGTTTCGGTGATCGGAACGTGCTCTTGATGTTGCTGGTGGTGCTTCCCCCTTAGTATACTTCCGCTTTTGTCTCTGAGGCTCAGGGGACGGAGACGGCTGATGCGGCGGTGGAGACGGCTGAGGCGGCGATGGAGACGGTTGCGCTGAGCGGTGAGACGGTGAAGGCGACGGTTGCGCTGGAGAATGGTGAGGTGGCGGCGAAGGTGGATTGTTGCTCTAAGGAGTGGGTGGCCTTGGCGGCACATAATTTGGAAGCATGATGCGCTCCTTTAGCCATAGAATAGTCCCCCCTTTGGCTTCTCCTAGTTGAGTCAGCTCCATATCTTCCCCTACAGGGTGGTCTAGCTTCAGCTCCTCAAAATATTCCTTCACCTCATCCACCGTGAAGACATCGTACCCTTTTGGAACCGGTCTGCAATGCCAAGTTGGGTTAGGCCCAATTGGTACCGCCATGCCGATCGCCGCCATCACCCTTAAGTTCATAACCTGCACCTTTAGCTCACAAGCTATTGTCTCCGTGATATCATCCACTGGGTAGAGTTTAGGAGGAGATGTCGTCGGTGCATCATCATCAACATCATGGAGCTGCGTGGAAGCGATGCTGCTTTTCTTATTCGATGGGGCGCCGGTACCCTCGAATGCAGCTTCTACCACGTGCCGCTGAGATTGGCCGCTAGCACCTTGCTGGCTAAGTATGTCGAGTTGATCCTGGTGCCGCGTTAATGCTTCTTCTACATTCCGCAGCCGGTCTGCAACGGCCGCTTTCTCAGCTGCCTCCCTTTCCTTTCTCCTCTGATGGCTTTTATTGGGATATCTCTTCATTTCTGGGGGGAAGGCAACCTTCCACGGCTTGGAGCCTGGTGTGCCTCGTGCTCGTCCGTCGTGTTCAGGATTTTTAAGGGCCCATGTGAGCTCGTTGTTCTCTCTATCGGGAACGAACCGTCCCGCTGCAACATCATCTACTGCATTTCTAATATCGTCGATGGGCAGTAGGGGATCATCTTTGTGTTTCTGATTATATATTGCCCTCCCTTCTTTGTCCAACGTGCCCCCATGGCCGTAAAACCAGTTTTTCGCCCGTGGTGTCCATGTTGCGGGCTCTGGTCTGATCCCGGCAGCTATGTAATTGACCTCAAGTGCATCCCACTTAGGCATGCAACCAGCGTAGCCAGCAGTGTCGTCAGATTGAGGACAAGTACGCCATGAGGGGGTCCTCGAGGCGTGCGGGAGAGAGGGGTGTGAGACGTACGGTGTTCCGGGACGGTGAGCACACAAGTTTACCCAGGTTCGAATCTGCCGGCTTTGGACGGACCCTACTCCTGCTAGCAATCTAGTAATACGGCAGAGCCGGAATATGGGTTACAAGGGTTTCGCCTGTGCGATGTGAGATTGTAGACTATTGAGGTTATCTGGTCTTGCCCTAAAGGCTCTCCCTAGGACGGCTTATATAGATATCCGGCCTAGGGTTTACAGGAGAGATCAATCCGGCTATGACTAAGAGTTGGTTACAGAGTACATCTTGAACTACAAGTAACATTATGGGCCAAAGTCGGTAAGTCTTCTGGGCCTCCATGTTGGAATCTTCCTTGGTCTCTTTGTCCTTTTCGGGATTTTTCTTTCCCTTCTTCTGCTTAGCTTTGTAGCCAGCGGTATCATCTCTCTTGATGTCATCGTTAAAACGACATTCAGCGTTGGTGTGGGACGAGCCCCCATTGACATCCAAGTGATACACACATGGGTTATTGGCGATGTCAGCCCAAGTGTAGGTTTTGCCTGATTGTTGTTCTCCTCTACCTTGGACCCTTGATGTCCCACGGCCACGCCCGCGGCCTCCGCCATGTCCTCTTCGTCCTCCAGAGCCGGAATGGATCCGGGACATCACGAGGAGATCCGGAATGGTCCAGAGAATAAGATTCATATATAGGAGATCATTTTATGAGATAGGAAATGTTCCGGAGTGTTTGTATGAGGATTCTAGAAGGTTTCGGAATGTTCCGGAAGATTCTAGAAGATATCTTGGAGTTTGCTTGAAAATCAAGATAGGGATCAAGGAGTCCTGTTGGGTCAAGATAAGGAGTCGTGGGGGAGGAGGATTCCTCCCCACCTCCCCAACCCGCCGGCCCCATAGGAGGGGAGTCCTACAAGGACTCCCCTTCCCTGGCGCGCCCTCCCCTCTTTAAATAGAGGGGCAGGGGCGCCCCCTCCTCTCACGCTCTCATAACGTCCAATCTCTGCCGCCTCTCTCCTCCACCATATTCTGCACAGGCATAGGCGAAGCCCTGCAGAATTCTCTACTCCACCACCACCACCACGCCGTCGTGCTGCTGGGATTCCGTGGAGAAGATCTACTACCTCCGCTGCTCGCTGGAACGGGGAGAGGAAGGTCTGCTTCGACTCCGCACGTGTGACCGACTGCGGAAGCGCTGCCGAATCGTGGCGCCGGAAGGATCGTAAACTTGACCAAGGGCAGAAGCGCTGCTGGAACGCGACGCCGGAAGGATCGTCTACTTGACCGAAGGCGGAAGCGCTGCTGGAACGCGACGCCGGAAGGATCGTCCACACGATCTTGAGATCGGCAAGTGATCGACTACATCAACCACGAGATCTAATCTCGTTAACGCTTTCGGATCTACGAGGGTTAGTTCCCATCTATCTCGTTGCTCATGTCTAATAGATTAGATCTTGGCTTTTATCTAGATTAGATCTAGGTTTTGTTCGTTCTTGCGGTAGAAATTTTTTGTTTTCCATGCTACGAACCCATCAGTGGTATCAGAGCCGTATCTATGCATAGATCTGTTGCACGAGTAGAACACAATGTTTTTGTGGGCGTTGATGCTTTTGTTGTCGGTGTCTTAGCGTGTACTTTGCATCTTGCGGCATGGTGGGATGAAGCGGCTCGGGCTAACATTACATGTCATCGCACATGAGACTTGCTCCACGCTTGACGTGCAACTTGCTTTGCACAAGTGGCTTTGCGGGTGTCTGTCTCTCCCACCATAGTTAAGATTCAATTTACAATGAGCATGTTGACAACACTTGTATCAACGTTGTGGTCCTTGTTCGTAGGTAAGATCGATCTTATGCGAAAGCCCCAAACCACGTAAAACTTGCAAAGAAAATTAGAGGCGTCTAACTTGTTTTTGCAGGGGTTTTGTGATGTGATATGGCCAACATGTGATTGTGATTGTATTTGATGTATGCAATGATCCTTGTTGTAATATGGCAACCGGCAGGAGCCTAATGGTTGTCTTTAATTCTGTTAAGACCTGCGTGTCTATTCATCTTGTAATAGCTTTATTCCAAGTAGTTGTAATAGTTGCTGGTGATGATGGACAACCATGAAGCGGCGCCTCTGACCTTGACGCAATGCTGGTGATGATGGAGATTATGTTCGTGCTTTGGAGATGGAGATCAAAGGCGCAAGAAGAAAAGGCCATATCATATCACACTAATTATGAATTGCCTGTGATGTTAATCCTTTATGCATCTTGTATTGCTTAGATCGCGACGGTAGCATTATAAGATGATCCCTCTCACTAAATATCAAGTAATAAAGTGTTCACCCTTAGTTGGCACCGTTGCTAAGACTCGTCGTTTCGAAGCATCTCGTGATGATCGGATGTGATAGATTCTACGTGTGCATACAACGGGTGCAAGCCAGATTTGCACATGCGGAAACTAAGGTTGTCTTGACGATCCTAGCATGTACAGACATGGTCTCGGAACACGGAATACCGAAAGGTAGAGCATGAGTCATATAATTGATATGATGAACATGAAGATTGTTCGCCAATGAAACTACATCTTCTCTCGTGAAGATCGGACTTGGTGTAGTGGACTTGGTTCGTGTAATCACTAAGACAATGTGAGGGATGTTGTTTTGAGTGGGAGTTCACCTAGTTAGTTTAATAATTAAATTTGAACTCAATTTGTCATAAACTTAGTCTAAACTACTTGCAAATTGTTGTAGATTATGGCGAACCCCTCCATCAATTTCAATGCGTTCCTAGAGAAAGAAAAGCTTAAAAATAATGGAAGCAATTTCACGGACTGGTTCCGTGGACTGAAAATCGTCCTCAGGGCTGGTCAGTTGACCTATGTGCTCGATGCACCGCTAGGTGACCCACCTACAGATAATGCCACCGATGACGAAAAGAATGTTTTCGCCACTCGGAAGAATCATTACTCCACAGTTCAGTGTGCCATCCTGTACGGTTTAGAAGCGGGGCTCCAACAGCGTTTTGAGCACCACGACCCGTTCGAGATCATTAAGGAGCTCAGGCTAATTTTTGAGACTCGCGCGACCATGGAGAGCTATGAGGCCTCCGAGAAATTCTTTAACTGTAAGATGGAGGAAGGAAGCTCCGTTCGCGAGCACGTGCTCACCATGTCTGGGTACGCTAAGAAGCTCCCAGAGTTGGGAATATCGATTCCTAATGAATTGGGGATTCACCGTCTCCTTCAATCACTGCCACCAAGTTATAAGAACTTTGTGATGAACTACAACATGCACTGCATGAACAAGACGTTGCCTGAACTGTCGTCCATGCTGAAAACTGCTGAAGTGGAGATCAAGAAGGAGCAACAAGTGTTGATGGTCAATAAGACCACCAATTTCAAGAAACGGGGCAAGCCTAAGAACAAGGGCAACTTCAAGAAGGACGGCAAGAAAGCTGCCGCACCTGCTAAGAAGCCCAAGGCTGGTCCTAAACCTGAAACTGAGTGCTTCTACTGCAAGGGAGCTGGTCACTGGAAGCGTAACTGCCCCAAGTACCTGGCGGATCTGAAGAACGGCAACATCAAGAAGAAAGGTATATTTGATATATGTGTTATAGATGTGTATCTTACTAGTAATCGTAGTAGTGCCTGGGTATTTGATACTGGTTCGGTTGCTCATATTTGTAACTCGAAACAGGAGCTGCGGAATAAACGAAGACTGGCAAGAGACGAGGTGACGATGCGCGTTGGAAATGGCTCCAAGGTTGATGTGATCGCCGTCGGCACGCTCCCTCTACATCTACCTTCGGGATTAGTTTTAAATTTAAATAATTGTTATTTGGTGCCTGCGTTAAGCATGAACATTATATCTGGATCCTGTTTATTGCGAGACGGTTACTCTTTTAAGTCTGAGAATAAAGGTTGTTCGATTTATATGAGTAATATCTTTTATGGTAATGCACCTGAGATGAATGGTTTATTCTTACTGAATCTCGATAGTAGTGATACACATGTTCACAACATAGATGCTAAACGAATTAAATTGAATGATAATTCTACATACATGTGGCACTGTCATCTTGGTCACATTGGAGTGAAGCATATGAAGAAACTCCATTCAGATGGACTTCTTGAATCACTTGATTTTGAATCACTTGAAAGATGCGAAGCATGTCTAATGGGAAAAATGACTAAGACTCCATTCTCTGGTACAATGGAGCGAGCTACAGACTTATTGGAAATAATACATACCGATGTGTGCGGTCCAATGAGTGTAGCATCACGTAGTGGATATCGTTATGTTCTCACTTTCACGGATGACTTGAGTAGATATGGGTATGTCTACTTCATGAAACATAAGTCCGAAACTTTCGAGAAGTTTAAGGAATTTCAAAGTGAAGTGGAGAATCATCGTAACAAGAAGATTAAATTTCTGCGTTCTGATCGCGGGGGTGAATATCTAAGTTACGAGTTTGGCATGCATTTAAAGAAATGTGGAATACTTTCACAGTTGACACCGCCGGGAACACCACAGCGTAATGGTGTGTCTGAACGTCGTAATCGAACTCTCTTAGATATGGTTCGGTCTATGATGTCTCTTACAGATTTACCGTTATCATTTTGGGGCTATGCATTAGAGACAGCCGCATTCACTTTAAATAGGGCACCATCTAAATCCGTTGAAACGACACCGTACGAATTGTGGTTTGGTAAGAAACCTAAGTTGTCGTTCCTTAAAGTTTTGGGTTACGAAGCATACGTAAAGAAGTTACAACCTGATAAGCTAGAACCCAAAGTGGAGAAATGCGTCTTCATAGGATACCCTAAAGAAACGATTGGGTATACCTTCTATCATAGATCCGAAGGCAAAGTTTTTGTTGCAAAGAATGGATCCTTTCTTGAGAAGGAGTTTCTCTCGAAAGAAGTGACTGGAAGGAAATTAGAACTCGATGAGGTTATTGAACCTTCTCTCGGATTTGAGAGTAGCGCAGCACCGGAAGATGTTTTGGTGCCGCCTGCACCAATTGAAGAGGAAGCTAATGATAATGATCATGAAACTTCGAACGAAGTTACTGCTGAACCTCGCAGGTCAACGAGGATTCGTACCATTCCTGATTGGTATGACTCTGCCTTGAACGTCATGTTGGTTGACAACGATGATGACCCTGCGACGTATGAAGAAGCTATGGTGAGCCCAGATTCCGACAAATGGCTAGAAGCCATGAAATCCGAAATGGGATCCATGTACGAAAACCAAGTGTGGACTTTGGTGGACTTACCGGATGGCCGTAAGGCTGTCGAGAACAAATGGATTTTCAAGAGAAAAACAGATGCTGATGGTAATGTTACCGTCTATAAAGCTCGACTTGTCGCGAAAGGGTTCCGACAAATTCAAGGAGTTGACTATGATGAGACATTCTCACCAGTAGCGAAGCTAAAGTCTGTGAGGATTTTGTTAGCAATTGCTGCACATTTCGATTATGAGATTTGGCAGATGGATGTCAAAACGGCGTTCCTTAATGGTGACATTGAGGAAGAGTTGTATATGGTACAACCCAAAGGTTTTGTCGATCCTAAAGATGCTGACAAGGTATGCAAACTTCAGCGCTCCATTTATGGACTGAAGCAAGCATCCCGTAGTTGGAATCAATGTTTTGATAAAGTAATCAAAAACTTTGGATTTATACAAACTTATGGAGAAGCTTGTATTTACAAGAAAGTGAGTGGGAGCTCTGTAGCATTCCTAGTACTGTATGTAGATGACATATTTGTTATTGGGAATGATATAGAACTTCTTAATAGCGTCAAAACCTATTTGAATAATAGTTTTTCAATGAAGGATCTTGGCGAAGCGGCATACATTCTAGGCATCAAGATTTATAGAGATAGATCAAGACGCCTAATAGGGCTTTCACAAAGTACATACTTGGACAAAGTTCTAAAGAAGTTTAGAATGGAAGATAGCAAGAAAGGGTTCGTGCCCATGTTGTCAGGTAAGACCTTGAGTAAAACTCAAAGTCCAGCTACGGCAGAAGATAGAGAGAAAATGAATAAAATTCCCTATGCCTCGGCCATAGGTTCTATCATGTATGCCATGCTGTGTACAAGACCGGATATAGTACATGCTGTTAGTTTGACTAGCAGATATCAAAGTGATCCTGGAGAGGAACACTGGACAGCGGTCAAGAATATCCTAAAGTACCTAAATAGGACTAAGGATATGGTTCTTTCTTATGGAGGTGATGAACAGCTTGTTGTAAACGGTTACACCGATGCTAGTTGGAACACCGATCCGGATGACTCAAAGTCACAGTCGGGTTACGTATTTATTTTGAATGGTGCTGCAGTGAGCTGGAGGAGTGCGAAGCAAAGAGTTGTGGCGAAATCTTCAACTGAATCGGAATACATAGCTGCTTCGGAGGCTGCACAAGAAGCCGTTTGGATGAAGGAATTCATTACTGAACTCGGCGTGGTTCCCAGTGCGTTGGACCCGATGGCCATCTACTGTGACAACACAGGTGCCATAGCTAATGCGCAGGAGCCAAGGTCACATAGCAAGCTGAAGCACACCAAGCTACGTTTCAACGCTATTCGCGAGTATGTCCGAGATGGTGACATAAAGATTTGCAAAGTACACACTGATCTGAATGTGGCAGATCCGTTGACTAAACCTCTCTCTAGGGCAAAGCATGACCAACACCAAAACGCCATGGGTGTTCGGTATATTACCATGTAATCTAGATTATTGACTCTAGTGCAAGTGGGAGACTGTTGGAGATATGCCCAAGAGGCAATAATAAAAGTGATTATTATTATATCTTTGTGTTTATGATGAATGTTTACATCCCATGCTATAATTGTATTATTAGGAAACACTGATACATGTGTGTTTTGTAAACATATAAGAGTCCCTAGTAAGCCTCTTGTTGAACTAGCTTGTTGATTAATTGATGATCATGGTTTCCTGATCATGGACATTAGGATGTGATTAATAACAAGGTCATATCATTAGGAGAATGATGTGATGGACACACACCCATAGTAAGCGTAGCATAAGATCAAGTCATTAAGTTCGTATTGCTGTAAGCTTTCAATCACATAGTAACCTATTCCTTCGACCATGAGGTTATGTTAATCACCATCACCGAATGAATACTTTGATGACATCAAACGCCGCTTCGTAACTGGGTGGTTATAAAAGTTTCATTGGGTATTCTGAAAGTATGTGTTGAAGCGCATGAACCAAGATTGGGATTTGTCCATCCATATGACGGATAGATATGCTCTGGGCCCTCTCGGTGGAATGTCATCTAGTTAGCTTGCAAGCATGTGACAAGGTCACAAGGGATGACATATCACGGAACGAGTAAAGAGTACTTATTAGTAACGAGGTAGAACTAGGTATGGAGATACCGACGATCAAACCTCGGATAAGTATAGTATCGTCAGACAAAGGGAACTAGTTTCGTATGTAAGTGGTTCAATCGATCGCGAAGTCATCGTTGAGTATGTGGGAGCCATTATGGATCTCCAGGTCCCGCTGATGGTTATTGATAGGAGATGTGTCTCTATCATGTCTGCATATTCACGAACCGTAGGGTGACACACTTAAGGTTCGAAGTTGTTTTAAGTAGATATGGAATGTGCGTTGGAGACCGAATATTGTTCGGAGTCTCGGAATGGATCCGGGACATCACGAGGAGATCCGGAATGGTCCAGAGAATAAGATTCATATATAGGAGATCATTTTATGAGATAGGAAATGTTCCGGAGTGTTTGTATGAGGATTCTAGAAGGTTTCGGAATGTTCCGGAAGATTCTAGAAGATATCTTGGAGTTTGCTTGAAAATCAAGATAGGGATCAAGGAGTCCTGTTGGGTCAAGATAAGGAGTCGTGGGGGAGGAGGATTCCTCCCCACCTCCCCAACCCGCCGGCCCCATAGGAGGGGAGTCCTACAAGGACTCCCCTTCCCTGGCGCGCCCTCCCCTCTTTAAATAGAGGGGCAGGGGCGCCCCCTCCTCTCACGCTCTCATAACGTCCAATCTCTGCCGCCTCTCTCCTCCACCATATTCTGCACAGGCATAGGCGAAGCCCTGCAGAATTCTCTACTCCACCACCACCACCACGCCGTCGTGCTGCTGGGATTCCGTGGAGAAGATCTACTACCTCCGCTGCTCGCTGGAACGGGGAGAGGAAGGTCTGCTTCGACTCCGCACGTGTGACCGACTGCGGAAGCGCTGCCGAATCGTGGCGCCGGAAGGATCGTAAACTTGACCAAGGGCAGAAGCGATGCTGGAACGCGACGCCGGAAGGATCGTCTACTTGACCGAAGGCGGAAGCGCTGCTGGAACGCAACGCCGGAAGGATCGTCCACACGATCTTGAGATCGGCAAGTGATCGACTACATCAACCACGAGATCTAATCTCGTTAACGCTTTCGGATCTACGAGGGTTAGTTCCCATCTATCTCGTTGCTCATGTCTAATAGATTAGATCTTGGCTTTTATCTAGATTAGATCTAGGTTTTGTTCGTTCTTGCGGTAGAAAATTTTTGTTTTCCATGCTACGAACCCATCACTCCCTAGCCGGTATCCAAGTCTCGTCGACAATGATGAGAGGGACGTCGCTGGCGTAGAGGATGCGACCGACGGTGATGGTCTCGCCGATTCCGATTCTAGCAGATTCCGCTCGGAATGCAGATCCGAAGCTCACTTGCCCCACGGTGGGCGCCAACTTTCGTTGGATTGAGGACAAGTACGCCATGAGGGGGTCGTCGAGGCGTGCGGGAGAGAGGGGTGTGAGATGTACGGTGTTCCGGGACGGTGAGCACACAAGTTTACCCAGGTTCGAATCAGCCGGCTTTGGACGGACCCTACACCTGCTAGCAACCCAGTAATACGGCAGAGCCGGAATATGGGTTACAAGGGTTTCACCTGTGCGATGTGAGATTGTAGACTATTGAGGTTATCTGGTCTTTCCCTAAAGGCTCTCCCTAGGATGGCTTATATAGATATCCGGCCTAGGGTTTACAGGAGAGATCAATCCGGCTACGACTAAGAGTTGGTTATAGAGTACATCTTGAACTACAAGTAACATTATGGGCCTAAGTCGGTAAGTCTTCTGGGCCTTCCCGTAGTCAGATTGGACTCTGTCTTCTCTCTCTAACTGGGCAGCCCGTGAAGCAAAGCTCTAACCCGAAGTGGGTCACCCTGGTCAGTGAGGAACTGTGAGGATACCCGGAATGTATATCCCCAACAAGCAGGCCCCATGTTATGATGGTATAGTTTCTTAGCAGCGTTCTCCGTATTTAACCTAGACCTTTCCTTAGCTTTCTCCGATGTCTTGTAGTTCACAAAATCCTCCCACTGGTGTCTTAACTTAGCATAGCCAGCTTCATCGAAATTCAAAGTCTTCTCTACCTTGACAAAGTTATGGTACAGTTTCTTCTTCCAGTTCTTGAATGCATCGGCCATCTTGCTGAGAGAAAACTTCTTGACTCTTTGCACAAGCTCCCTTCTTACTCTCTCCTCCTCATCTGGAGTCACATCTGGTTCCGGCAGGAGGAAATTAGTCATGAGCTTGTCAAAAAGCTTATCTTTGGCGTTGTCGCCGACATACGGGACTCCACCGCCGCTTGGCCGATTCCATTCTTGAACGGTGATTGGGATGTAGTCCCTCACAAGAACTCCGCATTGCTTGACAGATTTTCTTGCGACATCGACAGGAGCTTGCGGTTCGCCATCTACACCGACCACGTCGATCCTATACCTCATAGTGTCATCCAACTTTTTTGTTGGGCCTCGTTTCGTTCTTACGGAAGAAGTTCTCGATCCGGATGGCTAAAAGAAGAAAGAGTGTTAATATATGCATGTATATATAGACAACAGCATTTTAATTACAAAAATACATATATACACCTCGCCGGTATTTGCGAGATTTAAGGTTCCGCCGGAGCCGTCGCCTTCTTCCTTATCAGCTTCTCCCCTATCCCAGGCTTCGGATTCTACCTCACCGGAGCCGTCTCCTCGGTTGAGAGACTAATCTCCCTGACCGGAATTGTTCAGAAACTCACTCGTGACATCGATATCGATATCGATATCTTCATTTTCGCAGATCATCCCTTGGAGGATGTTTTCCTGATGTGTTGGATCCATAGTATCTGCAAGTTAAACAATCAACACATGGCATCGATAATGATATGACAAGTTAAACATAGTTGAAATTTAACCCTAAGGCATGCTTGGCAATTTAAGTGGGATCCGAATGGTCCAAACCCTAGTACAGGAGAGACCCCGAAATCACCTACGAGGGGTTGATTTCAATCTCTTATTAAACTTGTAATTAAAGTTGCTGAACAATGCATGATTATGAGTCTATTATGTAGATCTTATTTTTCTGAACATTTTGATATATTATACATATTTTTCTGACTTAGAAATAATTAGTTATTGAATTTATAAGATTAAACTCTTTTCTGAAATTATTTAAACAAATATTAAAGTTTTCCTGCGTCATTATGACGTCAGCTCGGGTGGGGTTTTTTTTTCTCCACGGCTAAACTAGCCATAGAGACTGACGCGGGGGGCCCAAGCCACCTCAGATGCCACGCTGGCGGGGCTTGGTCAGTGCCCACGTCACGCACACGCGACGCCACGTCGACGCCACCGTGGCGCCACGTAGGCTCGCCGGCGAACTGCCAAGCGGTGGTGGAAGACGGCGGAGAGAAGCGTGCGGGGTGACTCCACTGTCCCGGTTCGAATCAGCGCGTCGCGGGCTACCTAAAACGGGCGGCGCCGCTACGGGAGGTGTGCCGGAGCAAGCCGTTTGACGGGGGCCGGCGGCGGCAGGTGCTCGTGGGGAGGAGGATACAGTGAGGGAGGGAGATGTAGGAGTGGTGCTGGAGCACTAGTGGCTCACCAGGAGGCCGATGGAGGGTGCGGCGAGGCCGGAGGAGGCAGGGCGCTGCCGGAATCAGTGGAGAACGCGGTGGCCGGAGTCGGGGAAGGTAGGATCGATTGTAGCGAGGCGTAGCTTCCTTGCCTGCTCGCGGCGGCGGCTAGTGGCGCTCGGCGACGGGTGTCGACGACGTGAAGCGGCCGCTCTGGATTTGAGCAGCCTGCCGGCGTGATTTTGCTCCGTCGCAAATTTTCCTTAGCCGCGCGTCGATGTGCTCTGTGACTTGGGGGAGTTGGGAAGGAGGAAGGCCGAGGCTGTTAACTGTACAGACCATTGGTCCCGGGTCATCCCAATAACCGGGACCAAAGGACCAACGGTCCCGGTTCGTGCCAACAACCGGGACCAAAGGTCTGGGGCATGAGCGTTGCTGTGATGCCACGTGCACGGCCTTTGGTCCCGGTTAGTCCAACCACCCGGGACCAAAGGATCAACGGTCCCGGCTCGTGCCAACAACCGGGACCAAAGGCGTGTTAATGGCAGCGCGCGCATTCAGGGATGATTGGTCCCGGTTCGTGGGACGAACCGGGATCGTTGACCCGTTTTTTTAGATTTTGGCAAACCTTTTGGTCTTCCCGCTATTTTCAAATTTGTTTCTTCTTTAATTAATAAGATGTTTCAATTTAAGATGATTATTTATTTGGAATTTTAAAAAACTTTTAATAGGAAAAGTGCTTCAATTTAAATAACTAATCAAAAACCATTTTCTGTTTTCAAATATTTTTATTTGAACTATACAATTGTACTATTTACAATTAAAATTGCATTAACAAAATATTTACTGCATAATTTGGAATTTTAAAAAACTTTTAACAGGAAAAGTACTTCAATTTAAATAACTAATCAAAAACCATTTTCTGTTTTCAAATATTTTTATTTGAACTATACAATTGTACTATTTACAATTAAAATTGCATTAACAAAATATTTATTGCATAATTTGGAATTTTAAAAAACTTTTCAAGATTTGAACTACAAGTACATGATATAATGCTTGTGAATTTTTAAAAAAATCATTTATAGGTTCACAACATGCTATTTCATCAGAGATCCACTTCAAGTTCAGCGAGGCTCAGCCCCGGGCTAAGAAGCTTCGTGCCCGCCGTTTTGAATATAGTTTGAAACGGGCATAAGAAATTCAAAAATGATCCAAACAATGTGAAACCTTCGCGTGGTGTCATATTATGTGTCACAGTTGCAAGGAAAAATATTGAACTTGAAAAATTGCAAACATCATAAAAAATCCTTCACAAAATGACCTATCATGTTCGAGGTTTCATGGCATTTAGGTTAAACCACCAATGTTATGGCTAGAATCAGGGCATAGTTTGTGATAATATGCCCATACTGTGCACACATGTGCATCTTGGGATGGCTTACGATGTTGCAGGAGGAAGTTTTCCCTTTCGACACATGAAAAAGCCAACTTCTATTTTTGAGGTGCCGAAATCGGGATGTTCTGTGAAGCAACCACCAAATTAAAGTTTGGCATTGGTACCAAACCATTTTTCAAAAATACTATACCACATTATAGGGACAATTTCCCAACCGGTGTATCTGGAATCTTTCTGTCCATCCCTCATAAAAAAGACAAATTCCTGTCGAATCGGTAGGAGGTTGCCAAGATTTGAACTACAAGTACATGATATAATGCTTGTGAATTATTTAAAAAATCATTTATAGGTTCATAACATGCTATTTCATCAGAGATCCACTTCAAGTTCAGCGAGGCTTAGCCCCGGGCTAAGAAGCTTCATGCCCGCTGTTTTGAATATAGTTTGAAACGGGCATAAGAAATTCAAAAATGATCCAAACAATGTGAAACCTTCGCGTGGTGTCATATTATGTGTCACAGTTGCAAGGAAAAATATTGAACTTGAAAATTGCAAACATCATAAAAAATCCTTCACAAAATGACCTATCATGTTCGAGGTTTCATGGCATTTAGGTTAAACCACCAATGTTATGGCTAGAATCAGGGCATAGTTTGTGATAATGTGCCCATACTGTGCACACATGTGCATCTTGGGATGGCTTACAATGTTGCAGGAGGAAGTTTTCCCTTTCGACACACGAAAAAGCCAATTTCTATTTTTGCGGTGCCGAAAACGGGGTGTTCTGTGAAGCAACCACCAAATTAAAGTTTGGCATTGGTACCAAACCATTTTTCAAAAATACTATACCACCTTATATGGACAATTTCCCAACCGGTGTATCTGGAACCTTTCTGTCCATCCCTCATGAAAAAGACAAATTCCTGCCGAATCGGTAGGAGGTTGCCAAGACTTGAACTACAAGTACATGATATAATGCTTGTGAATTTTTTTTAAAATCATTTATAGGTTCACAACATGCTATTTCATCAGAGATCCACTTCAGGCTAAGAAGCTTCATGCCCCCCGTTTTGAATATAGTTTGAAACGGGTGGGTGCAACCGAGACTAAAGATGCCGGTGGGATAAGGACGCGTGGGTAACCTTTAGTCCCGGCTGGTGGGTGCAACCGAGACTAAAGATGCTGGTGGGATAAGGACGCGTGGGTAACCTTTAGTCCCGGCTGGTGGGTGCAACCGAGACTAAAGCTGTCGGTGGGATAAGGACGCGTGGGTAACCTTTAGTCCCGGCTGGTGGGTGCAACCGAGACTAAAGATGCCGGTGGGATAAGGACACGTGGGTAACCTTTAGTCCCGGCTGGTGGGTGCAACCGAGACTAAAGCTGTCGGCAGGATAAGGACGTGTGGGTGGACGCACTGCTCGATGAGATAAAGCATGTAGCGCACGACGCCCTGTCGGAGGAACAAGACAAATTAGAAGCGGCGTCGTACCTATAAAAGGACCATCGATACGCCATGGCAAGAAGCTCAACAAGCCAACATAGGTAGAGAGAGTTTCATCCCCATGGATGGAGGGTTGGGAAATCTCCCGTGGCGGAGCTTCTCAAAGATGTCGGCTGTGCACACACCCTACGGCATCTTCGGAAGCTCCGCCTCGGAAAAATTTCCCTGCAAGCCCGTAAAAGACTCCATCTCCTCTAACAGTGTTGGGGAAAGGGTTGGGAAATCTCCCGTGGTGGAGCTTCTCGAAGATGTCGTTGGTGCACACGCCCTACGGCATCTTCGGAAGCTCCGCCTCGGAAAAATTTCCCTGCAAGCCCGTGAAAGACTCCATCTCCTCTAACAGTGTTGGGGAAAGGGTTGAGAAATCTCCCGTGGCGGAGCTTCTCGAAGATGTCGTTGGTGCACACGCCCTACGACATCTTCGGAAGCTCCGCCTCGGAAAAGTTTCCCTGCATGCCCGTGAAAGACTCCATTACATAAAGTTTCGATACATCACATAAAGTTTCCATACATTACATAGATTTACATAGGGTTTAGGGTTTAGGATATGAATCCTTCGTTGCGTATGTTGATCCCTTGCTTATGATCGCTTCTTAGGCCGTAACCATGGAGCATCTTCTTTGCTTAACGGGATGCTTGGGTCAGTTTTCATGGTGAAGGGCGGAATTTCATCAAACTTATCTTAATCTGCTGACATGTATGTCTTGTCCTCGACTCCCGCGATGTTTCTTTTCCCTGAAAGAACTATGTGACGCCGGGGCTCATCGTCTGATGTATTCGTTTCCTTATTTTTTATTTTTTGCGGTAGGACATGTCCTTCACAT
Source organism: Avena eriantha (assembly GCA_910589775.1). Classification (NCBI taxonomy): domain Eukaryota; kingdom Viridiplantae; phylum Streptophyta; class Magnoliopsida; order Poales; family Poaceae; genus Avena; species Avena eriantha. Next base: position 541,716,239 of record OU342742.1, read on the forward strand.
AAAAAACCTAAGCCACATCATTGGCTAGGACGAATGGTTCGTCTCTGTAACCAAGATTCTTGAGATCCACTATTGTCATTCCGTACAGCTGGTCTACCTTTACGCCTTCTCCATTCATGTTGACCCAACTGCACCGAAACAATGGGACCTTAAAAGTAGGTCCATAGTCAAGTTCCCATATCTCCTCTATGTAACCATAGTATGTGTCCTTTTTCCCATTCTCGCATGTTGCATCAAAGCGGACACCACTTTTTTGGTTGGTGCTCTTTTTATCTTGGGCAATCGTGTAAAATGTATTCCCATTTATCTCGTACCCTTGGAAAGTCAATATAGTCGCAGATGGTGTCGCGGCCAACAAGTAGAGCTGATCTCCAATAGTGGTGTCATTCATGAGATGTAATTGCAACCAAGTGCCGAAAGTCTCCATGTGATTTTTTTTAATCCAGTAGTCATCCTTCCCCGAGAACTTGGAGCATACAACATTCATGTGTTCCTCGATATACGGAGCCACGAAGGTAGAACTTTGGAGAACTATGTAGTGTGCTTGATTCAAAGAATGCCCGTCCCTAAATATCATTGCTTTCTTTCCTAGCATGCCTTTTCCACTCAGTCTCCCCTCATACCGTGATTCAGGAACACCAATCGGCTTAAGGTCAGGAAGAAAGTCTACACAGAACCCAATGACCTCCTCTGTTCCATAGCCCTTGGAGATGCTTCCTTCTGGCCTAGCACGGTTACGAACATATTTCTTTAAGACTCCCATGAACCTCTCGAAGGGGAACATATTGTGCAGAAATACAGGACCGAGAATGTAAATCTCATCGACTAGGTGAACTAAGAGATGCGTCATAATATTGAAGAAGGACGGGGGGAACACCAACTCAAAACTGACAAGACATTGGACCACATCCTTCTGTAGCCTTTCCAGACTTTCTCGATCGATTACCTTCTGAGATATTGCATTGAGGAATGCACATAGCTTCACAATGGCTAATCGAACATTTTCCGGTAGAAGCCCTCTCAATGCAACCGGAAACAACTGTGTCATAATCACGTGGCAATCATGAGACTTTAGGTTCTGAAATTTTTTCTCTGCCATATTTATTATTCCCTTTATATTTGACGAGAAGCCAGCCAGGACCTTGATACTGTAAAGGACTTCAAAAAAAGATTTCGTCCTCTGCTTTGGTAAGAGCGTAGCTACTTAAGTATTTACGTCCTTTATCAGTATGCTTGTTGTGTGGGTCTTTGATACGTTGCTGGTCCTCCCGTGCTTATCTTTTGTCTTCCCATACACGCCCAGGAAGCCTAGCAGGTTCACACAAAGATTCTTCGTCATGTGCATCACGTCGATTGAAGAATGGACCTCTAGGTCTTTCCAATACTCAAGCTCCCAAAATATAGATTTCTTTTTCCACATGGCCGTGTGTCCGGTAATGGGGTCTTTTGGAACAGATTGACTGCCAGGACCCTTTCCAAAGATTACTTCTAGGTCCTTCACCATACCAAATACATCAGCACCTTTAGGGAGCTTAGGCTTCTTCCGGTAATCTGCCTCACCGTTGAAATTCTTGCCTTTCTTTCTTACTTGATGATTGGTCGGAAGAAATTTACGACACCCCAGGTACAGAACCTTCTTACATTTATCCAAATATGTACCTTTAGTATTATCTAAACAGTGCGTGCATGCATTGTATCCCTTGTTTGACTATCCTGAAATGTTACTAAGAGCAGGCCAATCATTGATGGTTACGAACAAAAACGCTCGTAGGTCAAATGGCTCCTGGTTGTGCTCATCCCACACCTTTACACCTGGTTCTGCCCACAACTGCAAACGTTCATCGACTAATGGCCTTAGGTACACATCAATGTCGTTGCCGGGTTGCTTCGGTCCTTGGATGAGCACTGGCATCATAATGAACTTCCGCTTCATGCACAACCAAGGAGGAAGGTTGTAGATACATAGAGTCACTGGCCAGGTGTTGTGACTACAGCTCTGCTCCCCAAAAGGATTCATGCCATCTGTACTTAGACCAAACCATAAGTTCCTTGCGTCACCTGCAAAGTTCGAGTACTTTCTCTCGATGTTTCTCCACTGCGACCCATCGGCAGGGTGTCTCAGTTTCCCGTCTTTCTTACGCTCTTCTTTATGCCATCGCAACAACCTAGCATGCTCTTTATTTCTGAACAGACGTTTCAACCGTGGTATTATAGGAGCATACCACATAACCTTAGCAGGAACCCTCTTTCTGGAGGGCTCGTCATCACCCTCAACATCACCAGGATCATCTTGTCTGATCTTGTATCGACATGCATTGCATACCGGGCATTTATCCATATTCTCGTACTTCTCACCGCGGTACAGGATGCAGTCATTAATGCATGCATGTATCTTCTCCACATCTAATCCTAGATGGCAGATAGTCTTCTTTGCTTCGTACGTTGTCTCGGGCAGCTCGTTATCCTTTGGAAGCTTCGGCTTCATTATTTTCAGTGACTTCTCAAATCCCTTGTCAGATAAGCCAGTCTCTGCCTTCCATTTCAGCAGTTCAAGTGTGGTACCGAGCTTTGTGTTGCCATCTTCGCAATTTGGGTACAACAACTTTTTGTGATCCTTTTGCATGGCCTCCAACTTAAGCTTCTCCCTTTCTGTATCACATTGTTGCTTTGCATCAGAAATGACCCGACCAAGACCATCAGCGGGCTCATCTGATGCCCGTTGTTCTTCTTCATTGCCGCCTCCCTCTTCTTCATTGTCTTCCATTGCAGTATCACCATATTCTTCAGGGGACATAGGATAGCTGTCACCATCCTTCTCTTCTTCATTTTCTTCCAGCCTAACCCCTCTTTCTCCGTGCATGGCCCAACAATAATATCCGGGCATGAAACCTCTCCGAAGCAGATGGCTTTGAAGGATTCTCGGGGCAGAGTGCTCCGCCACGTTCCGACAGTGGACGCAGGGACAAGGCATAAAATTATCCACTTTGTTTGCCTTAGCCAAATCGATAAATTTATGGAGGCCTGCAATAAATCGGAATGGCGTCGGTCGCCATACATCCATCGCATCCGTGCATCGATCTGCGTCATAATAATTAACCATTACAATAACATCGTGAATAGTAAAATGACCACCCTAAATGGACAGATGCAATATTTTTGTATCAGTTACAGATAAAGAAGATAAGGTTGCTAACCTCAGCCGAGGATACCGTGTTGTGCGAACTAAAGTGTGGCTCAGACATTTCGTCGAACACCTTGTGTGCAATCAAAGAAAAAAAAGCTAACACCCACTCCCCACACATAATCCAACAAAATTTGGTGGGCAAAGGGCTGGGCTTATATATAGCCAGGGGAGGGTTTTTGGTCCTGGTTATTGCCACGACCCGGGACCAAAGCCCCTCCCGCGCGACACGTGGCGGCCCAGCAGCTCGCACCCCACCCAGGTCATTGGTCCCGGTTGATGGTACGACCCGGGACCAATGACTTCGGTGGGGGGCGCGCTGCTGGGCTGCCACGTGTCGCTCGGGAGGGGCTTTGGTCCCGGGTCGTGGCAATAACCGGGACCAATGCCTCCGTCGCTTCGTCGTCCCCGCGCATAAATATGAGGCCACAGCGCTCGCTTTCGCCATCGCCTCTGCCTCTCTGTAGTCCCTCTCCACCCCACCACTTTGCCTCTCCACCGTGCCGTCGTTTCGCCTCCCCTCCCTCTCCAATCTCCACCGCGCCGTCATGGAGGTGCCCACGCTCAACCACTACGAGGCGGCGCAGTTTGCGATCTACGGCATCCTCGCGCCACCGCGCGCGACCCTTCCCGCCGTATTTCGCATCAGCAAGGGGGGTGTGCCGGTGGCTCCGCTCCTCAACCCCCGCGGATACGAGATGGAATACGTCATCGCGGAGCATCGCCGCCAACTGCCCGGGTGGATTAGGGCGTTGCCCCGGTACGCGGTGGGCAGCGAGTATTGGCCCCGGCTGTTCAAGAAGGAGCGGAAGGCCAAGCTTGGCAACCGTTTCGTGGACGGACGCCTGGTGCACCCGGATCGCCGCAACCAAGAAGGGCGGGAGTTGTTCTGGTTTGTCCCTGGACGGACCATCTACACCACCATCGACGCCGCTATGCGCGCAGACGAGCTCCGTCTCCCGAACAACGCCGAAATCGTGGAGATTTTGTCCGACAACGACGAGGAAGCCGGCGGCACGGAGGACAACGGCTCGGAGGACAGCGGCAGCGGAAGTGTTGTCGACTAGAAATTTATAAAGTCGCTTCTTTATTTGTATGAAAAATTTGTGGTCGAATAATAAAATGTCTCAATTTAGACCTTTGTCTCGATTAATTTGTGAAAGATTTGTTCAAAAATAGTGATCAATTCAATTTCTACCTCGAATTAATTTCTGCGCTGAATTAATTTACATTAATTCCTTACCCGCAAAAAAAATTACATTAAATCCTAAACTGCTGACCGTCGGGGGGTTTTTGGTCCCGGTTCTTCGCATGAACCAGGACCAATGCCTCGCAGAGAGCCACGTGTGCGTCATTGGTCCTGGTTCGTGCTACAAACCGGGACCAATGCTTACAAATGAACCGGGACCAATGCCCTGTGGCTGGCATTGGTCCCGATTACGAAAATGAACCAGGACCAATAGAATTTAGGCGCTGGACCAAAGGCCCTCTTTGTATTAGTAGACTATAGTTCATGCTTTTATGTAAAAGCCTAAAAGGATATCTCTTACTCCATTATAGACACCGTACTCAGCGCTTAATGATGACGTACCGTACTCATGAAAACCGACGTCACACCGTTGTACATCGCGTGAGTTGACAAAAAGTTGTTCAATATATTGGATATGCACGAATATGGCGTTATATGTTGTCACCCGCATGGCAGGGTGATTGGATTTCGACCTTCATCATGTTTGTCTTGTTGCATCTACGTACATGGACTGTGATGTATGTAAATCCGAAACCGGCCTGAATGTTTCCTAGCGAGTAACGGAGGATCTCCAATCATTCGGATAATCCCGGCCGAATTCTAGGACTAGTATTTTGTCTGTCTATCTTCGGGAACAATAGATATGGTGGTGTCGGTTATCTGCAGACCTGCAGTCTTAGTTTTTTTTACAAAATTCTACTGATCTATTAATAATCGTCGAAAGAAGTACAAAGAGTTCTAAAGGTAACAAAAATTATAAATAGGTCACTGGACCCCCTAGCGACGACTACAGACACTGGCATGAGCGGAAGGAGCGTCGTCGTCCTCGACCCTCCATCACCGGAGCCGGACAAAGCTTGTCGTAGTAGAGCTTGTTGTAGTAGACAGACGGGAAGTCGTCGTACTAAGACCCTAAAGGACCAGCGCACCAGAGCAGGTACCAGCGCTGAAGATGAACAACGTAGATCGGAAAAAACTGACCTCAAAACACACGTACGAAAAACAACCAGATCCCAAGAAATCTGTCGGACACATGACTTCACGCGCCTTCCACTGGTGCTAGACGCACCACCAGAACGAGGATAGGGCGGAAAGGGCCTTATTCTGACCTCAGGATGTAGCCGTCGCCTCAACCTTCTGAAGAAGACACTGAAAATAGTCTAAACAAAACACTAAAACATCCCGCCGGCGAGAGGCCGTGGTCCGTCACGCCTCCAAGGCCCTAAGGCCATCGAAGACGGGACGAAACGGTAACGTTGCCGGCGGAGGGAAGGAACCTTAGATGGGTTTGCAGCCGCCTCCTGGAGAGCTTCTCCTCGTACGTACCGGTTCGGTATCTTCCTGCCTCCTTGTCTTTCACCAAAAACTGACCTTCAGTCTTAGTTGTGATAGGTTGATCTTTTCAAATATAATCCTAGCCGTGGTAAGCCGCTGATGATCTTTTTAAATGCACGGTTGAACTTGGTTATTCATTTAAATATCTAGTCATCTAGATTTGTTCGTCCATTTCCGCGAGTTGTATGCAGCGAAACGGCGGCTACACCAATACCACCGTTCGACAATCAGAAAACAATGGAATGAGTAGTACATATATACGGAGTACTATCAAAGGTTCAAGTTGTATGGTCACTTCCGTAACTATCCTGAATTTGATAACCTTGGAGGATGAAGACAGAATCACCACGGCTCAAATGTAAGCCTGGGTGTTAGGTGAAGTCTTTTGCCTCACGGTTTCAGAAAAAATGATCATGCTGCTGTTAGAGTTGAGCAACTCTAACGGATACAGAACTTGGGCGCCCTTAAAAACATAGATACAGTGCACTGAACTACACTTATTAAGTTCTGGCTTACGTTGGCTAGAAAGATACTGAACTTAGAATTGAACTTTTTAAAATTCAAACAACGCTGACTCCGCGGCAAAATTCGGACACGAACACTAGATACTATCTGATCATGATCATACATAGGATCAATCATACAACATACAAAGCTTAAATCAAAAGAAGCCACTGCCACTAACCCTAACCCTAACAAAAATGGCCCCGAGAATCCTCACCGGATTCTGCGGGTTGCGGCGGCGACACTGCGGGTGAGCTCAGTCATAGTCGAGCTCGATGAACTCCATATTTATGCGGTGCGTCGCCTGCTCCTTCTCTCTGACTTGCAGTCTTGCCACTGCTTGGATGGCATCACGCTCCTATGCGCGTTCATACTTCCTCTGCTCCTCGGCTTCGAGCTCGGAGCGGCGGAGCATGATCTGCATGGCAGCTTCCTCCGTTGCGTCGTCGTTGACATAGTCGACCAGACCCACCATGGCCTGGCCGTTCTCCTCCTCCTTGTACTCTTCGTTGAAGTCAAAGTCGATGTCGGAGTCGACTTACAATAGGGGGTTGGTGCATGCCGCGCTCCTCCGCATGAGCAACCCGCCTCCGAGTCGTTGCCAGTGAAGTTCCACCATCAGAGGGAGGCGGCGACAACTCCTCCAAATTCATCCACTTGCATGTGGCCTACTTCCTTTCCTCGACGAGGCATCACGGAGCTTGCACTCCTCCTCATCCGGGCCACGGGTGGCGGAGGTTCTGCAACCACACGAGGGTACGGTGTGTCCCACCTGGCCGCCCCAACTCCCATTGACTATTTCATAGGCATCTTTGTGGCGGCGATTGCATGGATCTACAGTGGCCAGTGGGATTTGGCAGCGATTGGGCGGTGGATTTGGCCAATGGCAAGGTAGGGAGACGGCGGAGAGAGTGAGGAGCCAACCAGTTCGTTCACTGTAAATGGCCTCCCGCACAGTTAGTATTGCGACTGCGCGGGGCTATTTACAATGGTTGTATATTTTTTAGGGCTTGGGCTATCTGTTCAAGCCACTAAGTTTTCAAAAAACCGAAAACCTAACTGAATTTTAATGAGCCGAAGCTTTTAAAGGATATATTAGTGTTGCTCTTATGTGATCAGCGAAACCAGATGAACAACGATGACACAGTATGCAGTAGGCTAGCCTAGTAGTACTACTAAAAAGTAAAAACCGAGGTGTCCTTGGGTATACCCCTGCCGAAGAGGCGTCGACAAATCCTAACCGTCTTTGTGATTTCAGATTCCTGAGTTTGGAGGATTCGTACACCAAAGCAAAAGAGCTAGACAAAAGTATACATGCTTCCTGTACGGCGGAACTCAAGATCATTACGTGGCGATGCCTAATTATTTTCCTGAGAGCAGACACTAAAATCCTAAAAGAGAGAATTCATCATCATTCGCCAATGATAGTAGTATTTGGCAGGTGCCATTGAATAAAGGGAGATGCCAGAGAAATAGGAAATTTCTTTCACAATGTCAAATGGGTGTGTCAGGGTGAACCACTCTCTCCCCTCCTTTTGTACTATGTCGTGGAGGCGGTACCCATTATTCTTGATGCGGCTAGAATAGCAGGACGCGTCGAGGATGTGATCCCCCACATCATCCCATGAGGGGTGTCACATACGCAATATGCGGATGACACCATTATTATGATCCAACCAGAGGACATGGATATCGCCAACCTCAAGTTCCTACTCATGTGTTTCGAATGTATGTCTAGCCTGAAGATTAAAGTCCACAAGAGTGACGTCATGGTTCTAGGGACCACCGACATTGAGGCCCAAAGGATTGCCAACATGTTGAATTGTAAACGGGGATACTTCCCTTCATATACCTCGGCCTCCCAGTGGGTGATCCGGCACTGATGGCAGCGGATTGGGGCCCTCTGACAATGAAAGTGTCCAAGAGGGCGGACCCTTGGATGGGTAAATTCATACCTTCAGTGGCGATACTTACGCCTATTAATGTGTGCATCTCGATCCTTCCCTTACATGCCATGGGGGTGTGCCTGTTGGGTGATGGTGTTCACCTAAACCTCGGTCTGGTTTCTTTTAAGCTAATGGGACTAAGAAAAAATACCACTAGGTTAGGTGGGATGTGATGTGCAAACCAAAAGACATGGAGGGCCTAGGGATTATTGACTAGCCTTATGAACAAATGTCTAATGGTTAAATGGATCTGTAAGATCTATGCAGGTGACCATGGTTTGTGGGTGGACATCATCAGAAGAAAATACCTTTGGGCCAAATACCTCGTGGTGGATACTCACCGACCTGGATCACAGTTCTAGAACATGATCCAGATGGTCAAAAGTCTTTTTTGCTTGGGGGAAACACAAGGTCAAGAATGGGAAATCCACTAGGTTCTGGTTGGACCGGTGGAAGGGGTCGGGACCCCTGAAGTATAGGTTCCCATCTCTCTTCTCCATCACCATGGACCAGGGGGTGTTGATAGGAGAACTATGGTCAGGGGTGGGGTCAAGTGCCCTTTAGATGTATGTTCAATGTGGTGGACTGTATTGAGTGGGCTAACCTAGTTAGGAAAGTCGACGAAGTATAGCTGGGGGAGGGCCAATATCACATTGGATGCTAGAGCCTTCAGGGAGGTTCTGTGTGGAATACCTCTAATGCAAGATATGCCAAGGCATGGTTGGAAGCACTTCAACGAGGTTTGGAAAATTCCGGTGCCACTAAAAATCCAAATGTTCCTCTAGCAACTTATTCGCAAACGGTTGCCCTCTAACAGCAACATCCGGCATAGGAAAGGCCCCTCAGGGACATATGCTCCGTGTGTGGGGAGTACAAGGATAATGACCACATTTTTTATCTTGTCCCCTCACCAAGTTTATGTGAAGTGCGGTTAGGGAACTGCTCTCCTGTAGCTAGAACCATGCTAGTTTTTCGATGTATAAATTTTCATGCATAGTCAGATAGGCCAAACTAAGCGAGTTCTTTAGATCTGTTGTGCAACCTTACTATGGAGTGTCGGTACCGGGAGAACCGCGGTGCTCCCGATCGACCGGGATGCGGACCAGAGAACCCGTGAAGAGGTCATGTGGGCCCTAAGCCAAGCAGGGCACCTATATAAGGGGAGCCCAGGAAGATCCCCAGAACGGAGATGCCGGGCTTGGTGCCATACCGTAGGGGCACACTAAGACAAATTAGTACTTGGTCAAAGACGAGGCAACAACCGGGTGCACCACAGAGCAAGCATAAAGGGGGCCTACTAGCTGGGCCAACGAGGGGCACTGACCATGCTACTACCTGACACCATAAGGATCCAAGATGCAGGATCGGACACGCACAAAGGGATAAGATGCAGGATCGAACCCGCACAAGAAGATAGGACATAGGAGCAGTCTACAGGGAAAGGTAGAGCCCCGGCAGCACTAAAAGGATGCAAGATGGGAGTAAAGTGGATGGGGAAGGCATGTGCCTCAGTTTATAGATGGAGACGGCTACTTCCTCCTGATGGTAGCATAGTGAGTATCCTAGGCCCTTGTGGTGACTTCTTGTAGTATAAAAGGAGGGCCAAGGCCTTAGTGAGAGAGGCGGGTAATGAATCTCCTAGGAAGGGGATCCCTCTAAAAAGAGAGAAGAAAGAAGAAGGGTATCGGCAATGGCCCATAGCCTTTGTCGGCGGTAGGGTAGGTCTCCCTCCCGAGAAGAACTATCATTGTAACTGTATACAGCATAGAGAAATACCACCACAAAAAGCAGGAAGTAGGGTTGTTAGTCTCACGGTGGCCTGAACCTAGGTAAAACTCCATGTCCCGATGTCTCCTATTTCTCTGTCGAGTTTGCATTGGCAAGCCTTTATACTGCACCTCTCTGATGCCCTCTACAAACAACTAAAATGGGTATGAAATATCCCTGATGTCCGTGTTCATGCACACGACATTTGGCGCGTCAGGTAGGGTGCGGGGATGTTCTTGATCTAGGCATATCCACCACAACAGCGAGGTGAAGCAAACACATGGCGAACAGAGGAGAAAAGACAGGCAATCGCCAGGGAAATCGCGAGCGCTAGAGCGGTCGGAGCAGGAACCATTTTGTTTGGGTTTAGGCAGAGCACTATTATCTGAACTGCCCGACATCATAGCCGGAGTCAGGACGATGGCGCACTGCGCCACCAGCGCCTCGGCGCGTGCCAAGCACCACTCCATCTACAACATGACCCACCACCCAAGGCTCTAGGAAGGCCTCGGGGGCTTCTTTGGCACGCCTCGCACGACACATGGACCTGAGGAGGCGCTCGCCACTGCCTAGGCAATGCTGCATTCCCTGCCTGTCGGAAACGCCTTGCATATAAAGGTATGGGCTATGCAGGTGACAGAGCTCGTCATCTATTGTCGAGGCCTCTCGGAAGGGTTATGATGTCTACGCACTTCTATTCTTGTAGATAGTTGTTGGGCCTCCAAGTGCAGAGGTTTGTAGAACAGCAGCAAGTTTTCCCTTAAGTGGATCACCCAAGGTTTATCGAACTCAGGGAGGAAGTGGTCAAAGGTATCCCCTCTCAAGCAACCCTGCAATCAAGATACAAGAAGTCTCTTCTGTCCCCAACACACCCAATACACTTGTCAGATGTATAGGTGCACTAGTTCGGCGAAGAGATAGTGAAATACAAGTGGTATAGATAATTATAAGTGGTAACGGTGATAGAAAATAGCTTGATGGCGTGGAAAAGACTAAAGGAAAACTGAAATAAAGATGGAAGCAAGCAAACATGTAACAGATCTAATTGCAAACGGTGTTTCAATGCTTAGAAACAAGGCCTAGGGATCATACTTTCACTAGTGAACACTCTCATATAAATATCTTCTCTTTATGATACTACTCTTAACTACTCTCCGGTTGGACACTCTAATCGATGGTAGGGCTATAACAGCACACCTCAAAGTTCATCTTTCCCATCTAGAAAACCCCACACTGTCACCTTGAGCACTAGATGGTTCAAACAAACACCACAATTTCATAGAAACATCCAACTCCAAATATAACTCATAACAAGTATTTGTAATCTCTAGCCTAAGTGCCACCCTGGTGTGCACACTGTCAACTTCACACACATGGGGAGAGCAGAGATCTATTAAAGCACTTGAGTAGCAAGGTAGATCTACTAGATTACAAAGCTCATGATCACAATATGATCATGCATGGAGAGAGAGAGATGAACACATAGCTAGCGGTAGAACACTTAGCCTCGAGGAAGAACTACTCCCTTCTCATCATGGGAATCAGCAATGGTGATGGAGATGGCGGTGGAGATCGATGGAGATGGCTCCGGGGGTACTTCCCCGTCCCGGCAGAGTGCCGGAACAGAGACTTTCTGTCCCCTGAATCTCCCCTTCGGTGGCGGCGGCGCTGTAGAACTTTTCGTGGTTGGAGGCTTGACGATTTAGGGTTTATGCATCGGGAGGCTTCTTATAGGCGAAGAGGCAAGATCGGTGGGCGGCCAGGGGGCCCACACCACCTGGTGGCGTGGCCAGGGCTAGCCCACGCCACCACATGGTGTGGCCACCCTATGGCCCCTCTCCGTCTCATCTTCTGGCTCCGTGAGTCTTCCGGTAAAATATCGACTTTGGCTTTTGTCCGGTCCAATTCCGAGAATATTCATTTTCTGACTTTTCTGGAACCAAAAACAGAAGAAAACAGGCAACTGGCACTGTGGCATCTTGTTGATAGGTTAGTCCAATAAAGTGTATAAAAATAATCCAAAGTTGGAACAAAAACAAGAAAGTAGATAAAACCAAGCATGGAACATCAAAAATTATGGATCGTTAGCAACGTATCAACATCCCCAAGCTTAACTCTTGCTCGTCCTCGAGTAGGTAAGTGATAAAAAGAAAGAATAATTTTTGAGGTGACATGCACCATCAGAAACTTGATTAAAGTGTTTGTAAAACATGGATAGCTGGGATCATAGTACTTCAATCATAACATGAAAGACAAAGTTCTAGCAATAAGACAAAGAAACTATGTTGCAACATGAAAAGGCATAAACAAAAGATTAATGAATAACAATGCTTTGCAAGACGTTTGTTTGTTTCACATAAAGAAAACATAGCATAGTGGCATTCAGCTTGTCCCTCATAGAGTAGCAAACATAAATGCATAGGACACCTTCAAAGTTCATAAGAGTGACTAGATACAAATAGTTTAAACAAGCAATATAAAAGCTATGCATCAATCAACAAGTCTTGGGACAATGCACATAGAACTAAGAATGGCCACTATGCTCTCAAAGTAGGTGCATAAAGGTAGAAGGTGGAGACTCAACATAAAAGTAAAAGAAAGGCCTTCATAGAAAGAAGTAGGGATTCAAGTCTCATAAAGAGCTTCCAAAAATTATGGTACTTTTTTAGCTTTCAGCTCTCATTGCCCCTATCATAAGCATCTTGAAGTGATTAAGGTTAAAGTGAACAAACTATGGTGTATATGCTTGACAAAGTATAAGGTGGAAATCTCATGTCCCTTGAATACGAGGACCGCTCCTCATGCTACTCAAGTTTAGTCACCGGTAAGTTCTTGTCATCGTAAGTACATGTGTATCATAGAGAACCGCCAACGGAGTATCCCTTGCCCGATGATACGGAAGAATCCCCATATCAAAATGACAAGGCAAGAAGACAACGAGCATCTCAGTAATCTTCTTATTTACCATGGGAATATGGTGCTTTTTTTCTCTCTTTTCTCATATCTTTTTTTTTTCTTTTTTCTCAATATAGGACTCTTTTTTTATAAGAAGAATGCTTCATAGACAGCTCATTATGGTTACGCTGCAGGTTTCCACCATGTCAGCATGGATTAGACCAGCGGCCCAAGCGTTTCTCTAACACATATACATAACTCCATGGACTTACATGCTCTCCTTTCATTTCACACACATCCATAGACAAAAGAGCATGATATCAACTAGGTACAAAGTACAAGTGCAATGTTGAAAGCATTCCCTATGACAGCATGGTTCTGCTAATCCCCAACAAATAAGTGCAAGCATACGCAATATAGACGACACAATGGTTCAAGTTTATTAAGGGCAAGAAAAGTAAAGTGTGCCATCAAGTTCGTGAGAGCTTTAATCACTAGTTTTCTCATAGCAAGTTTAATTTGGAAGGTAAACAAAAACATGAATAACTTGGAATAGCATAAGCTAGTAGGTAGGTATGGTGGACTCTTTGGAATAACTTGGTTTGGGGAGTTGGATGCATAAGTGGAACTCATACTTGGTTGCGGAGGCTAGCAAAAGACTGGGAGCGATAAACTAAGAGAGCAATAATGGCCATAATCATGCAGAGCGACAAAACATCATTGATCAAAGCATAAAGTGATACTACAAGTTTAAAACTAAAGGACCATAAAGGCTATGGTGACTTGGGATAGTCATAACATGGTGTGAGCATGCGCCCAGTCAACCCAAATAAAGCATCAAAGGAGAATACCACAATACTATGCTTTAATATGCTAAAACAACGCATGATTCATCCAAGGCACATTAAGCAATCTCAATTGTTTATAACAATTCATGCTACAGCAAAGAATACTAAGCATAAAGCCAAAACAATATCAAGCATGGCATGACAAAGCATAGGCCACAGTCAAAAACAAGCTCTCTTTACCACTTAAGCATGAACTTTCCTACTCTTTTCCAACCCAAACCAAACTATTTGAAAACCAATGTATGAAAGAGGTGGTCCAACCAATTTATTCAGCAAACTAAGCAAACCAAGCAAACTAAAAACCAAAACAAAAATGAAAAAGAAGATGCTCCAACAACAACACAATTGTGCATGAAACAATAAAATTGAAGCGTTTGCAAGAAACCTAGGATTTTTATTGATGAAGAGGGGGATTTAGGGTTTATGCATCGGGAGGCTTCTTATAGGCGAAGAGGCAAGATCGGTGGGCGGCCAGGGGGCCCACACCACCTGGTGGCGTGGCCAGGGCTAGCCCGCGCGACCACATGGTGTGGCCACCCTGTGGCCCCTCTCCGTCTCGTCTTCTGGCTTCGTGAGTCTTCGGGTAAAATATCGACTTTGGCTTTTGTCCGGTCCAATTCCGAGAATATTCATTTTCTGACTTTTCTGGAACCAAAAACAGAAGAAAACAGGCAACTGGCACTGTGGCATCTTGTTAATAGGTTAGTCCAAGAAAGTGTATAAAAATACTCCAAAGTTGGAACAAAACACAAGAAAGTAGATAAAACCAAGCATGGAACATCAAAAATTATGGATACATTAGCAACGTATCAGGTTACTAGCTGGACAGGTTTCGCAAGGCCTACCAAAGGCAAAAGAGGGTGGTCCACTTTCACCCAAGAGATCGCTCGCTCAAGGAGGTCTGCGCTCGCTACTCTGGGATCAAAGGACCAAAGACGCGCGGACATGGATCGAGCGGTGATAAGAGCGCCAATTCTTGAGAGCCAGCCAATGCCCCATCCCGGGAGGGATGTCCTTGCACTACAAGGTACAAAGATCCCCTCTTACGGCTGAGCTATGGGTATAGATCACACCTTCGTGGTTCTAACCCCTATTGACTCCTCCATTTATAGGGTAATCCAGCCCCTCGAAGTTTTTGCGCAAGTACATCAAGGACATGGAAGAAGTCGGATGGTATGGTCAAGTCATGGCCCGTTGGTTCCCTAAGTCTCTACGGCTGGAGGCGATAAGATGGTTATGGGAGATCTCGGAGGAGTTGGTCGGATCCTGGTGGGATTTATGCAGCCTGCTCTTAGACAATTTTTGGGGTGGCAAGAAGCATCCCAGCTTTGTGCTAGGCCGGGAGCATGTTCGCCAAGGTGAAAGCAAGTGCAAATACACACAATGATTCAACAAAGCCTTGTGTGCTGCCCTCGTTGCGCCAGCGGCTAAGGTGGTCATGGCTTTCTGAGGAGGGATGCTGAGTGCAAAGGCAAGGCAGAAGTTGAATGCATGTTGCATCAGCACCATCAACGAGTTGTTCCAGCAGGCGAATAGGTGTGCACGAGCAGAAGAAGTGGCTTTGCATGCTGGGCTCCGTCCTTAAAATGTGGTGGAACCTGGCGAGGAGCGGAGCTCACCCTAAACAGATGCCTAGTCGTGTTGGCCACGAGGATCAGGAGAAGTGGATAGGGAACACAAGATCTACAGCACTCCCATCATAGAGAACACAAGATCTGTGTCGCGTCTGTCATAGGGAACACAAGATCTGTGTCATGTCCATCATAGGGAACACAAGATCTATGTCTGGCCTAGCATGAGGAACACAAGATCTGCTCCGCGCCCATCATGGGGAACACAAGATCTACATCGCGCCCATCACAGGGATCAAGGTCAATGTGTAGGGAACTTGGGGCCTGCAAAATGGACGCTGCAAGAGCCAGGAGATCGCGTGGAGCCCGTGATCAGCCTCACAATTGATGGGATCCACACCCAAGGAGCGTAGGGAGCATCACGTGAAGCCAGGACGAAAGCCTTCTTCCTAGGTACCAACCCTAGTTAAGAATGAAGACCCACCAACATCGATTTCAATAGCAGCATTTGCTCAATATACCCCCAGATAGTACGTGCTAGTAGTTTCACCCCTCTAACTCGCCCTAGGCGATAAGAGGAGGGACCACTCTATTTTCGAACATGAGCGATCTAGGAAGAGTCTAGTGCTCCTAGCCTTCGGGGATTGATGCCCTTGTCGCCAGGAAGCCTCTACCTCCTAGAGAAAAGCTCGCAACATGAGTTGATCTCATGCATGGCATGTGTCGTAGCTCTGGTGGGCCCACCAGAGCATGGCTGAGAAAGCCTGTGAGAACATCAAAATTTCCCGCCGCGGCAGCCCGTGGGCAGAAGGTTACCCCATTCATCACGACCACATGTTATGAGGGTGGGTTTGTCCTATTTCTGGTTCCACCACGGACATGCCATGGTAAAGCCTACAGCCGAATGCATATCTGATGTAGCATAAACAGAGTGGACAAGTTTATCCTGAAAAAATCTTATGAGTACAGAACGCATGTTGCTCGCCCACCGGATGTACGCTGAGGGCAGGAGCCCGATGAAGCCCTCGGATCCACTCTAGGAAAGCCTTGATGCAAGATGCGGGAACATCCAGAACACTATGTCCTAGCCCAAGTGTAAATCACCAAGATCAAGGGCTTTCTCTTGGCGGCCCTTTGAAATAAAATAGAAATGATTTCCATCTTCTTGTCAAAAGTACCTCTCTCTAAAGAACATCGAATACTTTGCCTGATATCACGAGGGATGACCCACATTTCTCGGTGCAATGACCAACATGAGCATCGCTCGCGCAGAACACCCAAGACTATGTTGGTGTCCACCCATCGAATCAACACCACTCTCTGATGCTCTCTTGAATTTCGTGTTCGCCTCCCTCTTGTTAGGGAACGACATTATCCCCCCTATCTCACAGCAAGACGGGCTCCCAGTGAAGGTGGTCTTGGTGGTGGAGGGGTAATCCTCTGGGACTAGACAACCCCAAGAACGCACCTTCCCAGGAGAGCAGTCCCAACAGTGACGACGTACCTCAGATGCTCCCTTATCGAGATACGTTGGGTGGGCTATCCGTGTCCTAAAGAGTCACACCTAGAAACATGCCTTGGTTATCGCAGAATTGAGACAAGGGTTTGCTAAGAAGGGAAAGTAATTGCTTAGGAGGATAATGTGATGAAATAAGTTAACAAGGTGGCCATTTGGGGGCGCACAACAATAAACCAAACTGCTCATGTGTGCAGGGTGAATTACAAGCATGTAGGGACCATCAAGAACCTAGTCCGGGGCCATAGCCATTGGAACCATGCCAAGACCCCGCATGGATGTTGATATGTGAACCACATAAGTGTGGAGCTATGCATTGTTGTGTTCACGAACTGTGACATTGAAGTACAAGCGTCGCTCCAAGTCAGTGCATGACATGGGTATGACTTATTGGGTTCCCATAATTGGTATACCTGGTACTTACCCAAACTACGACCCACAAGGCAAACAAGGAACTGAGAGTCCTAAAAGCATCTGAAGCTTAGGAACCAGACACGGCGATCAAGGTAGAATCCTAAACCAACATAGTCGTAGAGTTGTATTTCCAACTTGTAACCGAGCTGTACTAGACTCTGAAGCCCAACCTCTCATATAAATGCTGGGAGGAGCTAATGGAGAGGGCACGGTAGCTTTGAGAAAATAACAACTCGCCATGAGTTGGATTGCATCTAGAGAATTGGCGACTCTGTAATCATCTTCTTCAATAATCAGACGGGCATCGACTCCCTTGTTTGTCTGATAAGCCTACGAAATCACCAGCGCTCTCTCTTTCCTGAAACCCTAAGTCTATAACAATGGGCATTTCCGAGTTCACCCCTTGACAGTGCAGCCCCGCCTCACGGTCGACAAGAGCTCCTGAAGGGAATCCATGTCCTTCGTCTAAGCCATGAGGAACAGTTGCAGAGATGCTGCCTCCGTACAAGCAGCATCGGCCTGGCCCTGGGTGTCCACCTCACGTTTGGCGGCGTCCTAGGACTCCTCCCACCTCAGGCATGCCTCCTTGTTGCGCTCTGCCAGCTCTCCCCACACCTTTGCAAGCTCCTGGCGCGGGGAGGCCAGCTCTACGGAAGAATCCTGCTCCGCGTGGGGTATGAAGACCGGCGAAGGGCCAAGCTCACCAAGGAAACCCCTGGTCGTAGACCTAGGCGATGTTGCCCTCTTCGCCTTTGCAAGGCAGGTCTAGCAGGCTCACATGTCACCTTCCACCAAAGCAAACCGTTGCTGCATCTCAAGAAGGTCATGTTGTGCCTAGATGAAGAAGTCATCCACATGAATAAGTGCACCTACTGTAGGGGTTGGGTGGCCAAGGACTCTAGCAAAGTACTCAGCATGGCCCCAACGCCCGTGCCTGGGTGTGCTGATGAGAGTGCAGCAGGGCAAAGCAGCCTAGGAGGAGGACGCCGGAGTGCTGGTGGAGTCCGGTAGCAAGAAGACAACCTTGGAGGGGGCACCTGAAATCCAGGAGAATCCAAGAAGATAGGGTGTCTCAGCCAAAGAGGATAGGAAGGATGATGGGAAGAAGCGGCCTGTGTGCCTCATACCTGCGGGGCCTTGGGCCACCGATCATGTTTGGGCACCAGCCAACAAGGGGGCGGCTTCATTGTTGTCGGGGGAAGGCGCAAAAGTATGGAGCTTCTTGTGGGCGGCCTTCCCCCGTAGGCCCTAAAAAAGACGCAGAAGATGTCAGGAAAACATGATTGACCACATAAGAAGCGCAAGTGGAAAGAACCATTGGCATACCTTGGTGTATTGTAGTCAGTACTCCGATATATTTTGTGGGTGAAGATGGATAGAAGTGGGATAGGAGATACAACCCTGCCTACTTGGAAATAGCCAAGAAGAAAGGACGAATATGGTGTTGGGGGCTCCCGGCAAGGATTCACGAGCTCCTCTGGCCCGGTACCCTTCACCTGATCGTCTGGGCCTATAGATCCGTTACCTTCCTCACCACTGCTGGAAGGAAGCTTATCACCGAGGGCCCCTGGGCGTCGTAGGAGGGCATCTTGTCCACCTGCGTCCGGCGGTCAAGCGTGTCAAAACGTGAATGCACGCCATGCGACAAGGGAAGATGGTAGCCCAAGCCACAAAGCAAGTTCATAATCTCATCGTGCTTCTCCTCTGAAAGCTGAGAGATGGGGCTGACCCAAAGGAGCGTCTGGTCCTCCAAGCCTCAATACTCCTAGGAAGGGCGAGGACGATCTTGCAGAGGAGCCAAGCAGTGTCTGGTTTAGTCCACAACCAACTATCGCAACGTCAGGCCACCATGCACCAAGGATTTGATGCGGCGGATCGCCGGGAGCAACTCGTAATCACGGGGGTCGACATCCATGCAATTTTCCTACATGGCGGCGGACGGCGTCGGCTCTTGCAGGCAGTCAAGGAGAGACGTAAAGAGCGCGTAGAACCACAATTGGCGCCATTCCTTCTCCTCTGGGCAGATATCGCCATCGACATCAAAGAAATCGTCATCACAATCCGCTAGAAGCTAGAAGTTGATACTGCCTGAGACAACACCACCGGTCTCCACAAAGGGGTAGAAGTAATGGTGGAAGAGGGCACCTGAGGGAACAAGGCCCACAAAGACCTCACTCAGGTGCTGGAATGCCGCCAGCAGCACCACAACTCGAGGACGAAGATGAATAATATAGAGGGCATAGTTGGCTATCACCGCGTGGTAGAACTCCAACATGGGCAGCACCAAGCCCGCCATCAGAAAAAATGGAGATGGGGATGCTGCTCCGGTCTACTAGGGAGGTGGGAGGCGTGTAGGCGCTCTTGATCTTGGTTGCACCCCACACATTGCCCTTCCCCACGACATACTGCTTCACCTTGGCCAGAGCCTCCTTGGTGATCAAGCCCAAAGGAAAAGTGAGCCTGCGAGGTGCGCAAGGATGCATGGTCATCCTCCTATGATACCTCAAGTGAGTTGCTCCGACCCATGGTGGCACGAGCCATGGCAGTCTTCTTCTTCTTGGGCGCCATGGAGAAGCCATGATGCTTGTAGTGTTGCGAAGAGCTCTCTGGAGGAGGCAGGCAAGGGGGTGAATGGAGCAATTGAAAAAGAAGATGAAAGGAAACATCTAGGACCGGGCGTTTAAAGGAGCCTCAAGGAGCTAACTAACACCTCGCCCACTTCATATGAATGCCCATATAACCAAGGCGACGCTCAATGGGCGTGCAACGCGTACGGACGTGGTGAGAACTGGGGGACATGAGTGGACGTGATGTGACCCTCACGGTCATGAACATCACGACTTCGTGACCTCGGGCCTACATCGCTTCTGTTGGGCATAGCCACGGCACTGATTCCTTTGCCAAGACCATGCCTGGGGGCTTCTGTTGGTACCAGGAGAACCAGGGTGCTCCCGATCGACCAGACATGGACCGAAGAACTCGTGAAGCGATAGTGTGGGCCCTGAGCCAAGCAGGGCACCTATATAAGGGTATTCCGGGAAGAGCCCCGAAACGGAGACGCCATGCTTGGAGCCATACCCCAGGGGCATGCTACGACAAAGTAGTACTCGGTCGAAGATGGGGCAACGACTAGGTTCACCACAGATCAAGAATAAAGGGGGCCTACTAGCTGGGCCACCGAGGGGTACTGGCCACGCTAGTACCCGGCAGCATAAGAGGTCAAGATGCAGGATCAGACCCACACAAAGGGACAATTTGCGGGACTAGACCTGCACAAGAAGACAAGACGTGGGATCAGTCAGCAGGAAAGGCAGAGCCCCGATAGCACCAAAAGGATGCAAGACGGGAGTAAAGTGGACAGGGGAAGCTTGTGCCTCGGTTTCTAGCTAGAGACGGCTACTTCCTCTTGGCAGTAGCATAGTGACTATCCTAGGCCCTTGTGGTAACCCCTTGCAGTATAAAAGGAGGGACAAGCCCTTTGTGAGAGACGAGGTAATGAATCTCCTAGAAAAAGGATCTCTCTAAAAAGAGAGAAGAAAGAAGAAAGGTAATGACAATGGCCTCTAGCCTTTGCCCGCGGTAGGGTGGGTCTCCCTCCCGAGAAGAACCATCATTATAACTGTATACACCATATGAGCACTACCACCACAACAAGCAGGAAGTAGGGCTGTTAGCCTCACGACGGCGTGGACCTGTGTAAAACCCCGTGTCCCGATGTCCGTTGAGTTTGCATTGGCAGACCTTGCTCCTGAACCTCTCTCTGATGCCCTCTGTGAACAACTAAAAGGGGTATGCAATATCCATGATATCCGTGTTCACCCACACGGCCATTGTGAAATATTAGGAACACGGCATGACCATTGTGAAATATTAGGAATAAATTCTCTATGAAGGGGATTTTTCCTTTTCATCCGGCTGATGCATGCTCTATATAAAATGACGACCTTTCTACATGTGTGGAAGTTATAATCAGTGAAGCTGACTATTGGTAGAATTCGCCAAGTCCACGGACCGTCCTGAGACGCTCCGGCCGGAGGAGTGCTCTCCCATCCTTCATGTATGTTGGACCGTTGATCCTAGACTAGATAGCTTGTTCCGATCGAGCCTACCGTCTAAAATAAGGGAGAGGCCGGGATTCAGGGTTGCTGTTGCTGAGGCAGTT
Source organism: Avena eriantha (assembly GCA_910589775.1). Taxonomy (NCBI): domain Eukaryota; kingdom Viridiplantae; phylum Streptophyta; class Magnoliopsida; order Poales; family Poaceae; genus Avena; species Avena eriantha. The sequence continues at coordinate 541,737,627 of OU342742.1, forward strand.
CCACTCCCCGCGGAACTGAAAGTGCCTCCAAAGTCAGAGGTCAGGATCTTCCCCCACTCTTACAGCGACAGCAATGTAGACCAGCTCCTCAACGAAACCCCGCATCGGCCTCGCAGAACCGCGACGCGGGCACTCCACAGCGGTGCCGGCCTTCCACTGACACCGTAACATCAGCAGCCAAATCTTTTCATCCTCCCCCTCTCCCCTCTCGCCGTCCCCAATCGTCGCGCGCGCCACCCCGCGCGCCGCGCCCGGAAACCCATCGACCGCCGCTCTTCAGCTGCCCTATATAAACACGGCGCGCCCCTGAGGTTGTGTACTACTACCAGCACCGACACGTACAACATTACACCCCGAGTACCCAGCAGCAAGGTCGCCAGTGAGATGGAGCGACAGTCCAAGCCTGCGGCGATGGAGGTGGAGCCGGCGTCCAAGCCCAAGTTCAGGATCCCGGTGGACTCCGACAACCAGGCCACGGAGTTCTGGATCTTCTCTTTCGCGAGGCCGCACATGAGCGCCTTCCACCTCTCCTGGTTCTCCTTCTTCTGCTGCTTCGTCTCCACCTTCGCCGCGCCGCCGCTGCTGCCGCTCATCCGGGACACACTCGGCCTCACGGCCAAGGACATCGGCAACGCCGGGATCGCCTCCGTGTCCGGCGCTGTGTTCGCGCGTCTCGCAATGGGCACGGCCTGCGACCTGGCCGGGCCCCGCCTGGCTTCCGCGGCCATCATACTGCTCACTACCCCGGCGGTCTACTGCTCCGCCATCATCAACACGCCGACGTCGTTCCTGCTCGTGCGCTTCTTCACGGGCTTCTCGCTCGCCTCCTTCGTGTCCACGCAGTTCTGGATGAGCTCCATGTTCTCGCCGCCCAAGGTGGGGCTGGCCAACGGCGTCGCCGGCGGCTGGGGCAACCTCGGCGGGGGCGCCGTGCAGCTCCTCATGCCGCTGGTGTTTGCGGCCGTCAAAAAGATGGGGAGCACGCCGTTCACGGCTTGGCGCATCGCTTTCTTCATCCCGGGCGTCATGCAGACGTTCTCGGCCATCGCCGTGCTGGCCTTCGGGCAGGACATGCCCGACGGAAACTACCGTAAGCTCCACAAGACCGGGGACATGCACAAGGACAGCTTCGCCAACGTGCTGCGCCACGCGGTCACCAACTACCGCGCCTGGATCCTGGCGCTCACCTACGGCTACTGCTTCGGCGTTGAGCTCGCCGTCGACAACATCGTGGCGCAGTACTTCTACGACCGCTTCGACGTCAACCTCCATACCGCCGGCCTTATCGCCGCCAGCTTCGGGATGGCTAACATCGTCTCCCGTCCCGGTGGGGGGCTCATGTCCGACTGGCTCTCCAACCATTTCGGCATGCGCGGCAGGCTGTGGGGGCTGTGGGTCGTGCAGACCATCGGCGGAGTCCTGTGCGTCGTGCTCGGCGTCGTCGACTACTCCTTCGCCGCGTCCGTGGCCGTCATGATGCTCTTTTCCTTCTTTGTGCAGGCAGCTTGCGGGCTCACCTTCGGCATCGTGCCGTTCGTGTCGCGGAGGTCGCTGGGGCTCATTTCCGGCATGACCGGCGGCGGCGGCAACGTGGGCGCCGTGCTGACGCAGGTCATATTCTTCCGCGGCTCCAAGTACAAGACGGAGACGGGGATCGTGTACATGGGGATCATGATCATTGCCTGCACGCTGCCCCTCACGCTCATCCACTTCCCGCAGTGGGGCGGCATGTTCACGGGGCCAAAGCCGGGGGCAACGGCGGAGGAGTACTACAGCCTGGAGTGGACCGAGCAGGAACGGGAGAAGGGGTACAACGTCTCGGCAGCGCGTTTCGCGGAGAACAGCGTGCGCGAGGGCGGGCCGAAGTCGGCGTCGGGCATCCAGTCAAGGCACACCGTCCCCGTCGATGGGTCGCCGGCCGACGTGTGAACAAAATCCCGGTGTGTCGCGTGTAATGACTGAGTGATGCGGTCGTTCCGTCGTTGCACGGCCGGGTTTTTCTACGTGCACTGGTTTTTCTACATGTCCTCCTCTAGTGCGCTTGACATTTGGTTTGGTCCTTTGCCTTAATATATATCTTGCTGTTTATATATGGTTGTGAAATACAGATTTTTGTTTTTTGTGAGACATGAAATACAAGTATATACTCCCTCCGTTTAGAAATATAAGACGTTTTAACTTTGTGAGTCGAATGTATCTAGAAGTCTTTTAGTGTATAGGTTCGTAGTGGTTCGGAGTAAATCTATATACTAAAAAACATCTACATACGTTCATTTCACAAAACTAAAATGTCTTATATTTCTGAACGGAGGGAGTACATCCGAACTTATTTCTGGATTGTGCGAGTATTTTGTTTTGTTTCGAGACGTGAATTACTATGGATTGATGTGACCAATGGCTATGTCTGTTTTTTACGGCAGTCAGTCGCGGAAATCCACTTTGGCTCGAAGGTGTAGATGGACCAACGACCAAAATGACATATTTCAAAATGTTAATTTTGAAAAAAATATCCGAATGTCTATGTTCATATTCTATGTCCGTACATCAAGTTTCACGAAAAAAAAGACATTTTACGTGGATTGTGTAAAAAGTACAATTTTTTGGGTTGTAAAATATTTTTTCATAAGACATTTTTATCTTTTTGTACAGACCTAAAAAATGTCTCCTTACTACAAAACTTTGTGTGAGGACATAGCATATTCGGATGCACATCTATGATTTTGTTTCGGAATTTTTCAACATTTCGAACTTTATATAAGATGCATATTTTTCATAATAGGTGCATTTAGACCTCAGAGCCTAATCGCCATGTACAGTCAGTCGCCATCGGGTTCTCAACAAGATCTTATTTTCTTTTATGTTAGGGCATCCGCAATGTGTGGCACAAGCTGACCATAAGGAAAACCTGCTCTTAAGGTCATCCACATACATTGTGGAACCAACTCACACGAAAAAAAAAATCTTAGAACCAACCCATAAGCTTGTGGGCACCCACAAGGAATAAAATATTGCTACTTTTATAACATTAGGAACATAAACCAGTGGACTGTCATATCTGCTTATAAACCTTGGTTTTTTCTGACGCGTGGGTCTCACCTTATGGTCTGCTTTTGACCATATACATTGCAGTGGAGAGAAATTGCTATAAGCCTTGTCACTGGGTCTCATAATTGGACCACGTACACTACGGATGCACTTAGGGCATCTCTAGCCGTTGGTATCTCCCAGACGTTTTGCCGGCAGTAAAACGGATGTTTTGGGTGTGTGTGTGTGTGGGAGGGGGGGCTGGGCTAGGCTAGGCTAGGAGGAAACTAAAATTCAAAAATGGCTAAACATTCCACAAACTTGAACAAATTACGGTGACTTCATGCTGAGGCGGTAGTAGAAGCGGTGTAGAAGGCGAGTTTCTTATAGGGATTATATGACAAAAAAAGTTAAAATAACTTGTTCATGTCAAGGCGGCCTTAGAAGGCGGTGTAATCGCCGCCTTCGCCATCGCCGTAACTCGGCGACTAGTCCTTCACCGGCCGGTTGTTGCCCTGCCCGTCATCGATGCCGCTCCATTGTCGTGGCGTGCTCGGCCTGGCCTCGTCTTCGTCGATATTGTCAAGGATAATGAGGTTGCCGCAGTTGAGGCAAGCCTAGCGGCGTGCAACGCTCTCCATGGCTGGAGTTGGCGCTTGGCCTCCTCCCGCTCAGCGTCGGCCTTGGACCAGCGATGCCGGAGGCACGTCCTTGGATGACGCATGCTCAGCCAACTTGAGGCATGTCCGGTGCCTCCGCCTTGAACTCACTCTGCACATACTCGTGCGGTAGAGACCACATCGGCTCCGGCTTTGGCTTCCTCGCTGAAGTGCTGCTAGTTCCTGGCTCTTTATTTGGCTTGAAAAGGAGGAGGTGGTCGCGCGACGGTGATGGTGCTCGGTGCTCGTGGATGACGAGGTTGCCGCCACACGAACGATTGCACGTGTTGGAAATATGCCCTAGAGATAAATAGTAATAAGGATTATTATCGTATTTCATAAAGTTTATGATTAAGTTTTATATCATGCTATAACTGTATTAAAAGGAAACGTCAATACACGTGTGATTTATAAACAACCAGGGGTTCCTGGTGAAACTCTAGTCACTAGTTCATTGGTTAACAGATGATCAAGGTTTCCTGATCATGTGGCATTTATGCCAGTTGGAAATGGAGTCATCTCAGAATGAGATGATGAACTATTACCCAACCTAAACATCGTGACACGAGCATGTCACGAAGTTCAAGTTACGATGATTAGAATAGACCTAGTGGATTATTTATTAGACCGTGAGGCTATATCAATCATTGTCTCCCAAGGAAACTTTGATAGCATCAAACATCACTTGGTTAAACAGTGATCATAAAGGTATGTTCAGGTGTTCGGAGGAACAGTAGATGCATTATACGTCAATAGTGGAATTTGTCCATCCGCGTGACGGAAAGATACTCGAGGGCCCACTCGGAGAAGTTATATCCAATAGCTGCGCAACATGTGATTTGATCACATGGATATCACTTGTCGAAACGAGTCAAGTAGCATTTTTCAGTAACGAGATTAAACATGACATGGTAATGTCATTGATCAGATCTCGGACAATGCAATTATCAAGAGACAAAAGGAATAAGACACGACAGTCACGGTGCAAACGACGAAAGATCTTTGTGGAATGCATAGTGGTCACATGGCCATCCAGGTCCCTCTGTCGATCATTGGTCCATGAGTGTCCCGACCATATCTGGAGTGTTCCTGAACCGTGGGGTATCACGCTTAAGGGCTTGGTGATGCTTGGAGGGTGTTTATACGATCGGTAGAATCACCGACGAAGAGAAGAGAGAAAACCGGAAGGGTTTCGGTAAGTCTGGAGGATGTCCGGAGTGGAGGTGGAAGGTGTTCCATAGCCACAGATATTTAATAATATGTGAATGAATGTTCAATATTGATTTAATCATTTACTCATAATTATTTAATAAAGATAAAATCAATTAAAGATCAAAAAGGCTTAATGGGCCAAATCCCAGAGGGGAAAGGGCCCAAGAGGGGACCACGCCGCTAGGAGGGGCCTAGGGGGTGGCTGACGACCCTAGTGGACCAGCCCCCCACGTGGGGCCCATGGGGGGGTGGCCGGCGGCGCCTCCCCCACCTCCTCCCATGATTAGTCCCACCCCGGGACTTTGAGGAAGGGAGTACCTCCCCTTCCCCTATATATAGTGGGGGTATTTTGACCAAATATATACAACCAATATTCAATAAAAGTTTCCTCACTTTTGGGAAGATCTCCAATTGATATCTCTCTCTCTCTATCTCTCTATCTCTCTCTCTCTCTCCTGTGACCGTGGTTCCAAGTCTGGACTGCGTGAACGAGAGACATCTTCACCGCGGAGCACCGTCGCGCTGTGGGATTCAGATCCAGGAGATGTACTTCCGCAACAGTTCCTGGATCAGGGAAGCGGGAGTCATCGCCAGGCACCGGATGCATGTAACTTCCTGCGAGGTGCAACATTTGAGGCACTAGAAGTCGTTGGAGCCAAAGGAGCGCAAGGACTTCATCACGACCTTGAGGTCGGCTTTGTCTCATCTACATCAACCACGCTCTCCTGAGTGTTGACAACGCTTTTTGGTCTTTAAGGGTAAGTTCGCGAAAATCCTCTCCCATTACTGCATTACTAATCGATAGGTCCTGGCAGCATCAGGGGTTCAGGGGCGTAGGGTAAAATTTTATTGTTTTCATACGCGAACCCCTACAGCACGGTCCCTCTCTAGGCTCATCCTTGACCAGTGCAAGCTCGGTGGTGTAGCGAGGAGGAGGCGCCATCGGCATGGAGCCATAGGAGTGCAGCGCTGACGCTAAAGAGGATGAAAACACCGGGGCCATCTGTCGTGCCATCCAAGAGCTCCCACGGCTATGGCTGACGGCTGATTGACATGGTGGGTATGTCAGGTGGGGGTTGTTCCCACCCTCAATATGCTCAAGGACGGCGGAAAGGGTGCGCCCAGGTGCACACCACCAAAGCCTACGGATAGCCGTGTTCCTGTCGCTCCGTGCCACACCACTCTCGGAAGAAGGCCGTAAATGCTCTGTTGTTGTTGGGTGCTAGCACGGATCCTCGCTCTTTTCCTTGATCAGCCGGAGAAGACCTTCTGGATCTCAATGATCCTTTCTGCACCAATCGGAACTAGCAGCATAGGCACGGCAGTATCACTCAACCGCTAGTCACTGGAATTGCGGAAATTAGGAGGCGTCGGTATTTCGTCTTGTAGAGGAGGCGAGGCTCCCAATCATGGAGCCAACGGCGGCCGAAGCCATTGTCCACCGAGTGGTCATCGGGGAATCTCTCTTCCATTGAACGTCCTTAGGGTTTCTGGAGAGGGCAAGAAGTGCGGCAATAGGATGCAGAACGATGGCGATAAATGGGGCACATATATAGCCGCAGAAATAGCGGGAGGGGTGTAGATGTGGCGGTAATACGGGCGAGAAGGCGAAGGTGGCATGCAAATTTTTTTGCCTCGTGCCCGGCCAGTCGCCTGAAAGTCTGACCAATGCATGCCATTAACAGGGCGCGGGAGACGAGACGATGAGGACGACACGGTTGGGTTACTTTTAAGTCAGGGCCACTGGGCGTGAACTTTTTTCGCATATTTTTCTTTCATCTAGTGCCCCTATTGCTCCTCGGCACGTTAGGTTTGGTTTGGCATCGTCGCTTGCAATTTTGGCCCAAGCCCGCAAAAATTGGGTTGTGGGATCCGACTGACGAATTTTACATCGTCGGTGCCGAAAAAGGCCCCGAGGCGCGTTTGGAAGGCCAGATTGAGATACTCTTTTTTTCTAGGGAAATAGCTGCGAGGCTTTATTTATCATCAATAATAATTACATTTTTTATGAGTCTATTAAGCAAAAAAATAGGGAGCTCATTGTTCCAAATACAAGAAATATTTGAAATAAAACACTCTTTAGCAAGTTCATGTGCACGCTTGATTAGCCTCCCTATGACAGAATTTAAACTCCACTCTTCCAATAGAAGTTGCCACATCAATTAGGGTTGAAAACGGTAAGGAAACGTTTTGTTCGTTTCCAAACAAAAAGGAAATAGAGAGAAAAAAGGAAAATGGAAATGGCATTTTGCGGAAAATGAAAGGAAACGGAATATTCTAAACAGAAATGGAAAAGGGAACGAGGGAGTCATTTCTGGCGGAAACAAAAACGGTAAGGAAATTCCGAATAAACAAATACAGAAACATTCTCGAAATATAACCAATCAGTCCCATGTATGAAATAGTACTTTGCGTCAGTGATTTCTCTTGCTCTTTCTAAGCCATAGAATATATGAAGGGTCTACGTAATACAGGAACCGGTCCGGGCAACATACTAATCAAGTGAGTGTCTTAGCGTTTATGTGAAACTATTTATGTTAAGTTATGTGCTTGTCGAAGTCTTGAATTATGTGTGTTATTTATGTTCAATTGTCGATTTTCTAAGTTGTGACACATTCTTTGTCTATTATAGGTTACTTTTAGTATACACACCATGAAATTACACCACTATTATATTCTGACAAATGTCCGTTTTCGTATCATATCTGTCATATATCTGTTCCATATTTGTTTCCGATGATTTCTGATTTCGTATTCGTTTCCTGAGATTTCCGTTTCATTTCCGATGCCGGTGACACAAGAGAAAATGAAAATGATAATGTATGTTTTCGTCCATTTTCGGTCCATTCTCAACCCTAACATCAATACAGTCTGCAAATGTCATGAAGGATTCATACCACCATGCTTGTTCTCCTGAACATGCATTAAATGTTTCCAGAAAATCGGATTCTGCAATTATATTGCCACACCCCAATCTATTTGCCAGTTTTAATTGAAGGAGATATGCCCTAGATATGCCCTAGAGACAAATAATAAATGGATTTTATTATTATTTCTCAATTAGTTCATAATAGTTTCATACTGTGCATGACTGTATCAAATGAAAACATTGATACAGGTGTGGTATAAAACATACCAAGTCCCTAGTGGCATCTATTTATACTAGTTCGTTGGGAAGCTGATGATCGAGGTTTCCCGATCATGGACTAAATTTAACCTCAACTGAAAATAAGGTCACTTTATTATGAATTATGTGATGGACATTACCCAATATAACTATTGTGACACGATCAAGTCCATGGTTCATCGTTGCGGTAGTTAGAAGCGTAGTATCCTTCTTCTTAGACCATGAGATCGTATTAATAGATGTCTTCCCGAGGCTTCTTTGACTGCATCAAACGTCATGTCTGTACCTGGATGACTATAACAATGTATGTTAGGTATTTCAAAGAAACAGTTGGGGCCTATGTATCAAGATCGAGATTTGTTCCCCCGCATGACGAGAAGATACACATAACCGCCTTGGTAAGATTACACCCATAATGCTGCAACATGTGACTGGGTCACGGAAATGTAATATCATAGGAACAAGTAAAATATAACTTATTAGTAACGAGATAGAACAAGGTATAGTCCCGATGATCAGATGTCGGACAAGTCAGTATCAAAGTAACAAAGGAAATTGGACTCAATGTTTACGGTTCAAACAACATTAACATCGTGGAATGCGAGAGGGTCATTATGGGCATCCCAGTCCCACTAATGATCATTGATATGAGAGGTGTCTCCATCATGTCTGTGATGTTCTCGAGCCATTGGGGTTAACACGCTTAAGGGTAAGATCACGCTAGGAGATCATCATTGGCATCATAGGATGAAGGATAAGAGAAAACCGGAAGCGTTCCGTGAGAGAACCAGAAGAGTTCTGGGAGAATTCAAAGTCGTTCGAAGGGAACCAAAAGGTGTTTTAGGTCAAATGGGATTTGATAATATCTATTTCATATTAATTAATGTAATTAATATTAAATATATTATTAAAATCTAATTTGAAAGGATAAATTCCCTAATGGGCCAGGTTCCTGAAGTGACAAGGCCCAAGAGGGGAAACTACCTTAGGCCCTAGGGAAAGGGCCAAGGGGCCAAGTGATCGCCGCCTAGGATGGGCGCGCGGGATGGGTCCCACCCCAGCCTCTGGCCTGCCTTGGGCTGCGCGCCTGGGGCCCACCCCAGCCAACCATCCTCCCCTTGTGTCACCGCCTCCTCCCATCTCCTCTCCTTTAGTTCCACCTCGGGACTTGAGAGAATGGAGTGTCCTCCCTTCTCCTATATAAGGAGGGTCATAGGGATGGGATTAAACACACCAATAATTCTTTGAGGCATTTTCCTCAGGGAATAAATATCTCCCTTTCTCGTTGTCTTCTTGTGATGGTACAGTCCTTGGAAGGATTGCACACACAAGAAACGACGCACCTGCAGCACGCCATTGCGCTGTAGAGATTCTAGCCAGAGGATCTACTTCCTCACTCTCAACAGGGATCAGAGAACTAGAGGCTCTCGTCGTACACCGTCTATGTGCGAAAACAACGAGTGTGTTTCCATTAGTGGCGCCTCGCATGTCGTGAGCCAGACCGCTGCACGATAGAGCAAGGGGGTGACATGTGAGGAGCTTCACAACCTTGAGGTTGGCTATGAGTACGACTACGTCTTCCACGTTCCCCTCAAAACATTAACCTCTTTTGGACTACAAGAGTATGTATCTGAAACCTCCACCATTATAGTATTACTCCTAGATAGATCCTGGCAGTTAGGTGTGTTCGCGCAGGAATAATTTGTGTTTTCTACCCCGAACCCCTCCAGTGGTATCAGAGCTAATCTATGCGTAGTAATGCGTGTACAGCCAATACACACGTGGATTGTGCGGGCATTGATCCTATATTTGTTACCCTCTAACGTGTACTTGCTAATATGGCGGCATTGTTTGATGAAACGGCTCGGACCGACCTTACGCGTAATCTTACGCGAGACTGGTTCCACACTCAACATACAGGTTGTACCATATAAGTGGATACGGGGTGTTTGTCTCTCATTCAATAGTTGATATGATATTTACAACGGAGAGCCCCGAGAGGGGTGTAATAGAGACAACTATTAGATCTATGTTGTGGTTGGAAAGTTGATAATAGGAAATGGTTCTATTGCAAAAGCCCTAGCAGCCACATAAAACTTGCAAAAGATAAAGTACATGCGTCTAACTTTATTTTGCAGGGGGCATGTGATTTGATATGGTATTGGTCGTAGCAAAGTTAAAGTAGTTTACTTTTATGTTACTAAGTGGTATAGTAATAGTCATCATATCGATGGCCGACCAACTGGCGGCATTGTGGACATGGCGCCAAACCATTGGCAAGATGGAGATCATGACAGAGCGCACGATGGAGATCTTGGCGCGAGAAGAAGGACCATATCATATCACAAATATATATGCGATGTTGTTACCTTTACATCTTATTGGGTGCTAGTATTATATAGTCAACGGTAGCATAATATATAAGATGATCCTCTTAATACCAATATAGTGTTCTCCCTTTAATGTGCACCACCAAGAAAGTTCGTCGTTATGAAGCAGGCCGCGAAAATCGGCTGCTAGACATCTCTGTGTTTGCATATGGTGAGTGCAAGACATTTATGTACTACAAATACACTAAGGTTGGATTTTTGAGCCTAGCATGTACATACATGGCCTCAGAACATAGTAGATCGAAAGATCAAGCACGAGTCATATGGATGATGTGATCAACGGATATAGTCCACCCTAGAAGCTATATCAAATGCCGTGATGATTGGGGATGATACAGTGTAAAGGGATTGTGTGATCGCTAAAATCATCCAAGGGATGACAATTTTAGTTGGAGCTTGATATGTCCATAACGTATCTATAATTTTTCATGGTTTTATGCTAATAATATGCTTTTGATACTTCTTTTTATATAAAGTTTATGATTTATTTGGACTAACCTACTAATAGTTTCAAAAGTGCACAATGTTCTTGTTTTACACATTAATGTGTAGGAATTACCAAGAATACAAGTGGAAATCTTGTTGGAGTCAAATCGGGATTTTCCAGAAATCTGTTTCAGAACTCTTTTTGAAGATGGGAATATTTCGGTTCGAAGACGGCGTCAAACGGAAAACTTTTCAACTACAAAGTTGTTGGAAATTTCGCGGTAAACGTTCTGCACATAAAATTTTGCTCATTCCGAGTCCAGATGGGCCCGATAGGCCCAATTTACTGTAGTGGTGACGGTAATCCGAGAAGCTACGAATTTGCAGCCACCAAAGCCACGTTTTTGCCTCCCCCATGGATCCCATCTCCATGGAGAATGGCTCCCAAGAAGCCATAAAGAAAGGGCACTAAGGGGAGGTGCTCCCCTATGATACCGGCGGCGGGGAAGGAGTCCTCCGCGCCGCCGCCGTCTCTTCACCATCTTCACCGCTATCTTCATCGACTCCACCGCCATCTCCATTACAGTTGCTGATTCCCATGATGAGGAGGGAGTAGATCTCTCTCGAGGCTAAGGGTTCTACCGGTAGCTATGTGTCCATCTCTCTCTCTATGCATGATCATATTATGATCATGAGCTTTGTAATCAAGTATAGCTACCTTGATACTCAAGTGCTTTAATATATCTCTACTCTCCCCATGTGTGTGAAAGTGACAGCGTGCACACCATGGTGACACTTAGGCTAGAGATTACAATTACTTGTTATAAGTTATATTTGGAGTTGGATGTTTCTATGAAATTGTGGTGTTTGTTGAAACCATCTAGAGCTCAAGGTGACAGTGTGGGGTTATCTAGATGGGAAAGGCAGACTTTGAGGAGTGTTGTTATAACCCTTCCATGGATTAGAGTATCCAACCGGAGAGTAGTTAAGAGTAGTATCATAAAGATAAGATATTTATATGAGAGTGTTCACTAGTGAAAGTATGATCCATAGGCCTTGTTTCTAAGCATTAAAATACCGTTTGCAACTAGATCTGTTACATGTTTGTTTGCTTCCATCTTTATTTCAGTTTGCCTTTAGTCTCAACCACGCGCCATCAAAGCTATTTTCTGGCACTGTTACCACTTATAATTATCTATACCACTTGTATTTCACTATCTCTTTGCCAAACTAGTGCACCTATACACCTGACAAGTGTATTGGGTGTGTTGGGGACACAAGAGACTTCTTGTATCTTGATTGCAGGGTTGCTTGAGAGGGGATACCTTTGACCACTTCCTCCCTGAGTTCGGTAAACCTTGGGTGATTCACTTAAGGAGAACTTGCTGTTGTTCTACAAATCTCTACACTTGGAGGCCCAACAACTGTCTACAAGAATAGAAGTGCGTACACATCAAGCTATTTTCTGGTGCCGTTGCCGGGAGGTAAGGTAAAAGGTACTCACATCCTCCTGCGTGAGTGCTCGAAGTTATTTCCTTTAGATTCTGCAATTTTGTCTTTTTGTTTCTTTTTTTCACTAGTTAGGCTTAATGGAAAACAACAACAAAAATAGAGAGCTTTATAGTATTTATCTTGAGTTAGGACATGAAGTGTTTGAAGAGAAAATTAAAAAACTTATGGAACTTTATTTGCATGCTAATAATGTTGTTAGTATGAATTCTTTGGACACCATTATTCCTAATGTTATGGAAAATTTTAAGCTTGGGGAAGCTAGTTTTTATAAAAATGATCTTTTTAGTTCCCCAGCTTTGGAAGATAGCTATTCTATTGCTAATGATGATACCAAACCTCCAATATATGATGATTACAATGATGAATATTATATTTTCAGTCCACCTACTATTGAGGAGAAAATTAATGATTACAGTATGCCTCCTATATTTGATGATTATGGTGATGAGAATAATAATGATAGCTATTTTGTTGAATTTGCTCCCACTATAATTAATAAGAATGACTATGTTTATGTGGAGAGTATTAATTCTTTTATGCATGTAGCTCATAATAAGAATGTTTTATGTGATAGTTATATTGTTAATTTTATTCATGATGCTACTGAAAGTTATTATGAGAGAGGGAAACATGGTTTTATGTATCTTAACAATATTAACTTTCCCCTCTTTATGTTGAAAATTTTGAAGTTGCACTTGTTTTGCTTTCCTATGCTTGTTGCTTTGTGATTTCATGACTTGTTTCTTTACAAGATTATTTTTCATAGGAAGTGGGTTAGACTTAAATGTACTTTGAATTTCCTTCTTGATGCTCTCTTTTACTTCAATTCATATTTTTATGTGAGCATCTTCTCAAACTATCATGCCTAACTTAAACGCGTTAAAGAAAAGTACTTCTTGGGAGATAACCCAATAGTTTTCTTGAGTTTTAGGACAGTTATTACTTCTATAATAACCTCTCCTTATCCCTTTTTATTTGATTTTTGTACCAAAAATAACCTCTAATGAGAGGGAAGTAAGATTTGGGGAAGTGCTGTCCCAAAACAGATTTTTGTGCTTCACTGAAAAAATTCGTGAAAAATCTCTGTACGTCATATTGAGCTGTAATTGTCTGAATAAATCCTCCAGGTTGTTATCCAACTTTAGTTAGTTCAACACTTCGATTTGAGCAACATAAGGTCTTCCAAAAAATCGCTTTTTACCTGTTGGTCTATTTTGACAGATTTCTGTCATTATTTGCATTTGCCTCTTAATCTCTATCTCATTGAGTTCTCTTTGGTCATTTGAACTTTTTAAAAGAAAGTGCTCCAGTAGCTTGTGTTTCAATGGAAGTTTTATTTGTGTTGGAACTTAACCCAAAGACTTATTATCTTGAGTACACTAATGTTGCTAATGAAGATTGTGTGAAGTTTTGTATGAAGGAAATTTTCAGGTGTAGGGAAAGAATGATGTAATGAGATGAAGAATGGACTAAAGCTCAAGCTTGAGGATACCACCCGTGTCACCCCAAGAAATATCCAAGAAGTACAAGCGTCAAAGCTTGGGCATGCCCAAGGCATCCCCTTCTTCATCAATAAAAATCCCAGATTTCTTCCAAACACTTCATTTTTATTGTTTCATGCATAGTTGTGTTGTTCTTGGAGCGTCTTTATTTTTGTTTTTGGTTTTAGTTTTCTTGGTTTGCCTAGTTTTCTTGAATAAATTGGTTGGACCCCCTCATTCATGCATTAGTTTTCAAATAAAGTTGGTTTGGATTGGAAAAGAGTAGGAGAAGTTTATGCTTAAGTGATAAAAAGGAGCTTATTTTTGACTGTGGCCTATGCTTTGTCATGTCATGCTTGATATTGTTTTGGCTTTATGCTTAGTGATTTCTGCTGTAGCATGACATGTTATAAATAATTGAGATTGCTTAATGTGCCTTGAAAGAATCATGCGTTGTTTTAGCATATTAAAGCATAATATTGTGGTATTCTCCTTTAAATGCTTTATTTGGGTTGACTTGGCGCATGCTCACACCATGTTAAGACTATACCAAGTCACCATAGCCTCTATGATCCTTTAGTTTTCGACTTGTAATATCACTTTATGCTTTAGTTAATAATATTTTGTCGCTTTGCATGGTTATGGCCATTATTGCTCTCTTAGTTGGTCGCTCCCAGTATTTTGCTAGCCTCCATAACCAAGTATGAGTTCCACTCATGCATCCAGCTCCAAATAAAACCAAGTTATTCCAAAGAGTCCACCATACCTACCTATTAGCATTTGCTATTCCAAGTATATTCATGTTTTTATCTACCTTCCGAATTAAACTTGTTATGTGAAAATTAGTGATTAAAGCTCTCATGAACTTGATGGTACACTTTACTTCTCTTGCCCCTAATAAACTTGAACTATCGTGTCGTCTATGTTGTATATGCTTGCACTTATATGTTGGGGATTAGCAGAACCATGCTGTCACGGGGAACGCTTTCAACATTGCACTTGTACATTGTACCAAGTTGATATCATGCTCTTTTGTCTATAGATATCGTCGATGTGAAATGAAAGGGGAGCTTGTAAGTCCATGGAGTTATGTATGTGTGTTAGATAAACGCTTGGGCCGCTGGTCTAATCCATGCCTAATCATGGTGGAAACATGTAGCGTAACCATAATGAGCAATCTATGAAGCATTCTTCTTATAAAAAAGAGATAGAGATTGAGAAAAGGAGAAAAAGAGAATAAAAGATGAGAAAAGAGGAAAGAGAGAAAAAAGTACCAGTTTCCCATGGTAAATAAGAAGATTGTTGAGATGCTTATTGTCTGCTTGCCTTGTCATTTTGATATGGGGATTCTTCCGTATCATCGGGCAAGGAGTACCCCGTTGGCGGTTCTCTATGATACACATGTACTTACTATGACAAGAACTTACCAGTAACTAAACTTGAGTAGCATAAGGAGCGGCCCTTGTATTCAAGGGACATGAGATTGCCAACTTATACTTTGTCAAGCATATACTCCATAATTTGTTCACTTTAACCTTAATCACTTCAAGATGCTTATGATAGGAGAATTGAGAGCTGAAAGCTAATAAGTACCATAATTTTTGTAAGCTCTTTATGAGACTTGAATCCCTGCTTCCTTCTATGAAGGCCTTTCTTTTACTTTTATGTTGAGTCTCCATCTTCTATCTTTATGCACCTATTGAGAGAGTATAGTTGTCATTCTTAGTTTAATGTGCATTGTCCCAAAACTTGTTGATTGGTTCATAATGTTGATACTGCTTGTTCTTGAACTATTTGTATCTAGTCACCCTTATGAACTTTGAAGGTGTCCTATGCGTTTATGTTTTGTTACTCCATGAGGGACAAGCTGAATACCACTATGCTATGTTTTCTATATGTGAAACAAACAAACATATTTCAATGCATTGTTATTCATGATCTTTGTTTGTATCCTTTAATGTTGAATGCATAGTTACTATGTCTTATTGTTAGAACTTCATCTTTCATGCTCATGTTTAGAGTACGTTGATCCTAGCTTTCAATGCTTGCAAATGGTTTGGTACTTGTAAGCAAGGGGCATGATGTTTCAACTTATAACTTGTCAACCATATACTCTTAGTTGTGTCACTTTAACCTTAACCACCTAAAGATTCTTATGATAGGGTCAATAAGAGCTAAAAACTAATAAGTACCATAATTTTTGGAAGCTCTTTATGAAACTTGAATCCCTGCTTCTTTTTGTGAAGGCCTTTCTTTTACTTTTATATTGAGTCTCTACCTTCTATCTTTATGCACCTATTGAGAGAGCATAGTGGCCATTTTTAGTTTAATGTGCATTGTCCCAAGACTTGTTGATTGATTCATAACTTTGATATTTCTTGTTCTTAAACTATTTGTATCTAGTCACCCTTATGAACTTTGAAGGTGTCCTATGCATTTATGTTTTACTACACTATGAGGGACAAGCTGAGTACCATTCTCATTATGTTTTATTTATGTGAAACAAACAAACGTCTTTCAATGCATTGTTATTCATGATCTTTATTTGTATCTTTTCATGTTACAACATAGTTGCTATGTCTTATTGTTAGACTCTATCTTTCATGTTCATGTTTAGAGTACCTTGGTCCCAGCTATCAATGCTTTTACAATAATGATGATCAAGATTGTGTTGGCTGCGTGTCACCTCAATTTTTTTTTGTTTTTATCGTTTACCTACTCGAGGACGAGCAGGAACTAAGCTTGAGGATGTTGATACGTCCATAACATATCTATAATTTTTGATGGTTTTATGCTAATATATGCTTTTGATACTCCTTTTTACATAAAGTTTATGATTTATTTGAACTAACCTACTAATGGTTGCAAAAGTGCACAATGTTCTTGTTTTACACTTTAATGTGTAGGAATTACCAAGAATACAAGTGGAAACCTTGTTGGAGTCAAATTGGGATTTTTCCAGAAATCTGTCTCAGCACTCTTTTTGAAGATGGTCACGTTTTGGGTCGAAGAAGCGTCAAACGGAAAAACTCTTCAACTACAAAGTTGTTGGAAATTTCGCGACAAACGTTCTGGACATAAAATTTTGCTGATTCCGAGTCCAGATGGGCCTGATAGGCCCGATTTACTATAGCCCAAGATGGGGTGACGGGAATCTGAGAAGCTATATAAAGAGAGGAAACCTAATTCGTGGGAGACAGCTCCACCCACGAATTTGCAGCCACCAAAGCCACGTTTTTGCCTCCCCATGGATCCCATCTCCATGGGGAAGGGCTCCCAAGAAGCCATGAAGGAAGGGCACTTAGGGGCAGTGCTCCCCTGTGATACCAGCGGAGGGGAAGGAGTCCTCTGCGCCGCTGCCTCGTCTTCACCATCTTCACCGCCATCTCCATCGACTCCACCGCCATCTCCATCACTGTTGCTGATTCCCATGATGAGGAGGGAGTAGATCTCTCTCGAGGCTAAGGGTTCTACCGGTAGCTATGTGTCCATCTCTCTCTCTCTCTCTCTATGCATTATGATCATGAGCTTTGTAATCAAGTAGATCTACCTTCCTACTCAAGTGCTTTAATATATCTCTACTCCCCCCGTGTGTGTGAAAGTGATAGCGTGCACACCATGGTGGCACTTAGGCTAGAGATTACAATTACTTGTTATAAGTTATATTTAGAGTTGGATGTTTCTATGAAATTGTGATGTTTATTAGAACCATCTAGAGCTCAAGGTGACAGTGTGGGGTTATCTAGATGGGAAAGGTGGACTTTGAGGAGTGTTGTTATAGCCCTACCATGGATTATAGTATCCAACCAGAGAGTAGTTAAGAGTAGTATCATAAAGAGAAGATATTTATATGAGAGTGTTCACTAGTGAAAGTATGATCCCTAGGCCTTGTTTCTAAGCATTGAAACACCGTTTGAAACTAGATCTGTTACATGTTTGCTTGTTGCCATCTTTATTTCAGTTTGCCTTTAGTCTCAACCACGTGCCATCAAAGCTATTTTCTGGCACCGTTACCACTTATAATTATCTATACCACTTGTATTTCACTATCTCTTCGCCGAACTAGTGCACCTATACACCTGACAAGTGTATTGGGTGTGTTGAGGACACAAGAGACTTCTTGTATCTTGATTGCAGGGTTGCTTGAGAGGGGATACCTTTGACCACTTCCTCCCTGAGTTTGATAAACCTTGGGTGATCCACTTAAGAGAAACTTGTTGCTATTCTACAAACCTTTGCACTTGGAGGCCCAACAACTGTCTACAAGAATAGAAGTGCGTAGACATCAGAGCTCAGTTATAGAATTGAACTCGTATTATGAACTTAGTCTAGATGTCTTTGCAAATATTCTTGTAGATCTTGACCTGTCCCATTGACGCCCTTTGCGACCATGGGAATTTTCTTGCTATTGTGAAACATTAGAAGGACCAAACTTCATAAATTAATACACACGCCTGAGGGATATCCTCATAATAGATGATCTTCTCTTCTTGATATAAGAACCATTAGGATATATTCTAATAAACCCACAAAGTCTTGTGTTTTCTCCATTACCGTACAATGAAGGCACTCTCCATTCTATGGAGGCTTGGCTACCGCGATTATGTTTCTTCAACATCGATATGGTCAAGGAAAAGGAAACTCCTCGCGAGAAAGGCCCATTGACTATGAGCCATTGGATGAGTTTACTTCCAAGATGGAAGAAAATGGATACTCGGAGAATCACTTAGCGATCATGCTTGAGCATGATGAACGCCTCACATATGATGTGAACTACTAGATGATGGGATTCTTTGTGATAGATTGGGGTGTAGCACTCGCTTCCTCCTAGCTACAAAGATGTCGTCAGGGACTAAAACATAAAAGATGAATCAGTCACCTTTCATGAGTTCGTGCCAGAGTTGAGAACTCTCAAAGTAGTCTTGATCGCAGTGGGAGTCATGGATGAATAAAGTATATATTGGATATACAAAATTATAAATATTATACTTGCAAAACTCGTTTCAGTTTACAAGTATTTGATACTTGTCCTATTTTATGAAAAATAGGATGGTCTAGTTGAGAATTGCCGAAAGAAATGCGGCAGTATGGTATGGTGACGGCAATCAAGATAGTTGATGGCCGACATCACTCCTTACCTCAAACATTTATCATTTGGATTATTCGATTTGAATAAAATTCCTATTTGTTGGTTTGAAACTTTATTAGTGTGTCTTGCTTTAGCGAAACTATTATTCTTATAAATGAGAGACAATCCACTTGTACCACTATTATGAATAATACCGTTTATAGTCACATTACGGTTATGACTTAGTTATTCTCATCGTTATCTAGATGATAATAGTTTAAAAATTTATAAAGAACTAGAATCCTAAAAGATATCCAAGTTTAATAATGACATCATTTTTGAATGACACTATTGTTTAAGGCATGTTTGTGGTTGATGCATATTTTGATTCTTATGAAAATAAATTCTTGAGATATATAATATTTTGACTTGTGCAAAATAATGCCTCATTTGGAAAAATGATTAAAACTCTGCATTCTGGTAAAACGGTAATATGCGAAGAATTGTTGAATACCATACATAATGATGTATTACATTTCCATAAAATAGTGGAAAACATTATTTTGTAAACTTCATTGTGAGTTTAAGTGAATATATGTATTTACATAATGAAACGCAAGTCAGAAACTATTTGAGTTGTTCAAATGATTTCAAAATGAAGGAGGGTATTAAAATTAACAAGACTACAAAAGTCTCTTTGATTTGATGAATATGACTAAGTGTTCAAGTTAGGTTTTGGCATAAAAGGACTTTTGAAAGGAGTTTTCACAAATTACAATGAATGAACAATTCAAAGTGTATTGATATGTCTAAACATCATAACCATATTATATTGGATACATATGGTCTAAAATTATCTCTTACCAGGTTCTAGTTATCATTTAGAGTTAGAGATCAAATAGCAGACACTCATTTAAAATATAAGAGACATCTAAAAGATTCATGGAAACAACACCATAAGAGTTATGGCATGTACGAGTTTCTGAAGATTTCGATAATTCGAAGTCCTGGCGAATATACAAATCTTTGTAGTGTATTCTTAGGAAACTATGAATACATCTTCCATAAAGGGTAAACCTGTTGTTTCTCGAGGTATTGTTTTTCCCCAAGAAATAGTTTCTTGATGAATATGATGGTGGAAGAAAGTGAAAATTCAAAAAACGAGATATTGGACCTTACCTCGAGGTTGTCGAGTGGCGCAGCGGAATATGTTCTAGAAAATATCTCTGCAAATAGAGGAGAAACTAATGATAAATGATCATGAAGTTTCAGCAAATACTTTTACTAAAGAAAGTAGGATTCAGGAATATATTCTGCAAGTTTGTGGAATTGTATTGTAGATTCACCCGTCATGTTAATGAAACAAGATATACCTACAAACTACGAAGAAGCGTGATGGACCTATGTGTGAGAAATGATTAAAAGTAATAAAATCCTATATTGGGTTACATTTAAGATTATAAAGTAAAATGTCACTAGATCTATTAAGTAAAAATATTTACTTAATCTTTCCAAATGACTGCAAGGTCATAAAAAATGAAACTTAAAGAAAGACTTGAAAGCTCGATTTGTCACAAAGTTTGACAAATTCAGAGGATTGACTACAGTGTGTAGCGATGCTTGAGTCTACTTGATTTACACCAGCAATCACTCCAATTTGATAATCAGTGGTAGAAGTTTGTCAAAATTGCATGTTCTTCAATGACAAGATTGAAGACAGGGTTGTAATTGGTACAACAAGAAGGTTTTGACAAACCATATGAACAATGGAGTCTTGTAGCTAGAAATTTTCAATTTGATGGATGATCAAAGAATTTTGGAACTACCAAGATTATTGAGAAGATATGCATTTGAGTGGGAGCTAAATGGCTTGCCGAAATCTTAATATGTAGATGATATATTTTGAACGGGAGCTAAGTGAAATCCCTGGATCTCATATATGGATGCCATATTTGAGTGGGAGCTTGACAACATTCTTAAATATGTGAATGACATATAATAAATGATGTGATTGGTATTAATGATATTTAGTTAGTAAATATTCTATGGATAACATTGAAATCTATTGAGATAGATCGATATGTTTAATAAACATTAGAGTAAAAATGCTTCCTAGATTTCATTCTGAAGATGTTCAGAATATCCTAGATAAGATTCTTAAATAGTTCAGAATGGTACAAGGTAAGAGGCATTCTTACTTGTATATCTAGATGAAACATTGGGTTGATCTCAGTATTACAACCACGGTTTAAAAGAAAGAAAAGAGATCGGTTGCATCTCCTATTCCTTAGTCATAGGTTCTTCCATATAACCATATTGTATACTCGACGTAATGTGACCCAAGTTTTTGGTTAGAATAATAAGTTCTTAATTGTAAGAACATGTCTTGAGGTGATTCCTGAGTTAATCACTGAACTAGAGTTAAGTTTTTAAGTAGCAATATTAGGCCTTATAATTGCGTTCTATGCACTACTGATTAGGATCTACAGAGATATAGAAGTATATGGCTACTTCTGAAGTGGCTTTGGCTAAAGAAGTTTGACTTCTGCTAAGTGTTTTCGGAGTTCACATGACAATTGTGAAAGTCCAATTGATTGATCGACCGTCATGATAAACACTAGAAACAAAGTCTCACTTTGTTGCCAAACGAATACTTCGACACATTATGTGATAATGGTGTAAATGTCAAAAATTTAGAGACATTAATGATTTGCAAAAGACATATGTATCTGGTAAAACAGATCAAGGACATGACGTTCCCCATGAGCACACCGGATCAATAAACACATATGTGATATGGTTTATGATTAGTAAAAAATGCAAGATAGATTATTTGTACTGTAGTGCAAGTGGTAGACTGAAGGAATATGCCCTATAGGCAAGTAATAAATGGATTTTATTATCATATCTCAATTATTTCATAATAGTTTCATATTGTGCTATAACTGTATCAAGTGGAAACATTGATACCGATGTGGTATAAAATAGACCAAGTCCCTAGTAGCGTTTATTTATACTAGTTTGTTGGGCAACTGATGATCGAGGTTTCCCGATCATGGACTAACTTTAACGTCAACTAACAACGAGGTCACTTAATTATTAATGACGTGATGTACATTACCCAATATAAGTATTGCAACACGATCAAGTCACATGGTTCATCATTTCAGTAGTTATAAGCGTAGTATCCTTCTCCTTATACCGTGAGATCATATTAATCACTATCTTCCCGAGGCTGCTTTAACTGCATCAAACGTCATGTCCGTAACTGGGTGACTATAATGGTGTTTGTTGGGTATTCCATAGGAACAATTGAGGCCAATGTATCAAGATCGGGATTTGTTCACCCGCGTGACGGGAAGATACCCACAATCGTCTTGGTGGTATTACATCCATAATATTACAAAATGTGACTGGGTCACAGGGATGTAATATCATAGGAATAAGTAAAATAGAACTTGTCAGGAACGAGATAGAACAAAGTATAGTACCGATGATCAGATCTCAGAGAAGTTAGTACCGAAGTAACAAAAGGAATTGGACTCAACGTTTATGATTAAAACGACATTAACATCGTGGAATGCACATGGGTCATTATGGACATCCCAGTCCCGCTAATGATCATTGATTTGAGAGGTGTCTCGATCAAATCTGTGATGATCCCGAGCCATTGGGGTAACACACTTAAGGGTACGATGATGCTAGGAGATTATTATGGAATCATTGGAATCATCGGATGAAAGAGAAGAGAAAACCGGAAGAGTTCATTGGGAGAACCAGAATCGTTCTAGGAGAATTCAAAGTCGTTCGGAGGGAACCGAAAGGTGTTTTGAGTGAAATGGGTGCTGATAATATGTACTTCATATTAATTAATGTAACTAATATTAAATATATTATTAAAATCTAATTTGAAAGGGTAACTTCCCTAATGGGCCAATTTCCCGAAGGAACAAGGCCCAAGAGGGGAAACCACCCTAGGACAAGGGCCAAGGGGCCAAGCCGCCGCCGCCTAGGATGGGGCGCACGGGGTGGGTCCCACCCCGGCCACTGGCCTGCCTTGGGCCGTGTTCCTGGGCCCTCTCGGCTGGCCCTCCTCCCCTTGCGCCGCCGCCTCCTCCCACCTCCTCTCCTTTAGTCCTACCTCGGGACTTGAGAGAAGGGAGTGCCCTCCCTTGTCCTATATAAGGAGGGGCATAGGGTGGGAATAAACATACCAATAATTCTCTGAGGAATTTTCCTCAGGGAATAAATCTCTCTCTCTCTCTCTCATTGCCTTCTTGTGATGGTGTGGTCCCTGAAAGGATTGCACACACAAGAGACGACACACCTGCATCACGCCATTGCACTGCAGGGATTCTATCCAGAGGATCTACTTCCGCACTCTTGGCAGGGATCAGAGAACCGGAGGTTGTCATCGTACACCGCATATGTGCGAAAACCATGAGGGTGCTACCATTAGTGGCGCCTTGGATGTCGTGAGCTGGACTGTTGCACGCTGGAGCAAGGGGTCACCTGCGAGGAGCATCACGACCTTGAGATCGGCCACGAGTATGACTACATCACACACATTCCCCTCGAAACATTAACCTATTTTGGACTACAAGGGTATGTATCTGAAACCTTCACCGCTATAGTATTACTCTTAGATAGATCCTGGCAGTTAGGTGTGTTCGTGTAGGAAAAAATTGTGCTTTCTGCCTCGAACCCCTTCAGTAATCCCTCTCACATAGCCCATGCTTCTGCCATACCTGACGAAGGTACATGTGTTAGCGGCATAGTGGCTGCAGCAAACAAAAACCCATGCTAATCTAAAAGGATTGCACCTAAAGAACCTGAGCATGTGTCCACATGAAATGAAGCATCAACATTCAGTTTAACCTGGCATGGTAGTGGAGTAGTCCATCGTTTATCCGAACTTTGGGTATGATACTTTGTAGTATTAGTTGTATTTATTGTCATTGCTAGAACTGACATTTTGCACTTGTACAATGGTGGTACATATTCATCACGTGATATCCTCTAGCAAATCCACCACAAATACAAAAAGTCATAGCAATGGTTTCCATAGTCTGTATCGAATCACATCATGGCAGAAGTACATTCGGTTGTCCTAACAAAATCTCCAAAACCACACAACCAGCTCAGCCACATGGCCGGAGCCCTAGATGGGTTTCTCAGTCGCTGCCTCCTAAGGTCTCAAATCACGTACCGATTGGCTTTTCTTGCATGTTTATTTATAAATAAAGCATCACTACAAGAATCTGGACAATCCATGATGTTTTTTATGACGTGACCTAAAAACTTCGTGGATTCCTTACGTTCTAGAACGTTTCGGCACAACGATCTCCAAGCCCTCCCCTAGCCTGGTTATCCATGACGTTCATTGTTTTCTTTGTGGCAAATTCGTCGCAGATTTTGTCCCGAGCCCTGAAGCCCAATTTGCCATTTTTTCTAGTGCCAAATTCGTCGTGGATTTCATCATGGCACATGTTTGACTCTTTTTTTCCATCGACCATCTCCTTCGTGCTTCAACCCCACATGTCAGCTCGGTGTCCATGGTAGTATCTCACGGTAGTGCTGAGTTTGATGCTACTTCGTGACGTTTTTGGCTGGCCCCAGTTGTCAGTGCGTTTGATATAAATTAAATAACAGAAAAACAGTTTGTGCAGGTAGACGAAATCGAATCGTCAACCAATCTTTAGCAGAGCTAACTTGCAACCGATGCACATGTCCATTGGTTTTTTGCAGATCTACTACTTTATTCTATGTATTACATACCAGCTCCCGGACACAAGAAATGAAGTAATTCAAAAATAGAAAATCAGCACAATATATATGTATCCACATGGTTGATACATATTGTACATTTTGAAAGGGTAATTTCCCCTATGTGTGGTTTTGGTGATTAATGACAATCTCCATGGACTAATGTTTTCATTGAGTTTTATATGAAGGAATATTCCATAGGTCGTGCTTGTAGTCCATGTGGTGGATTAAAGTATAGATGCCATGAAGATAAAGATATACCTTGAGTATTGGCATCAAGATCATCAAGTTGAAGAAGAATATGATATGATTAAGATCTTGAGAGTGTGATCTCAATAGAAGAATTCAAGATATGGCTCTAAGTCGGTGTCATGATAGCCTCATTAGTTGAGCTATGGTTGACTAAGATTTATAGCATGTAATCAAATGAAGAGTTCCTTATGTACCTCAATATATTGAGATGGAGCATGAGAAGGTACTTGGTTGAGCAATACAAAGAGTGAAGAGAAATTTCAAGTTGGTCAACACATGAAGCATAAAGAATGTACCACATGGATCTTGTGGTATGGTAAGCCTTGTCATTTATGCATCATGAACTAACCCATTATATATGTGCCTTTGCGTTTTCTATATGGGATAGGTATATTTACATGGGCATGCTTCAAAAGTGAAGATCTCATATAGCCCATGAGAGGATGACATCAAGTGGTGATCGTCATCAAGGTTGAGAAGGGCAAGTTCAAGATAAGCATATTCATGAGATCATTTGCTTGAAGCTTTCCATCCATATTGGTGATAATGTACATGCGAAGACGTGTCTTAATGAAGCAATCCCACAGTGGTGTATGGGGGAGCAATTTTTAGTCTTCACGAAGTAACAGTGATCAAGTGATGCATTCCGGCTTGGATGGACCTTGAAGCATTGTCATCAAGATCAAGCGGGATGCGCAAGGCAAAGGTATGGCCTTGCTAGGTTTTCCTTTCACCAGTCTCAAGGTGGTTGTTGGGAGACTGGGTTATAGGATAGATAGCCGCACTATCAAGAGGGGCTTTCGGTTGGGTAACTTAATCACATCATCGTAGGGAGCTCAATCCTTTTCATACTTTGCATCTTCCTATTTTGTTGCTTCTTGGTGTTTCTCCATGTGAGGTTCTTGAGCTTTTTGCTAGCTCTTCAACAAGCCCAAGTTCATCGAAAATGGAATTCGTATGGATCTTCTATGGCGTTTTTGAGTTTGAAGGTTTTACCTGTTCTTCTTATAGGGAGGCTTCATACCTTTCTTCATTTATTTCTATCCTTATTTGTTGTACTATGATGTTTTTATGCACCATCTTGCAGAGCTTGTTGTCCCCGTCAAAACAAGCCCAAGATCATCGAAATTGGAGTTTGGATGCAAAAGTTATTGTGTTTTTTGTAAAGTTTATTTCATCCCGGTTGTGGATCCGGTCCAACCGACTCCCACACTAGACAGTCCTACGCCAGCATCGATAGACCAGATCTGAAACCGGATTTTCCAGTTTTCGCGACCAATTCTATTCCGAGTTGGTAAACAAAGCTATTCCGGTTTGTAGGCTGGTCCACCGGCCTGGGGACCGAGTTTCCAGATCCCGGAGCCGGTCCAAATGAATTTTAAACCGAGTTTTCATAGAAATCCTCCCAATGGACATATTTGCTTTCCCTTATATAAGGGGGTTCTTCTCCCAACTTTTTGGGTGTTCTTTACCATGAAATTGACCTCCATTGTTGAATCTCTTGATCTTTCTTCCTCTTCCTTCCCTCATATGATTCTTGCATCTTTTTGAGGGCTTTGGAAGAGGAGATCTAGATCTACAATCCCCACCAATCAATTCCTCCTATAAGTGAGGGGAGCCCTTTGGATCTATATCTTGAAGTCATTGGTTGACTTCCACCATTGTTCTTCCTCTCTAATTCCTCCCTAGCACTTGTTGCTTTGGTGGGATTTGAGAGTGGAGGATTTGAGCACCCCTGGTGTTCTTTCTTTGTATTCTTGTATAAGTGTTGAGCTCTCCATTAAGATTTGTTCGAGTGAGAGACCATGAGCTTGTTGCTCTTGGAGCGTAACCTCCTAGTTGGCTTGGCGGTTGGTGTCGCGGTGTCCTCTTCGTGGAAGATTGTGAAGAGACCCGGGCTTCTCCTTCGTGGAGCTTGTGAAATGGTTGTGGAGTTTGCCATCTCCGGAGTGGAGGAAAAGCTACCATAAGGAAAGGGCCTATTCCTTTGTGGTATAGACTCGGAGAAGAAGGTGAGCCTTCGTGGCATTGGGAAATCCTTCATGGAATCCCACACCTCTCCAACGTAACGTACCTTCTTGTAAGGGGACACGGGAATACATCTTCGTTTCCGCGTGCCTCGGTTATCTCTATACCTGAGCTTACTTTCCTTGTGATAGATCTTATGCTTGAAATACTTATATCTTGCTTATCATTTTGTGGTATATTTATCTTTTGCTATCTTGCTTAGCTTAAGTTGTTGTTGGTGCACTTAGTTGAGCCTAGTGTATTTAGGTTTTGTGATTGCAAACTAAACGTTAGTTTAATTCCGCATTCTATCAAGCCAAAACCGTAATAGTTTTGAAATTGCCTATTCACCCCCTCTAGGCGACATCTCTATCCTTTCACATTTCACATAACTATAAAAAAGAGAATAACTGAGCATATTTTTAGATCATCTTTTACGAGTACGTAGAAAAGCAACAACATGAACATAACCAACCAAATATATACATAGCATATGGAGATAATATTACTTAGCATGTAGAGCACCAGGTTGACAACTAGTTTCTTATCACTACAAGTTCACTCATAACATATTACATTAATGGTTCATCCAACACCAGCATAAACAAGATAGATTTTAGCCTCAATACAAAACATTAACACAACCCATGAAGCCATGTAGCCCCTCATTTAAAAAGGTGAAGATACACACATTCCCCTCCCTGATTCCAGCGAGTTTGAGAACCTTAGACCAGCCTCTTGTCATCTGGGTAGCATTATTCATGCCTTGGAAGAAGTTAACATGCTAAAAAGTGGTCTTGTAGGAGCATGCGAGTGGTAAATCATTTGGGAGATAGTGGTTGAGGTGGGCACTGCTATAGCTAGCTGAAAAGTATTGTATGAGAAGAATAATATTAGTTGTTGGCTAGAATTCACTATAGATAATAAAATTTAAATATTGAAATGTCAAATTTTAACCATCTTGGCCTTCCCAAGGATGACATTTGACTTGTTCATCTTGCACACATAGTATGGTATAGATGGCTTGTGTTATTTAACTATCACTTTGAGGGAAGCAACTTGGTTAGAAGTCAATTCCAAATTGTTTCCAAACACGCAGTGATCATCAAATTCCTCACCCCTCCTTCATCCTTAAACCTAGAAAGAAAATATTAAAAAGTAATAATTTGTATATGCATATAAATGTAGCAAACCATGTACTTAGCCAATATAATGCCACACATCTACGAATAAGGATCCTCGGTTTCTCAACTACTCTAAATCTTTTCATATAAGCCTTAGCTCTTCGCCTTGCTATCTTGACTTTCATCTTGCAAAAAACTATAGCAGGTTTCTTTACATCATCATCAGATGAGACATCAGCATCCATTCTTCAAGACCAACCAAGACTCTCCTTGAAGCATAACTTGGGGCTAAGAGAGCAGGGAATGCGATACTGCCTTGTGCCATTATGGTGTTGCAGATGGAGAAACCAGATGGCGAGGCAGAAGCCCTAAAAGAAGCGCAGGAAGTGTGGAAGAAACTATACTAGGTCCATCTTTGTTATCTTCGTATAATTCAATACCTTATTTTTCCATGAAGATATGCTTGGAATTTGCTTGCTAGTTTTCTAATGTTTGCTTCTATAACTATCACGCACCCATTGGAAGCACGATGGCGCCATATGTTGCAGAAGATGGTATTGAGGATCAACCCCTTGCTTACACTAATGAAAGCATCCATGCTTCAAGACCAACCAACTCTCTCCATGAAGCCCAAGTTAGGGCTGAGAGAGCACTGAATGAGGCACTGGGCAGACACATTGCAGCATTCCTAAAGGAGAAAGAAGCAAATAAAGAAGCGCAGAAAGCACTTGTGAACTTCACAGACCTTATAAATGCATCACTTCATCAATTCTTAGCTCAATTGCGTAAGTACACTGGTGGTGTGACCGAAAGCTTGTTAGGATCTTTTTTATTTTGGTGGAAATTTATGTGCAAACCTATTATGTCCCCTGAAACATGTGGCCTGTAATTTCTGTCATTTTGATCTGGACCGTGTAATCTAGCGAAGTTGCCAACACTCATCTCTGACGTAAACGAAAATGTCACGGTTGTTTAGTTGACAAAAATATAGATGTCGACGTGGCGCACTTTCACTCATCTACGTCCTCGACGAAACAGAAATGCCATCTCTTCTACCCTAACGAAATAAGTTCATCATACGTGGGAGATACGCGTCCAGCTCTGATTGATCCACGATTCGTGCTCTAGATGGACCACGTGTTTCCTTTCTATTGGTCCACATGTCGTCCTGATGGTCGGCCACGCGTAAGCTGGCCAACTTATTGCCATGACGAAAACGAATTTCGTCTTCGCCAGCGTGATGAAAAGGAAAGGATGACATAAGCGACAGAACGGATGACATCAGCAAACGGCGCTAGCGGAATCTAGTCGTGACGGAAAAAACGTTAGGAAGTCGATGTCGTCGTGGACGACAACCATGATGTCAGCAAACGTCGCTGACGGCAGCTCGTGGTGTCGTGTGCCACATGGCGTATACCGTTACGAAACAAAAACGTCACGAACGATCGGTCCTGGATCTCGGCCGGTCCAGTTGGTCGTGACGAAATTGGAAGACGTCATAGATGGCCCTTGACGTTTTCAGACAAAAAAGATGTCACAGATCCAATTACGAATGAGGTTCATGAACCTTTTTTTTCGTCGTAGAATTTGTCGTGGATGACCATCTATGATGTTTTGCCTCTTATCAATGATGATATCAGAACGCCATGAACCGTCCAGATTCTTGTAGTGAATGTAGTTAATGAGACAGAGTACAAAAAAGTATCATTTTGCTTTTTAAAATATGATGATCTGTAGCATGTAAAACTACATGTGTGAAAAAAATACTTTTTCAAAATATTCAGGTTTATTTTTCGCATTCATTAAACATACTAGGAGTTAAAAGGCTCCACATATGACAGTTCAGACTTATTGTTCTATAAAGGTAATCTTACCTAAAAAAATTCTAGAGGCACTAGTAGGAAACAGGGTGCTAGTGGCGTTGGATACGTTAGTGGTGTTGCCAAATAGAACGTTAGTGGCATATTTGGCGCACCTCATTGGTAATTTCTCATGGGTGGCGTACTTATGCATGTAAAATATATCATGAATTTTGCAATTTATTGTATTTAATTTTTTAATATATTGCTATTTCATTATATTTATTTGCACTAATCTACTAGTTGCAAAAGTGCAAAAGAAATAGGTTTATACATTGTTTCTAGGAATTGCATGAATATGAAAAGAAATCCCTCCTTATGCTTAAATTCAAAGTTTTTCGAAATATATCATTGCAAAACTGTTTTCAAAGATCGCCACAACATGATCTAAAGATGACATCAAACGGAAAAAAAGTCGAACAAAGGATTGCAAGATTTTTTCAAAGCCCATGAATTAAAGGTAGGATACTTTTGGTATTCAAGAAGCTTGACAACAAATCATTGAAAGTGCTAATATTTTATCACGATAACTGCGAGAGGATGACCAGGTGTGCAGGTTATCACCCATCCTTGGAGAAACAGCATATATGGCAGCTATATTCAGGATGTGGTTGTTCGATTCTACTTATAGCTATTATGTAAAGAGGTGATCTATAACTATATCCCTCTCTTTAATGATGCAATTGTTGTGAACATGATGATACTTGATCTTATATATGCGCTAGGATCCTTCACACCAATATGGAGGTATTATTATGTTAATTAGAACTGTTTTTCATATGTCTAGTTATATTTTTATGTGCTTCTATTGGCCATATTTGATGAGAATGCTTTGTTCTGTCCTTGGGAGAATTTAAAATGTAGTGCACATTTTCGGAATAAAAAGAGAACTATCTTTGCATCAAATCTTGCGCTACACAAGTTTTTCAAACCTTTATTAACTTTAAAAAATAGCTATAGGGCGCTAGTAGGCAAACCTTAAGTAGCAACCCGCGTTTCAACGGCCAGCGTACACCCTTTTTAGCGGTAAAAATGATAGGTACGTACTACCTTCGCCGCTTGGCCCAAATATTTCACTTCTGCTGCCTCCATCCATCTAGGCCTTTCAACTTTGATGTTGGCGTCTTTACTTCATTGTAGCAAACTAAGGAACCTGTAATACCAGCTCAAAATCTGCCAACGTTCTTTCGGCTCGTGCCCTTTTGTCCCATTTTCAGCTCAGGAAGATCAATTGTTTGGCCCAAAATTTTCACTTGCAGACCATCCAGATTTTCGGCCCCTTTTCAGCATACCGAGATTAGTAACTTGGCCCAGTCATTTCACTTGGGCTGCAGCTGGCCATCTAGGCCTTTCGCCCCCTTTCCAACAATAGTGAGATCCTATGATTCGAAAAAAAGATGGAGATCATAAAGTTAATTGTTATTTTATTTCAATTATTGTGCTGCTGAACTTTCATATCTTGTAATCTTCTGCTGAAAAAAACTTCCCATGTCCAATTTTAAAATCCTAGCTGAGCCACTTCGTAGATACATGGAGCTCAGAGTGTTGAAGAATTCAAAATTTTGATACCAATGTTTCAATAGGATCTGAAAACTATTCAATATGTAGTCAATGATTTATTCTATCGGCTTGAAAGACCTCAGAGTAAAATACCTTATATTTTAGGCTCACGTGCACACCAAATTGTTGATCAGATTGTAGTGAACAAGTGCAGAGTTTTAAACCCCAATATAGTATGTAGGTAAAAAAAATACTCGCAAATAGTCAAGATTATAAGCTGTTTCTCGTGAAATCCCACCAGCCAAGTAGCTTACGTATTGGCAAGGCATTCACATCTAAAAGTATAATAGGGACACTCTCCAGCCTGCTCCTCAGCGATTAGCCACTTTGGGCCGTCCGATCGCCCTCCCACAGCGAATCCCGACCGTCCATTAGCGATTGGACGTTTCTATCCTCGCAAGGACTTCTGCTCCATGCAGTCCAAATTGCACATCGATGCAGCGTGCATATATACTTGAATTGTACCAACTGATCCCAGCCCCACCTCTCAGCATGTAGTTTTTGTGCATGTGGCGATTTAGTTTAGGGATGAACGGAGCGGCAGGGGCAGCAACTACTCGCACGTGAAAAAGCCCACCCTAATCCCCCAATCGTCGCACCATCTCGTCATCGTCGTCCTCCTCCTCCTCCTTCCTCCTCCCTAGCCGCCAGTGCCCAATCCCCTCCCGCACGAGCTCCTCGCTCGCCCCTCCCACCTCCCCGTCGTGTCCCCTCCCCTCCCCCTCGTTCTCCTCCTCTCTCTATCCATGGCGGCCGACTTAGCCACCTTCTCCTCTATCACGCAGCTCTCCCTCGCCGGCAGGAGCAGTAGCCACCTCACCGAGCAGAGAGAGGAGGCGGCGCATGGAAGAGCACGAACAGGGCGCCATGTCCGTGTGCCGCCGTCACATCCACGTCCTCCTCGCCCTCCCCCTCATCATGTCTGTGTGCTGCCGTCACAGCCACGTGCTCCCGCTGCCAAAGCTGGCCTCGCCGCGGGAGCGGCGGTAGTGCACGGCTTAGGGCCGGGGGTTGACGTGGGTGAGAGCAGGCGACATATGAGATGGAGGAGCAGGCGGGGGCTGAGTCAACCGCCTTGTCGTGCGAGCAGCAGCGTGCGCGCCACCTGCCCAGCTAAATGCCTTCTTTATGCACGGTTACAATCCATTGTCAAGTTTTCTTTGAATTATGTTGATTGGCTGAAACAATAGTTGTGCATGGCCCCTAGAACTGTACATTTGATATGGATTTTCTTCTACATGCATGATGGGTGATGATTTGTTGTCCCACTTATTTGCAGCTAGGGAGACGATGTTGGTTGCTGGATTAGAATCAAAGCAAGTATGAATAGGAGCATGGCAAGGTGATATGGTCTATCCGTTAGAGTTGGGGAAAACTTAAATATTTTCCTGGAAAGTAACTACAAAGAATTTTACTTTCGAGGTTTAATTTAATTTACCTTTGTCGATAATTTTTTGCAAACATAGAGATATACGGCCGAGCAGGCTATTCATTCTTAAGTTCGTTTTCTTTGAGTATCTCTGTTCTTACTCTTGGTTTATAGTAGCATCTGCTCTGACCTCTTTGGCTAGAATTGTAACTATTGTTAGAGTAACGAGATATTTTTGCGGCAATCTATATATGTATTGAAGATGGCAATAAAATATTACTGAAATCATCTATGAGAAGATATGGTCTTTTTGCAGATCATCAAGCTTCCATGTTAAATAGCGAGTATCATATCTACATTTTCAGTGTCATGTACATTTGTAACATGCACAATTTTAATCCTTCGCTGTGAAGATTACAAGTTACACTGTAATATATGAGCCATCAATGTTCTCATATGGATGATATTGAAAAACTACAAGTTATATTGCAAATTATATGGGCAGCAACTCTTTTCACCTTATTGAATGATGAGAAGTTATGCATGGTCGTTAGTTGATACATGTTTAGTTTGGTTTATCTGCTGAAGGGGATGGTGTGTATGCCCGCAATGCCCCAATGTAATATCTGATTGCCCAATTTGATGAAAATTTTGTTTGACAATATTTTTAGTGCTACCATGTGAAGGGCTTAATGGATTTCTTGCTTGGATGGTGGCGGCTTTGCATGAAAAAGTAATGGGACCATGCGAAGGAGGCTTGCACCAATAAATATATGAACTGATTTATTAGAGGTAACACTTCTGAAATTTATTGTCTGTGAATGGAAGCAAAAGCGGATAGCAGTTCTGAATCTGTAACCGGTCAGATCTTCAACCCATGTAATCATTTGTACCTCAATATATTTTGCAATGGTCATAACATTAGATTGTCTGAACTCGGTGCAGAAATTGAGGGCATCATGCATGGACATATCCTTTTGGAAAATGCCAAAAGAGTAGACCATGCCCTTTTGGACATCGAATGCACAAGAACAGATAAGAGAGTCAGTTCAACTGATATAATAGTAATCTCACCCTCTCATGGCCTTGGGGCATCTTTTGTTTTGGATGATTAAAATGTTTGCTTTGAGAAAATGGACATGGACTCTTTTGTTTTTAAGGTATGGACACTTTTTTTCCTTCAGCTATGTGATATGAGGCGCACAAATGAATGTTCAGGTGCAATTCCTTGTGAGACACTTTTTTTCCTTCAACTAACTGATGTTTTAGTATTTATTTCTATCATTCATAATTGGGTTCTTGAATTCATCTGCCGAGCTGTAATTTTCTAAGGACAACCTACTCTTTTGCAATCTCACAGTGTGCCACTAACATGCAATTTATAGTCCATCATCTTGGTTCGTTTGAGTAGAAAATTCCAAGGTTGCTCCATATTCAGTTAACTCAGTGGAGAAGTGTGAGTCATTTTTCTGTTCCTTCTGTGCGGTGCTGACAAAGATGCTTTGAAGAAGAAAGAAAATGTTGAACATACTAAGAAGTTCTGACATTAAATCTTTTGCAACATTTGGAATTTTTGAAAAATTAGTAACAATATTACTCTAGGTGCCCAATATCATAGTTGCGTTTATTTGCCTGTCTTGGATTCAGTTATCATACTCTTGTTGTTTCTACTACATATAGCGACTACTAATGTGGGATTGTTTTCCATTGTTGTTAGTCCGTCTGAGGTGTACGTTTTTAG
This sequence comes from Avena eriantha, assembly GCA_910589775.1. Classification (NCBI taxonomy): domain Eukaryota; kingdom Viridiplantae; phylum Streptophyta; class Magnoliopsida; order Poales; family Poaceae; genus Avena; species Avena eriantha. Next base: position 541,772,204 of record OU342742.1, read on the forward strand.
GCGTGATGTTGTCGATTTTGTTCTGGGCTTCCAGGTTAGCGATTCGTCGGGTGAGTATGCTACGCTCCCATTTATTTATTTTCACTGCATGTTGATTCTTTTCAGTTTTTTGTCGCACGTGTCCTCTCTGTAGGTGATTTCTGCCGGAAATTTGGATCCCCTATTACTTCTATTCTCGGTTGGAAAGTGAGGATTGTACTGTTGGGATGTGCAATGTGGCCTTCTATATTTTGTTTTGTTCATAGGTTGGCTCTGTATGCATTGCTTACATACTATGGGGTTTCTACGGCGTCTTCGTGCTCAGTGGCATCCGCGTCCACTCCATCAAGCTTGGTCGCCTGCTATGTGCTCTGTTTCAGTCAAATTAATGGGACATCATCAGGTAATGTTAAGGGAATTATGGTTACATGCTACTGTGGCTACTATTGATAGACGCATTTGTCAAGATTTGGGTACCTCGGTGTGGTCTTCTGTATAATTTTGAAATTCAATCTTTTTGTAAATGAGAATTATCCAGTTGAAATGATATATCCGCAATTTCCTATTATTATAGAGACAAAAATAGCTACCAGGTGTTTCTAGGGAGAGTGATATGGTGGTGGTGTTGGCCTTTTCCATACCAATCAAGACCACCGGGTATACCAGTCTCTGTACCAACCTTGCTATGAAGAGCTACTTTGGAAATATGCTCGACATGAATTATTTCCTTAGAACTTTTAATGAGTAGAAATGGACATGGTCATGCAACAGCGAGAAAGAAAATTATGGGGATTCTCATTATAGAAGTAGCCTGAGTCCTAATGTCATTATCAGTAGACTTGTTAGTAGTTTGAAGTATGCCCTGTTTCCTGATGTTTTGGCAGGGCACCATCTTTACGTAGTTAGCACCTAAATAATTTCTTGGAGTACAAGGGCCTTGAGAATAAAACTAAATGATATTAGTGTGACTAAGTAACATGAAACGACTTTTGATGGAAAAAAGAAAATTAACACAGTTTAAAATTCATAAATTGTGATCAAGATGCTTCTGTTTATGTTCTGAACTGAGTTGGAAGTGGCCAGGATCTGGATTGATAGATATCGTGCATTGATCCCTACTGTCACTTTCTACTTGCCATACCTCTGGTTTATATCAACTAACCGATGTTTTAGTATTTATTTCTATCAGTCATAATTGGGTTCTTGAATTAATCTGCCGAGCTGTAATTTTCTAAGGACAACCTACTCTTTTGCAATCTCATAGTGTGCCACTAACATGCAATTTATAGTCCATCATCTTGGTTCATTTGAGTAGAAAATTCCAAGGTTGCTCCATATTCAGTTAACTCAGTGAAGAAGTGTGAGTCATTTTTCTGTTCCTTCTGTGCGGTGCTGACAAAGATGCTTTGAAGAAGAAAGAAAATGTTGAACATACTAAGAAGTTCTGACATTAAATCTCTTGCAACATTTGGAATTTTTGCCAAATTAGTAACAATATTACTCTAGGTGCCCAATATCACAGTTGCGTTTATTTGCCTGTCTTGGATTCCGTTATCATACTCTTGTTGTTTCTACTACATATAGCGACTACTAATGTGGGATTGTTTTCCATTGTTGTTAGTCCGTCTGAGGTGTACATTTTTAGGCGTGATGTTGTCGATTTTGTTCTGGGCTTCCAGGTTAGCGATTCGTCGGGTGAGTATGCTACGCTCCCATTTATTTATTTTCACCGCATGTTGATTCTTTTCAGATTTTTTGTCGCACGTGTCCTCTCTGTAGGTGATTTCTGCCGGAAATTTGGATCCCCTATTACTTCTATTCTCGGTTGGAAAGTGAGGATTGTACTGTTGGGATGTGCAATGTGGCCTTCTATATTTTGTTTTGTTCATAGGTTGGCTCTGTATGCATTGCTTACATACTATGGGGTTTCTACGGCGTCTTCGTGCTCAGTGGCATCCACGTCCACTCCATCAAGCTTGGTCGCCTGCTATGTGCTCTGTTTCAGTCAAATTAATGGGACATCATCAGGTAATGTTAAGGGAATTATGGTTACATGCTACTGTGGCTACTATTGATAGACGCATTTGTCAAGATTTGGGTACCTCGGTGTGGTCTTCTGTATAATTTTGAAATTCAATCTTTTTGTAAATGAGAATTATCCAGTTGAAATGATATATCCGCAATTTCCTATTATTATAGAGACAAAAATAGCTACCAGGTGTTTCTAGGGAGAGTGATATGGTGGTGGTGTTGGCCTTTTCCATACCAATCAAGACCACCGGGTATACCAGTCTCTGTACCAACCTTGCTATGAAGAGCTACTTTGGAAATATGCTCGACATGAATTATTTCCTTAGAACTTTTAATGAGTAGAAATGGACATGGTCATGCAACAGCGAGAAAGAAAATTATGGGGATTCTCATTATAGAAGTAGTCTGAGTCCTAATGTTATTATCAGTAGACTTGTTAGTAGTTTGAAGTATGCCCTGTTTCATGATGTTTTGGCAGGGCACCATCTTTACGTAGTTAGCACCTAAATAATTTCTTGGAGTACAAGGGCCTGGAGAATAAAACTAAATGATATTAGTGTGACTAAGTAACATGAAACGACTTTTGATGGAAAAAAGAAAATTAACACAGTTTAAAATTCATAAATTGTGATCAAGATGCTTCGGTTTATGTTCTGAACTGAGTTGGAAGTGGCCAGGATCTGGATTGATAGATATCGTGCATTGATCCCTACTGTCACTTTCTACTTGCCATACCTCTGGTTTATATTTCTCATGATTAATGATTTTCAGTTCAGTCAGTTCCATAGAGACGCGGAACGACAGATGTGGTCAACACATTATTTCAGCGTTTCAACCCACTAAGTGTGGACTTACCTGTGCTATTGCAATCAGCAACTGCATATAAACCAACATCAACTGCTTCTCGTCGTAGGTAGAGTTCTTCCATGCAGTTAAGTCAGTCTGTCATATATAAGCTATGATTACATAAACTGTGAATAAAACATGTTAAAATTGTGAAAATCAGAGGCTTCTATAGATTCAACATGGATTCTACATCTTGGAACCATGCCAATTTTGGAGCGGCGTGTTGTGGACTCTTCACTTGTATTATGTTTATTGTTATTTTCTTTTCTCCCTGCTATGGCTCTCTTAATCGGTGCCCACGACATCATGTAGAGAATTAACTTGGGATCTAAGAATGTAGTGGCTAGTGAATCATAGATCAACAAACGAAATTTTGAGAGTTTATCTTGCTTTTTCCTAGCTCTGAACTTGTGTCTTCCATTTACCCTGAAGTCTGGAGGGAAACTTACATGGCTGGGCACGCACTCTAAGATGGAAAATCATAATGGGTTAACTCTAAGAGTGATCATGATCTTGGATGTCGGCTTTAGCATCTGAAGTACCTGCATTCAGTAAAGGAAGTCTGTCGCAGGTAAAAACTATCGGTACTTTTACTTTGGTTAATTTCAATGTGGCCAAAATAGTTGCTGATCTTATTTTTATGTTCTTGCCGTTGCTAAGTTACCTAATATAATCTAATTATGGAAATGTCATCTTCGTCTCATGCTAGATCTTTCAAGTATATATCTTCAGTTTGAACCATCATAGTTCAACAGTGGCTTGTTGTTAATGCGAGCTCTCAGACTATGTTTCAGAGCAGCAGGTATGTTTCTTATTGATTCAGTTTTACTTCCACAGGTTAAAACTTGCTTCTCTGCATGAAACTACCAATTAAACATTAGTAGTTTATCTGTCTGAGTTAGCACCCATTGGATGTGTACTTGTCTCCACACACGTATTTACATCACATTACATTTTAGTAGAGCAGGCATAACAATTTGGCCATTTTTTATATACAGATCCTATATCTGAAGCTATTTTGGTAGCATACTTGAACATCGGTTCAAATAAGATGTTGCAGTTCCTCGAGCAAGTGGGCGAGCAATAACACCTAGGATTCGTAGCAGGAGGACAAACCTGTTGGGGCTTGGGAGTTGAGGCGGGCGAGGATGTGCACGACCTGGCAATTAGACTGAAAGTGGCCGAGAACAATCGTAACCGTTCTCCAAATCGAATGGCAAACAACAGCTCGGAGTGGACCAGAAAATGTGGAGCAAGGAAAGTACCAGTACCAGCTCTCTCCAACATGTGCTGGTGCAGAACAGCTACTGCACCACACTCAGTTTAAGGAGTTTGCAACCGGTATGCTTCTCCAGGGAAGTAGAACCTTCTGCCCTTTCATGATGTTTGTGACAAAATGACATGAGTGCGGGGTTGGTAATCCTGAAGAATTTATGAGATGGAGTACTTTGGCTCATCGAATACAAACGTTCAATATACCGCTGATAAAAGTTCATTGACTGATATTTATCTCGCAAGCTCTATTTTCCATCAAGAATATGAGGAATACTTTCATTTTTTCAACAGAAAAACAACCACAATTCAAAAATAATGTAATAGTTCTCCCCCTATTTTTATTAGCCTTAATCAAAGTAGAAACCAATGTGAGATCCATGGGGTCGTGCGCCAAGGCGCACCCCTAAATCTAGTATATGTATAAGCTTAAGCATGGTGCCAAGCAAGCCATTTGAGAGCACTTGCGGGGTGCTTTGCCGATCGTGTGCCCGGGCCTACGTTGTCAGCACAAGATAGTCCTCTCTCTCACCTATAGAGGCCAACATGCAAAGGTTTTCTAGCACCGTTTCAATCTTTTTTCACGCTAGGGTTCCTCAGGCATCGGGCTGCTGCCACCGCCACGGTGCCGCCCACCTCCTGGCGCCACCACCGGTGCCGCAGCGGCTGCGCCGTGCTTGCCGCCGCCCATGCCTTCCATCGCCGAATATAATTGAGGTCTGAAGTTTGGATCCTAGTTGTAGTTACTTCCTTCCGTTTGATAATATAAGATGTTTTAGCTTTGATGACGCGAATGTATCTAGACATATTTTTATTTGTAGATTCGATCTCGATACATTCGTTTTCATAAAAGCTAAAACATCTTATATTTTGAAACAGAGGGAGTACTTTTTTCGCGTAGAAATATTGTTGTATGGAGAGCCCGATATCGAGGAGCTGCCCGGCTCTATCATCCCTCAACTTTAACAAGGTGCACTTTATCGGATTTGTTCAGAAATAAAACTTATACACCGAACAATTATAGGTCAAAAATTGTACAACATACTTGTATAGAGATACCGCCATCGGGTCCAGCAGTCAGACCATATACGGTTGCAGTGAGCAACATTAACAAGGTAAAAAAACAACGGGCGTTGACGAAAAAAGTCCAATAGAGCACATTTTTTTTACAAAGAGGCTGGCATTACGAATCCACTAGTTAGACCATATATGACTATTGCATCAAGCAATGTTAACAAGAACAAAACAGCGGTCACAACCAGAAAAAACTATCATACATATGTTTCTTTCAAAAAGAGGCTAACACCGGGCTCCAGTAGCTAGACTAAATGGTTGTTGCATCTAGCAACGTTAACAAGTTCAAAATAGGGAGGCGCGAGCGAAAAATAAAATTCATCATAGACACAATTTCTTGTAAAGAGAGGCTGATATCGGAAGCTAGCTGAAAGGCTCGTATGAACACCTAGAGGGGAGTGAATATGTGCTACTTCAATTTTAGTTCTTTTCCGATTTATCCTTGACACAAAAGGTAAATCAGCAGTAAATAATAGCGCTATATTCTTTTGGCTCAAACTGCTATCCACGTTGTCCCGATTCTTCCCGTGGGATGGACACCAAAGAGCACACGCGGCGACATCGCAACGGAGCCCTGCTATCCCCTGAGGCGGGTTTCACCGCAGGCCAAGGCGAAAGATTCCATACCACGGACGGGTGTACCGTGTGCCGTCATACCCCGCGTTGCTGGATGGTGGGACGCGACCGTTGTCATCGTCCGCGAGTAGTACCACGCTCTGTGGGAGGCGTTCCGGTCACGACACTACTCCACACCCACCGGGTTGCGGTCCCCGCCAAAAGTCGACATGGCATCGTGAGCCCATGCCGCCCGCGGACTCTCACGGGCATGAACCCGCATGGAGCCGACGTGGCGGCATGAGCCCATGCCGCCCACGAACTCTCGCGGGTATGGGGCCGCATGGAGCTGACGTGCCATCGTAAACCCATTCCGGATGATGTTTCATGTTCGTCGGTCCCGCCAGTAGCCAACATGGCGCCGTAGACTCTGTATGGCCGCGGTTTATCATGCACTTGGTCCTACCCAGAGCAGACAGTGCGCCATAAACTCATGCCATCTGTCAGCGTAGGCCGTAGACAATGCTACGAGCCCATGCTAGCCACAGTTTCTCTCAGCCATGGGGCCCACTCAGAGCCAACATGCCACCTTGAGCCCATGGCTGCCACATTTTTCGTAGACGTGGGACCCATCCAGGGCCAACGTGGCACCGTAGACTCTAGCTGGCCGCGGTTTGTCGCGAATTTGGGACCATCCATAGCATACGTGGTGTCGTAAGCCCATGGAATATAGCAGTGTAGGTCGTAGACGACCTGGGTTCTCACGGTCGGAGAGCTCAGCTAGAGTCATAGACTATAGACGTCTGCGGGACCGTAAGCCCATAGCTGACGCATTTTCTCACGGATGTGGGAACCTTCCAGGGCCAACGTGTCCCCGTAGACTCTAGCTGTCCATGGTTTGTCGTGAACCTGGGGCCATCCATAGAAGCCATGGCGTCGTAAGCCCATGCAATCTAGCAGCGTAGGTCGTAGATGACCTAGGTTCTCACGGTTGGAGAGCTCAGCTGGGATCGTAGACTATAGACGTATGCAACTTCTCGCGGACGATCGTACGGTGGGTCTTGTTCGTACGGTAGCTCCAACACGCTGAGGTGTACGACAGCTAGCACGACATGTGCTTTTAGCCACGTACTTTCTCTCCTTTGTCATCTTTTTCTTCTTCCTCCGTTTTTATAGCTCTATCTGTGTCCTCCCTTCTTCTTCCTTCAGCGATACCATTGTGTTGAGAAGGAGATGCGATGTTGTTTATCTACACGGCTTTTATGGTGGCATCGGGAGACGGTGCGTCATCTCCTTATCGACGCACGCTGACCTTGCCTTCCTCACGTCGTCCGTCCTCCATGTAAAGCCCTTATGCCGTGTATTTTTTCCTATTCAGCGGACATGAAATGGGAGGAGCACGTTTTCGAGGGGGCGGGCCATGACCTCGCAACGCTTCTACGTTTTTTCTCTCCTGGTCAGGCATTGTCGTCGCACGCACCGACAGTCTTTTCTGGATTTTTCCGTTGTTGTTGTGTCACGGGCGCAGTACCATGATCGTTCTCTATTTTTCTTCATCTTGGTACACCAAAAGGCATGGACATTGATGCCTGTGATCGCACCATAGGTATCCTGTTGTGTCGCTCCTACCTTTGCTTCGTTGTTGTGGTTTGGGCGCGGTCCCGGGGTCGCTGCTTCTTTTTCTCCGCCTTCCTCCGCGAGCGGGAGGAGTACACCGTCGTGGAGGAAGTGTTCATGCGCGTCTTTGCACTGCCGATCGCTGCTTCTTCTTGTTTAGTTCTTCCTATGATTTTGTGTGGTGCGGGCATCATCTCGGGGCCGCTTATTCTTCCCTTTGTCTTCGTCCACGAGCGGGAAGAGTACGCCGTTGTTGAGGAAGCGTTCATGCGCGTCTTCGTACTGCATGCCACTTCTTCTTATCTCCTTCTTCCTTTTGGTGTGTTGTGGCGCGGGCATTGTTCCAGGGCCGCTGCTTCTTCTTCCCTCTGTCTTCATCCGTGAGCGAGAAGAGTACACCATCACGGAGGAAATCGTTAATGCGCGTCTTCATACTATGGGCCACTGCTTCTTCTTCTCTCCTTTCCTTGGTTTGTTGTGGCATAGGCATCATCCCGGGGCCATTGCTTCTTCTTATATATGTCTTTGTACGCGAGCGGGAGGAGTATGTCGTGAAGGAAGCGTTCATGCGTGTCTTCGTACTGCAGGCTGCTGCTTCTTCTTCTCTCCTTCCTTTGGTTTGTTGTGGCACGGGCATCGTTTCGGGGCCTCTTCTTCTTCTCTCTGTCTTCGTCCGCAAGCGTGAGGAGTACGCCATCGTGGAGGAAGTGTTTGTGCGCAACTTCGTCTTGCGTGACACAAAACTTGTGGCTGCCCTAATATACGTCCTACGTCATGGAAAAGTACGTCGGCTTCGGATGATAGACCATAGGACCATGAAATCGCCATCAGCCCGCAGCGGGGGAAGCAAGCTGGAATATCGTGTGGATAGAGGATCGTGCCGCAGTGGAGGAAGCGACATGGGATATTAGATTGAGGCAACGTATGACGTGGATGGAGGAGCGCGTGGAGGGCGACGAAGAATCAGAATACATCGTCGTGTGTATAGGTACGTGTACGATCTTTCTTTCTATGATTATGTCACTTCATTAGACACGGTCGTAAAGCGTCCCGACACGTCGTCCGTACGTGTGAGTCCAAAGTCTGTGGAACATGGACCTTTGTTTGCAAGCCCATTGAGTCGGCATCAGTATACAACTAGAGATTCCAACGAGTTCTGATTTTCTTTTCTCATCTTCTGTCATGATAGCGTTTTGCGGTAGCTCGTGTGTGCGGCTGAGTGGACCCCGCAAGAGTCATAACATACGATGTGACAATGTTTTTGTTTCCTTTCATTATATGCGACTGTACATTCTCCCGAACATGTAGTACGCCCCTAGGTCGTAAAACATGAGGTTTAAGAGCATCTTCACTTGGGGGGCCCTAAAGCCCCCTTAAAGGGCTATCGGGGGTGTCGGCGCTGAAAATCATGCCCAACCCGTGCCCCAATTCCTTTTTTGGATTCGACACGACCATTTTGTTATCCAACCCAGGCCGAACCTAACCCATAGGGGGCTAGCGGGGCGCCGGATGGAGCTGAAAAATGCCGCGGTCGATCCCTAGCAATGAGATAGATGCTTCATTTTTAGAGCCGGTGTGCCCTGTCGACTGGCCACACGCGGCATGCCTTTTTGTCCCCTCCCAGCTTCCCGCTATATCTAGGGCGGTCGCCATTACCACACACAGATCCACACCACCCTCTCTCACCACAGATCCCTTCCTTTACCCCTTTGCCGCTATATCTACAGTGGCTAGAGGCAAAGACCAGGAGGAGCATCGCACACCCACATGTAGCCGCTGCCATGCATGGACACCTGATGTATGTAAAATGCATACATGAACTTTGCACTTTATTACTTGATATTCCAACATATTTGCATCATGTATAGGTTATATTCATGTTTTATAATGATTATTGGGAATAATTCACACTTCCAAATTGCTTTAGAATTAACCCTGCCGAGGCAGAAAACCCCTATTTTAATGTTTTTGACTTTCAGGTACCCAAACGATGTCCAATTGACCTAAAATTTCAAGGGACCTAGCATTTATCAGAATGAATAAAAATGGGCGAAAGATCCGCAAGAAAAGAAGACCGAGGAGGGAACGGGCATAGTAGCCGCGACCCACCCCCCTGGCCACGGCTGGTATGCTCTTTCCTCCCTCGAGGCTCGGGTGGCATCAATTCTTTCGCCAAACAACTTTTCTTGACCTAAAACCTACTATATATACCTCCTTTCAGTGATCCTCGACACAGACAGAGGCGGAGATCAAAAACACAAAAACAAAGAGTTAGGAGGTTGCCACCGGAGAAGATCGGAGGAGGGAAACACCACCGAAATCGCCTCCGGAGGGATCCACCCCCTCCAGTGTGTTCATCATCAACACCTATAGAAATATACTCTCCATCCACTACTGTAATATCTTGGCAAACATGATGTGTGAAGCAATATTTTATCTTCCCTTGATCTATTATGAGTCCATGTCTTTGTTTGAGTAGTGAATTGTTATGGCAAAGTAAAATAGTTTATTTATTGGTTGCATTCAGTGTTGTTATCTTTTATGATTGTCTTCTTGTACAATATATGAGTGCACACATATGTTGGGGAATGCATGTAAGGTGATCACCGTGATGTAATGGAGTGGGGAGGACCGTGGAGGATAGAAAACCATGGTCCAATCCATAAAGTTACATTAGGGGGGGGACATATATTGGTGAGCCTAAAGTTTATAGCTATGGTGGGACAATTATGTCTTAATAATTCCTATGTTTGCTCAGTAACATGGCCTTAGGATCCATCATAAGAGTTGTGTATGCACATTTATTTAGCTGCACCTAATTAAGGCTCCGTCCTAGAAGAAACAATAAACAACCAAACAAACGAATGAAATAACAATTGCCTTATCATTTACTCCCTTAGATAAACTTGCTACTTGAGGAACTTACTACTTGAGAAAACTTACCACCACTCCACTCCACTTCATTAGATCAATTTAACTTCCTCTAGTTTACTTGTAGTTTCCACTAACACATACTTTATTTATTTTTCTACCTAGTACCAAAACAAAACACACACTTAGATCCTAGCTTTGCATATAATGCCATATAAGAGGGTTATAGGGCTTTAGAGAATAGATAGTTTATCTTCAGATCCTTGTGGGTTCGACACTCAAATACTTATCGAATTGTACTATGGTGATCCCCTGCACTTGGGGGTTATCAAGATACTTTTCTAGCGCTGTTGCTGGGGAGCGCAGTGCTAGGCTTCTTCTTGCTTGCATTCCTAGTTTATTTTTAGTACCTTTTTATTTTATATAAAACTAAAACCCAAAAAAATTAGATGGATCCTTTTCCCAAGATTAACCATGAGATATATGATTTTTATGTCAAATATATTCTTTTGGGCACTAACCTTTTGGATGCAAGTGATAATGTTGAAAGTGCAAGGAAGGAGATGACAAAAGACTAAGCTTGGGGATGTCCATGCAATCCCAAGAATAAGAGGAAAAATAAGAACAAGTGGAGGAAGAATGGAGTAGCTACCCATCTCCTACACCCAACAATGGTAATGGACACATTCTTATTAATGATGATGATCTTTCATTGACTAGTAGTCCTCTATGTGGAACAATTTTGACTAATATATGGGAGGATGAAAGTGATATAATTGAGTTAGACAATCAAATATTCTCATTAGATGACTTGTCTTTATATGGTGAATCTATTTAAAACTCTGAGATTAAATTTGCTTTTGATGCTTGCAACTATTATGAGAGAGGAAGATATAAGAGCCCTATTTATATTCCTATGTTATTTAAAATGCAAGATACTGATCATTATATGCATTGGATACCACAACTTTGCTGCTATTTATTCACATCTAAAATGCCAATGCATAGGAAGAGAGTTAGACTTAAAAGTTAATGTCTATGTGCTTTGTGGTATGCTCCACATGCTTTCAAATACTATTAAATTTGAGCACATCTTGATATCCATGTAACATATAAAATAACTTTACCTACTGATTTCTAACAATTAGTTTGAGATTTTCACTTTTTATAAATTTGGGAAAGTAAATGAGAAAGATGAGCAATGGAGAAGTTGGGGTCGACCTTGAACATGTGTTGTTCATGCCAATGGAACCATTGCAAAATCTCTATCATTAAAACTTCTCCCATTATAAAACAAAATAAAAAGGTATTTATTACTACAGAAACATCACCTTTGTATCTCACTTTCTCATCTTTGTGCCAAGAATAACCTCTTTTGAGAGGTAAGATCAAACATATGTAACTTGTTGTCTAGAAAACAGATTCCTAAGCTTCACTAAAAAATGATAAAAATCACAGAAGAGGAATTTTGACCTGAAATTTCACTTCAGCAATATTCAGCTCTTTACCCACATTTCATTAGTTCAAAGTTTTTTATTTGAGAAACGTAAGGGCCTCTAAAAATTCATCATTACTGATTGTCCAGTTTTTGACTGATTTTGTTTCTATTATGCATTAGTTTTGTTAGCTTTGTTTTGTGTGGTTCCTTTTTTATCAAAGAGAAATATGAAACCATAGTAACAGTAGCTAATGTTTATTTCATGATATGTCTTTGTTGTACCTATTGGGGTTTAATTTATGGAGGCACTAATCACTCTAACCAAGTTTTATGATGAGTTTTGTGTGGAAAGAGTTTTCAAGTGAAAGAGTTGAGGGTGATGAATGGAGATTAAGAAGGACAAACGCTCAAGCTTGGGGATGTTACCCCTGGGAGCACCCCACATGTATCAAAGGAATACAAGCATTCAAGATTGGGGATGTCCAAGCTACCTCATAATCTCAAACCATCTTGATATCAAGTAAGTAGGCCTACCTATATGGCTATAAAGAAAGCGCTTTGCGGGAGGCAACCCGATTTATTTTTGATTTTCTTTGTGTCCTCTTGCTGTAACAAGAGACCTTAGTTTTGTTTTTGTTCTGGAATTTTTAATAAAGTACCAAGTTTTACCCATTTTGGATTGAAAAGGTTGAACATATATATGGAGTTGCATATTCCTGCAGGAATCTGTTTACCATATCGTTTTTCATTTCAGCTTTGTAACTCCGATTGAGTGTAGTTACAATGTTTCATCCTCTGTATGCTCGTAAATTTTCAAAAAATTGGACATGTTTAAGTAGGGTAACCAATTGTGTTTTGCTGCTGCTGTTTTTCTAGACAGATTCTGTCCCATTTTGTTTGATGCATTCTTTGAGCTTTTAAGTTGAATCTTTTTGATTAATTTGAGTTTGTGAGAAAGCCTGCAACATTATATACCTACTAGACACTTTATATAGACTTATGTTTAGGAATTTTTTGCAGCAAGCATTATGTCTTTTGTACCTACTAATGTCACCCCACAAAAAAGAGATTGGAGAAAATTTTGTGTTGAAGTTTTTTCACAGGGATTAGAGGAGATGCACCAAGAGATATTCATGGATGGTGAAAACCATAAGCTTGGGGATGCCCGAGGCACCCCACTGGACCAACCACACACTCGGTTTGCACACATCTACTCTCTATTTTTCGAGCAACATAAGATTTTCGCATAAACATGGAGCGTCTGTATCTTACTTCCGTTATGTTAAGTTTTCATTTTTCTCATGTTGCCAAGACCATTATCAATATATATTTGTTGTATAAATAAATTATGTTTGATGTTGTAAAAGTATTGGGATTGGGAGGTTGAAGTTGATTTAAAAAGAATACATATAGTTGCATGATTCATATGCTTTGAATGAATATTAATTTGCAAGTGCATTATGTAGGGCTATCTTTTATTCATGTTTTGATGATTGATATTGATTTACATTGTTTAACATGGATTGGTTAGCACTATGGACACTTATGCATGCATGTAGATGTGATGACCCACAAGTATAGGGGGAGTATCACAGTATTTTCGAGGGAAGTGAAACCCAATTTATTGATTCGACACAAGAGGAGTCAAAGAATATTTATAAGCCTTAACAACTGAGTTGTCAATTCAGCTGCACCTAGAAACAATCTTGCTCACAGCAGTTTATCAGTAGCAACAATTTTGTAGTAGGAATAGTAAAGTAACAGTAGTAGTAAAAGTAAAGACAGTAGTAACAATTGCAGTAAACAGTAGGATTCGAGTGCGGTAGGCATGTGTCCCAAATATAGTCATACGTGCTTGCAATGAGAACTTGCACAACATCTTTTGTCCTTCCAGCCCATTTGTAGCGGGGCCTCAAGGGAACTACTGGAAATTAAGGTGCTTCTTTTAATAGAGCACCGGAGCAAAGCATTAACACTCCATGAACACATCTGATCCTCACATCAAAGCCATTCCCTCTGGTTATCCTGATTTCTGTCACTTTGGGGCCATTAGTTCCAGACAACAACGTGTGTATACAACTTGCAGGTAAGACCATAAACAATACTATCATAATGAATCAATAACATGTTTAGATCTGAAATCATTGTACTCGGGCCCTAGTGACAAGCATTAAGCATAACAAGTCGCAACAAAGTCATAAAGCACTAATAGAAGATACTAGGCACCATGCCCTAACAATCTGATGCCATTACATGAATGATCTCATCCAATCCCTACCATCCCCATAGCCTACAGCGGGGGATTACTCACTCATAGATGGGGGAACCATGGATGGTTGATGGAGAAGCGATGGTGATGATGATGGCGATGATATCCTCCAATTCCCCGTCCCGGCAGTGTGCCAGAACGGAGTTTTTGGTGCTGTTTCGTGGAATCTGGTGGTGGCGGCAGAGCGGAACTCCTTCTAGAAAAACGTCGAACCCCCCTGAGTTTTTAGGTCAGAAGGCATCTTATAGGCGAAGAGGGAGACCGAGGGGGTGTTTGAGGCGGCTAGACCACCCCCTGGCGCGACTAGGCCTCGCCGGCGCGGCAAGGTGGTGTGGCCTGGGCCCAGCCACCCTCCGTGTCATATTCTGGCTCTGGGAGTCTTCTGGTGAAATAGGAATTTTGGCATATTTTCCGGGATTTTTCCTGATAGTTGATTTTCTGCACAAAAACTAAACACCAAGGCAATTCTTCTGAAAACAGCGTCAGTCCGTGTTAGTTGCATCCAAATCACACAAGTTTAGACGAGAAACAATAGCAAAAGTGTTCGGGAAAGTAGATACGTTTTGGACGTATCAACTCCCCCAAGATTAGCTTATTGCCTGTCCTCAAACAATTCAGTTGAAAACTGAGTGCGATAAAAAAAACTTTCACGAACACATTTGCTTCATATGATGTATATATTCTTAGCATGTGATCAACTACTTAGATAATTCATAATAAGGAGTATGCAACTAAGTTTACTTAATAGGCATTGCAAGCTATGAAGAGATTCCAACTCAAAAATAATAAGTAGCATGAAATATAAACATAAGCAACATTACAATGCTCATAACAAGGTATGATAGAGTGGTATCTCGCTTGCCTTTGATTATGAATGCCAAGGCACCTCTAAAGTTCAGGTGAAGACTAGAAGTAAACATATCAAACATACAAGCATCAAAGTCATAACACAAATAATCAAGTTTTGATACAAGCACATTACAGTAAGAATGACAACTATGCTCTCATGAAGGTGCTCAAAGAATATGTGGAGACTCAATAAGGAAATGAAAAGATTTTGAATAGTTTGAATGGCTTCCAAATGCTGAAAGTATGGTACTCATTAGCTTTGAGCTCTCATTGCCCCTATCATAAGCATATTTAATATGGTTAAGGTGAAAGTGAGGTCCAATCTGAGTTATATGCTTGATTGACTATAAACTAGAAATCCCATGCCCCTTGAGTACGAGGGCTGCTCCTCATGCTACTCAACTTTAGTTACTGGTAAGTTCTTGTCAACGTAAATACGTGCGTGTCATAGAGAACCGCCAACGGGCTACCCCTTGCCCGATGATACGGAAGAATCCCCATATCAAAATGACAAGGCAAGCAGACAATGAGTATCTCAGCAATCTTCTTATTTACCATGGGAAAATGGTGCTTTTTTCTCTCTTTCCTCTTTTCTCAAATCTCTTTTTTTCTTTTTTCTCAATAGCTATCTCTCTTTTCTTTTTTTAATAAGAAGAATGCTTCATAGATACGTATTATGGTTACGCTGCAGGTTTCCACCATGATAGCATGGATTAGACCGGCGGCCCAGGCGTTTCTCTAACACACATACATAACTCCATGGACTTACAAGCTCCCCTTTTATTTTACACCGACAACATCCGCAAACAAAAGAGCATGGTATGAACTGGGTATATATTTACAGGTGTTGAAAGCGTTTCCTGTGACAGCACGGTTCTTCTAATCCCCAGCCTATAATTTGCAAGCATATAACTTTCATGGATAGTCACAATATTTCAGGTTTATTAAGTGTAGGAAATAAAGTGTGCCGTCAAGTTCGTGAGAGCTTTACTAACTAACTTTCTCATAACAAGCAGACATTTTATTCGGAAGAAAACAAGGCATATTGAATATGCATGGAACAACAAATGATGCTAATAGGTAGGTATGGTGGACACTTTTGGCAATATTTGGTTTTAGGGAATTGGAAACACGAGTAGAGCATACTCAGTGTAAGTGAAGACTAGCAATTAGAGAGGGAGCAACAAACGAGAGAGCAATAACTGTCATAATCATGCTTGCAACAAAACAGGACTAATCATGGCATGAAAGTGATTCAAGACCCTTAAGGAAAAATAATTCATCGAGGCTTAACTGATTATTTCAGTCATATGCATGCGTGAGCATGTGCCAAGTCAATTCAAATGAAACATTCAGAGGAGGATACCACGGTGTCATACCAAGTTATGAATAGAGTAATGCAAGCAAACATTCATATGACATGCTACAAACTATTAGCAAGCTGGAACTAATCATAAGAAAGCAAGAACTACTAAGCATCCATAAATAACATACACCCTACACGAATAGACTAAGCATGCCCACAATGACGAGCATATGTACAAAAATGAAAAAAATTGAGTTTGTTACCAGCCTCTTACCACACCTCAAGTTGTCATTAATCTTCATTATTGCTCTTCACTTGTGTGGCTTGAATAATAATGTGAAACCAATTTCCACTGAGAACTACTGAACCCTGTAGAAAACTCACAAAACCAAAGAAGAACGACAAATATTTTTGGTGTTTTCGATTTTTAAAACAAGAACCAAAAAGGAAGAACAAGCAAAGCAAAATCTTTTTGGGTTTTTCGAATAGTTCAAACAAAACAAAAAGGAAAAGCAAACCAAGGCAAAAAGAAGAACAAGCGAACAAAGAGAAACAACAGAAATATTTTTGGTCTTTTTGTGTTTTAGAAAGCAAAAGCAAAGAAAGAACGAAAGCTAAAAAGAGAACGAAACAAGAAAGCAAAAGCAAAGAAAGAACGAAAGCTAAAAAGAGAACGAAACATGAATATGCAAAGTACTAACACAAAATGATATGGAGATGAGTGCGATGTCGGCGTACCTCCCCCCAAGATTAGGCTTTTGGCCTAAGTGGGTATCAATCCCAAGCTGGCCAGGATGAAGTGTCACCGTGGTACAACGAGGGGGTACCCTCGTCCTGGTGTGAGCTCGAGTACATCCCTCCGTAGTGCGCAGAGTAATCATAGGAGGGCACATCCTCCTGGTGCTGCCCATGGAAACCCAGCAAGCGGAGCTGCTCGTCCACCTCCTCCTTGGAGCGCGACCACGGTCTCCTGTGAACACTAAACAAAGTAGATTGTGGCAAAAGGATCTCCCTCCCATCCCCGTCAGTAAACAACATCCTATATACTAAACTATCCAAATCAGAATCAGCAATGACAAAGTGATGTGTTTTCATAGCAGCAAGGTCAAGCCTTTGTGGTGCCAATATAGTATCATTGGGGTCCACCGAAAGCTCTAATGCATTGACCATACGTGAAGCGATGATGCCCCTATAAATAGGCCCCTAGCAGCTAGGCGGCAAGCAATAAGCGAGCCAAGGTTGTACCGAGTGTCATTGTTAAGCACACCAGCAAGGAAGGCTAAATGATAGTTGGAGATATTACTCGTATTCTCCCTACTAAGAACGCTAGTAGCAAGATAATATGCAAAGTATCTAAGAGCAGGGAGTTGGATGTTTCTTATCTTTCTGTGCTGAGCCACGCGGTCATCATCATTTGTCACCCCTCGGTAAAGTTCCAGCAAATCAGCGGGTCACCCTTGAATCTTCTTCACGGTCCCTGTCATGCTTACACCAACAACACTGCAAAATCTTTCCAATGACATGGTAAAGGGCAGATTATAAATTCTGAAAGAGACCGTTGACTGATAGGGCGTGTTAGTAAACACAAAGCTCTCAACAAAAGTTTTGGTGAGCATAGCATATTGCTCACTCTCATCTTGCATATATGAGGTCAAACCAACCCTCTGAATCAGTAGCAAGAAATCATCAAGAATCCCTGCAACTTGTAAGAAAGTAAAACAAGGAAAAGTAGATGGGTGAGCATCCCCATCATCTCCTTCATTACCAATACGAGTTGCAATGAGATCTTCGTTGTATGATGGCCTAAACTGAGAGGCTGATCTTGAGGGCCTTGAACTCCTAGGTGCATCCCTCTCAAATATTTCTCCAAAGGTATGGTTGTTCATGTTTGATATTCTGAAATTTAAACATCTATTAAACAAGTGATTGCAAAGTGAATATAATGAAGGGCACTACTCATAGGGACTTGTAAGAGGCCTAAACATGCAACAAAACTATATCTCTAAGCATCAAACAAGCTTACAAGCTCTCATAACATGTCACCTACAGCAGCAAAATACTCAAGATATAGACCACTAAACACAAATCTACTTGGACAAGCGGAGGAGTCACATACCGAAGAACAAATGCTCCAAATTTCAGCAGCAAAGATGGGCTGAGCAAGGAGATCGAAAAAATCGAGGGCAAGCACAGCAAGAACGCGATTTTGAGCAATAAACTGGAGTCTACTCGGGAGAGAGAAGAAAGTGGCAAGTGAGAGAGTGAGTGGAGGGCCAGGGTTGGCCCACACCATGGGCTGGCTGCGCCACTAGGTGGTGTGCCTGCTTGGTGGCCCCCTGGTACCTTCCAGGCACTCCTCTGCCCCTTTTTCTTGCAAAAATTTAATATGAATTTTCTGGAATTTTTCGAGACACTTTATTTTTGGGAATTTTTCAAGTATAGATGAATGATTTTCTGAAAGACAGATTTTTTTGGAAATGATGCAATGACAAAACAAGGCTAGAACTACATAAGTTCTAAGACACTCTAACATGTAAGCAACTAACAACAGAAAAGAAAACTAAACAAAAGAAAAACTAAAATGGATAGAATAGAAGTAAACAGAGATAATCATGGTGAAAACATTGTTTTGTTCAATGAAATCCTTTTGTTAAGAAGGCTGATCAGGTCTTGTTACCAAAACAATTTCATATGTGACATAACTTTGTATTCCACTAATGATTATGTTACCTCAACTTTGATAGCAATGGTCCCAATCATAATAGTTTCAAATTTTTCTCTTGGTATGGGACAATATATTTCTCCAACTTGAATGCCCTCAACATGTTCAATTGAATTTAAACCATAAGTTCTATCAATATTCTTGGGGAAATAGACAGTTTGCTCCTTGTCATTAACATTAAAAGTCACCTTTCCTTGATTACAATTAATAACAGCTCCTACAATATTAAGAAAAGGTCTCCCAAGAATAATAGACATATTATCATCTTCAGGCATTTCAAGCACAACAAAATCAGTTAATATCAAGCAATTATGAGCCACTTGAACAGGTACATCCTCACATATACCAACAGGAATAGTGGTAGATTTATCAGCCATTTGCAAAGATATATCAGTTGGTATTAATTTTTCCAGTTGAAGTCTCTTGTAGAGAGAGAAAGGCATAACACTAACTCCAGCACCCAAATCACACAAAGCAAGTCTAACATAACTGTTCTTAATAGAGCAAGGAATAGTTGGAATCCCTGGGTCTCCAAGTTTCTTTGGAACCTTACCATTAAAGGAATAATTAGCAAGCAAAGTAGAAATTTCTTCATTAGGGATCTTCCTCTTATTTGAGACAATATCCTTCATACACTTTGAGTAAGGAGACAATTTAATAGCATCAGTTAAAGGAATTTGCAAGAATAAAGGTTTCATCCACTCACAAAACTTATTATAATGTTCATCTTCCTTTGACTTGTGTTTCTTATCAGGGAAAGACATAGGTTTTTGGACCCAAGGCTCTCTTTCACTACCATGTTTCTTAGCAATAAAATATTCTTTAGTGTATTTAGTATTCTTAGTGTGTCCTTCAGGTTCTTCTTCAACTTTTTCTTTATCAGGAACATCATTTTCTTGATTACCACTTTCAGTTTCAGCATCAGAGATAGATATACTATTAGGATCTTTAGCAGGTTCAGAGGGTTCTACAATAGTTTTATGTTTCTTTTTTCTTTTCTTATGAGTAGAACCACTATTTTCAACTTGTTGAGAATCCTGCTCAATTCTTTTGGGATGCCCCTCAGGATATAGAGGATCCTAGGTAGCAGCACCACTTCTAGTTCTAATTTCATAAGCATGTTTTTCTTTAGCAGCGATAACTAGCAAGTCTTTTTGCACTTTAATGAGTTGATCTATTTGATTTTGAACCATTTGAAAATGTTTGATAATCATTTTAACATCATTAGAGGTTCTTTCCACAATATCTTTTAACTCAACAATAGCTCTAGTGTTTTCCATTAGATGATTTTGCACCCTTTTATTAAAATTATCTTGCTTAACCATGAAAATATCGAATTCTTCTAAACATTGATCAGGAGGTTTAGAGTAAGGGATATCACCTTCATCAAAGTGTTGGAGAGAGTGTACCTCAATAGTGGATGAGTGGAGAATTGGCTTACATAATTCTTCTATAGGAGGTAAATTCTTGACATCTGCAGCTTTAATTCCCTTCTCCTTAAGACATTTCTTAGCTTCATTCATCACTTCATCACTCAATTCAATAACTCCCCTCTTCTTAGATAATGGTATACGCACCGGTATAGCTGGTTCAGGTATAATTACTTTAGGTATAGCTGGTTCAGGAGGAGTCCAATCTTCATAATTCTTGCTTATTTTAGCCATTAATTCCTCAGCTTCCTTTGGAGTCCTATTCCTGAAAACACAATCAGCACAACTATCTAGGTATGTCCTAGATTCTTCAGTTAGTCCATTATAAAATATATCAAGAAGCTCATTCTTAGGTAATGGACTTCCAGCCTATGCATGAATCAAAGCACAAAACCTTGCCCATGATTTAGGCAATATCTCTTTCTCTCCTTGTTTAAAATCAAAAAGTTTCTACAAAATAGCATGTCTAGCACTAGGAGGAAAATATTTCTGCAGGAAAGTATAAATCAAGCAATCAGGGCTATCAATAGATCCAGGAGGTAAGTTACTAAACCAAGTTTTAGCTTCTCCTTTTAATGCAAAGGGGAAATCTTAGCAACAAAGTAAGTACGCATCTTAATATCATCAGAAAACAAGCCACTCATGGTAGGAAGCTCAGTCATATGTGCTACCGCACTTTCATTCTTAGTCCCACAAAAAGGTTCTTTCTCAACAATAGCTATGTAAGATAGATCAAGAGAGAAATCATAATCTTTATCTTTAATGTTTATGGGAGAAGCAGCAAACTTAGCAATAGGAGACAATTTGGGTCTAATAGTACGCCTCTCAAGGAGACTCTTAGGAGCGCTCCTATCATGGGTGTTTTTACATTCTTTAATAAATTCATCGGTCATCTCAACATAACCATCTTCAATATCATAACTCTCACTAGACTTAGGTGAACTAACAGGTGTAGTAGTGTCTTCATTAGGAGTTTCAGTATTTCCAGCTATAGTTCTAGCAATCGTAGCATCTAGGAAAGGACCTAATGAACCACTCTTATCAAGCACAGTAGAAGCAGCATCATAAGTATCAGAAGTTTCAGATTCAGCAATAGTAGCAGTGTGTGTAGCATGTGTATGTGGTGCTCTAACGAGCTTACTCTTAACAGATGGTGAATCAATAGCAACAGAGGTGTTCAGAACCGTACCTCTTCTTGTAGTGGATGGTAAAATAGGAACCTTGCCATCACGAGACTTACCCATGAGGGGTGGATGGCAGTGAACAATAACGAATCCAAGTGAACTTAATAAATAAAGCTATGCTCCCCGACAACGACGCCAGAAAATAGTCTTGATGACCCACAAGTATAGGGGGTGTATCGCAGTATTTTCGAGGGAAGTGAAACCCAATTTATTGATTCGACACAAGGGGAGCCAAAGAATATTTATAAGCCTTAACAACTGAGTTGTCAATTCAGCTGTACCTAGAAACAATCTGGCTCACAACAGTTTATCAGTAGCAACAGTTTTGTAGTAGGAATAGTAAAGTAACAGCAGTAGTAAAAGTAAAGACAGTAGTAACAATTGTAGTAAACAGTAGGATTCGAGTGCGGTAGGCATAGGGATGGATGGACGGGTGTTGCATGGACAGGACAATTCACATGGCAATCAGAACATAAGGCATTTGCAGATAAATAATATAAAGCATCCAAGTACTAGATAATCCTAGGCATGTGTCCCAAATATAGTCATACGTGATCGCAATGAGAACTTGCACAACATATTTTGTCTTGCCAGCCCGTTTGCAGCAGGTCCTCAAGGGAACTACTGGCAATTAAGGTGCTCCTTTTAATAGAGCACCGGAGCAAAGCATTAACACTCCGTGAACACATGTGATCCTGACATCAAAGCCATTCCCTCCGGTTATCCTGATTTCTGTCACTTCGGGGCCATTGGTTCCGGACAACAACGTGTGTATACAACTTGCAGGTAAGACCATAAACAATACTATCATAATGAATCAATAACATGTTCAGATCTGAAATCATGGCACTCGGGCCCTAGTGACAAGCATTAAGCATAAGAAGTCGCAACAAAGTCATAAAGCACTAATAGAAGATACTAGGCACCATACCCTAACAATCTGATGCCATTACATGAACGATCTCATCCAATCCCTACCATCCCCATAGCCTACAACGGGGGATTACTCACTCATAGATGGGGGAAACATGGATGGTCGATGGATAAGCGATGGTGATGGTGATGGCGATGATCTCCTCCAATTCCCCGTCCCAGCAGGGTGCCAGAACGGAGTTTGTGGTGTTGTTTCGTGGAATCTGGTGGTGGGAGCAGAGTGGAACTCCTTCTAGAAAAACCTCGAACCCCCTGAGTTTTTAGGTCAGAAGGCATCTTATAGGCGAAGAGGGAGACCGAGGGGGTGTCTAAGGCGGCCAGACCACCCCCTGGCGCGGCTAGGCCTAGCCCGCGTGGCCAGGTGGTGTGGCCTGGGCCTAGCCCCCTTACGTGTCGTATTCTGGCTCCGGGAGTCTTCTGGTGAAATAGGATTTTTGGCATATTTTCCGGGATTTTTCCTGATAGTTGATTTTCTGCACTAAACACTAAGGCAATTCTGCTGAAAACAATGTTAGTCCGTGTTAGTTGCATCCAAATCACACAAGTTTAGAGGAGAAACAATAGCAAAAGTGTTCGGGAAAGTAGATACGTTTTGGACGTATCAAGATGGTGAACTTTCTCCCTCTTTCTATCCCAAAAATAATTCCAACAAGTTAAAACTTGTTTATCCAACTCCTTGGAACCAAGTTATTGTAGAGTGTCCACCATATCTATATATTGGCATTATTGCTATTCCAAGTATATTTCTCATGCTTTATTGTTTTATGTAGCTTCCAAATTAAAATGCTTATGGTTATGTTTGTCATGGGAAAATTGGTTAGTAAAGCTCTCACAAACTTGATGGCACATTTTATTTCTTGTACATAATAAACCTGAACCATTTTGATCAAATTATGAAGCTATGTGCTTGTCAAATTATGAGTTGGGAGTTAGCAGAACTATGCTGTCATGGGGCACGTTTTCAACATTGCACTTATTTACTTTTAGTTGATATCATGCTCTTTTGTTATGGATGCCTATTAGTGTGAAATAAAATGGAAACATTGTAAGTTCATGGAGTTTGTATATTTGTTAGAGAGACACCTGATCCGCTAACCCAAGCCATGCATCATTTATGGTGAAAATTTATAGCATCCCATAATGAGCATTCTATGAAGCATCTTCAAAAAAGCTATGCCAATAGTAAATAAAAATAATTGCTGATATGCTTATTGTCTTTTTGTCTTGTTATTTTGGTATGGGAAACCTCCCATACCATGGGGAAAGAGGTACCTCAGTTGACGCTCTTGATGATACTCTTATGCTTACAATGACAAGAATTTTTTTGGGTCCTAAGTTGAGTAGCATGTGGTATAGGTACTCGTATTCAAGGGGCATGAGGCATTCAACTTATAATTTGTCAAGCATATAACTCATACTTTCCATCACACTAACTTTAATCATTTAAGATGCTAATGATAGGGGTAATAGGAGCTCAACACTAATGAATGCCATGTTGGGTCTGCAGCATAGAAAACAAAAAATTTCCTACGGTGTGAACTACACGCCAAGATCTATCTACTAGGTACAAAGCAACGGGTGGACATACATCCAACGAGAACTTACCCTCGAAGACAACGAGTTTTGTTAACGAGTAGGAACTCGTGGTTGATGTAGTCGTACACTTGCCGATCTCAAGATCGTGAGGAAGTCCGAGCGCCGCAACTCAGCAGCGCATCCGCACTCGCACACACGTTCAAGCCACCGGACAACCTCCACCTCCTCGCTCCAGCGATCCAGCGGAAGCAGCAACTCCTTCCAGACGAAATGCCACTGGGAACATGTATCTCGCTAATCCGAGACCATGGGGAAATAATTCTAGAGGGGGAGAGAGATCCTTCACAAGGAGGTGTGAGGATGAATGAGGGAACGGGTGGCCTTTTATAGGAGGAGGGGGTGCCCCCTCTCTCCATGGCCGGCGCATGGGGGGGGGGTGACCCCTCACCTCCCCCATTCATGTGGTGGTAACCCCTCCACATTAAAATGCCTCTTCACATTCCCTTTTAAAGTCTCCACTTTAAATGCATTAAATTTCTCCAAATTTAATGCTCTCTCATTTAATAAAACTCTTTTTATTAAATTTATTCAGAATTTTGTTAATTACTTTAATTAACAAACATTCACATATAGCCCCTTGCAATATTTCAATATCACATGCAGAACCACTTTCTGCAATTTCACCCGAAACAATTTCCGGTTTCTATTGAAACAATTCCTGCGCTTTGCAATTCTTTCGTCTAAAACATATGTGCTCCAAAATGGTGTCCGGTAACTCTTAAGTGTGCCACCCTACGGTTCGCGAATAATGCAGACATGATCGAGACCCTTCTCCGATCAATAATAAACAGCGGGACCTGGAGATCCGTATTGACTCCTATACATTCAACGATGACTTCTGTGATCGTGAGAACCTTTAACACTTGTAACTAAATCCCTTTGTCTCTTGATATATTACATGTCTGAGATTCGATCATCGGTATCTCCATACCTAGTTTGATCTCGTTACTGACATGCACTCTTTTCTCGTTCCCGTGATATAACATTCTAGTGATCACATCACTTGCTTGCAAGCTATCTTAATGTGATATCACCGAGAGGGCCCAGAGTATATCTATCCGTTATCTGGATTGACAAATTCCACTCTTGATCCATTAGCCTCAACATAACACCTTCGTAGTACTGAACCCATCTTTATAGTCACCCTGTTATGGTGTGACGTTTGATGTTATCAAGATACTCTTCCGGTGTTAGCAATTAACATGATCTCATGGTCTAAGGATAAAGATTACTTCGTATGATGTTATAGCAATATAAACATAATGACTTGATCGTAATGCTATACTTCGGATGAATGTTCATCACATCATTCCACCAATGGTGTGACCTTGTTATTAACAACATCCAATGTCCATGATCAGGAAACCTTGATCATCTTGTTAGTCAACAAGCTAGTCTATAAGAGAGGCATAACTAGGAACCCTTTTTGTTTATTAAACACACATGTATTGATGTTTCCGATCAATACAATTCTAGCATGTAAAATAAACATCTATCATATATAAGGAATATATAATAACAACTTTATTATTGCCTCTCAGGGCATATTTCCTTCATGCCATACTTCAAACATAATCATAATAGGAAGCATTTGGAAGCTATATGAACCTTATTCATGATTAATATCTGCTTATTATCTATCTTTCCAAAGTGTTCACTTTTATATTTAGAATTTAGAAGAAAACTCTATGACCACTATAGGATATTTTTACTTTACTTTTGCTTTTGCATGTTGCATTTATTTGGTCCATAACTATTTCTTCTATGTTACACTTTGTGAATTACTATTGATCATCCTTTCATTGTATATGAGATACCACTTCATTATCTATCTTGCATATTGCTATTCCTTTGAAGAATGAATCATTTGAATTTATGTAGAAATAATAATCAGGTTTGATATCCAAAATAGTATTAAAGTACAAAGTCCATGTTAGTTTTATCACCTTCATACTCGAGGACGAGTATAGGTTAAGCTTGGGGATGTTGATGCATGTAAAATGCATACAAGAACTTTGCACTTTATTACTTGATATTCTAACATATTTGTATCATATATGGGTTATATTCATGTTTTATAATGATTATTGGGAATAATTCACACTTCCCATATTGCTTTGGAATTAACTGTGCTGAGGCATAAAACCCCTATTTCAATGTTTTTGACTTCTAGGTACCCAACCAACGTCCAATTGACCTGAAACTTTATGGGACCCAACATTTATCAGAATAAAGAACAATGGGAAAAAGATCCACGAGAAGAGAATACCTAGGAGGGAATGGGCACAGCAGTCGTAGCCCACCCCTGGCCGTGGCTGGTATGCTCTTTCCTCCCTCGAGTCTCTAATGTTGTCGATTCTTTCGCCAAATGACTTGTCTTGACTTAAAACCTACTATATATACCCTCTTTTGGCAATCCTCCACACAGAAAGAGGCGGAGGCTGTGTCATGGAAATGACCACGGCAGTCGCTACCAGGGGTAGAGATTGGAAGCGTTTGGGGAAAGAGCTGGTAGCCATCTGCAGAGTGAGATGAGGGCAAAGACACAGGGATTTACCCAGGTTCGGCCCCCATAGGGTAAAGACCTACTCCTGCAGATTGTTTTATCGGTGAGTGAGTTACAGGGGTGGCGAGCTCAACGTGAGTACAGAGTACCCTAGGGAGGTTTACATAGGGGTACCTCGCTAGGGTTTATAGATATACAACCAAATCAGTTAGGAACTTGGAGGATTTGGCCTAATCTGACTAGGCTTCAGCTACGCTTCTAGGCCTCCAGCTTCTAGTCGCCAGGCTTCCTCTCAGTCGCATTCCAGTCGATGTCCTGTAGGCCCACTCGCAGAGGCCTCGGCCTAGTCGAAACGTCCTGCTGGGCATACCCCATTTGTCATATCCCCATCAGTAGTCCCCGAGGCCAACGTTGGTTCGGCACAAGTGTTCATTTTGCAGTCAGAGTAGGCGAGTCTAATTTGGACGCCCAGCCGAATCGGCGATGGACTCCCTCGATGAAGGAGGAAGTCTCTCCAGCATGTCTTTAGTCGCGGCTTTGGCGAGTGGAATTAAGCTCGAGTCGCTGCACCCTATCGAGTGGACAAGGCACACCAGCAGGCCAGTTGAGTGAATGAAGTTGGACCGTCAGCTTGGTCAAACTAGCCATTGGGTAACCAACGTAACTTTGGCGCAATTACCGCGGGGTAACACCCTTTTATAAGTGGAGTGACTAGTGGAGTCACGCACCTTCGTCGCAATTCTCCGCCCCCACACACCCTTAGTCTTCCCGTCTTCCCTGATCCAAAATCTCTGGAGAGAGCGAATCCATTCCTGATGGCGCCTTCGAAGGACTTGTGGGGAAAATCCAAATGCACCATGGCCGCCTTGAAATCCTTCCAGGATGCGGACATCCTCTGCAAACGGATGTGGTAGGTCCCCGCTCCTAGCGAGACGGAGCCAAAACCTCACCCTGGCGAGTTCATATGTTTCTAGAGCCACTTGGAAAGAGGGCTGGTCTTCCCAACATCGCTCTTCTTCCAGCGATTCTGCGCGTATTATGCGATCAAGCCATCGGATTTAGGGCCACATAGCGTGGAGCAGCTCGCGATCTTCGTTGCCTTCTGCAAAAGTTACCTCGGGTGCCGCCCTTATTTCCCCTTGTGGCTAGAGCTGTTCCACAACCGCCTTGGTCGCGAAGGAACTGGCGGTCCCATCCTGGCAGTGGGCAATGTTACTTTCTAGCTGAAGCCCAAGGCCATGTTTGTGAAGCTTCTGTTGCTGAAGAAATCCGCCAGTGAATGGAAGAAGAGCTGGTCCGCCAGAAATCCCAAGGCCATCGAGTCGCATTGCTGTGTGATTTTGTTTGTTTTCTATTTTTGGTTGAGCGAGTCCCCGAGCGCGTCCGCCCTTTGGTGGGGTTAACCTCGGGCATATGTATGTTTGTTTGTATTAGGCTGTTAGGTTAACCGGAATCGACTTGCTGTGGTTCATGGAGTCAGTCGCTTGGTGACCCCAAGGGGTGCTCTATACTTGGCCGTTTTCCCGGACACGACCGGGGTCGGTTAGGCGAGTCCCCGAGCATGGTACTTGGCCGTTCTAGTCGCATGCCCAAGGTAGCTGAGGATGTTTGTATGCTGTCTGTAACGTGTCAACCCTTCTTTGGAAAGGCAGTCGCGTGGCGAGTCCGAGGCAGGCTCTCATACTTGGTGAGTTCCCGAGCCGCGTGAGGGACATTTGTGGCGAGTCCCCGAGTGTGGTACTTGACCTTTCAAGTAGCCGTGCACGGGGGTGGGGAGGATGGGTTTGCTGTGAGAAGTGTGTTCGGTTGTCTTGGCCCGATAGGCTAGTCAAGCAAGGCGACTCTGATGGTGGCTCCGGGGAGATTATCACTTTGTGGCCCGAAAGTTGGGGTGTACAGGCAACGCGGTACCCAAGTTCCCTGAAATCAGCCAGGGTGACTACAGTTGGTGTGCCAAATACTCAGAGGGTCTTTTTCGGCACGAATTCAACTTTACGTTTCAATACAAAAAATCAGGCTAACGGGCGTCAAGTTGGGCCCCCCCTGTCATTTTGCCGTTATGTCGCTCTCGTAGCTTAGGCGGGGTGGCTGTCACGTAGGCTTGCAGCGTTGGCACAATGGATATGACAACGCCCCCTACCCAGTGTATTGACGTGACAAAATATGGCCCATGTATCGACGTTATAATTATTTTTTGTTTACTCAGAAGCTGGAACAGCCACCGCCACGCGTCTCTCCTTGGACTTCCGTCCCAATCGTTAACCCCTACCATAAAAGCGCATTGACGGTTCCACTATTCCCCTGCCTCGCAGAAACCACTCTTCTTCTTCCTATCATCTACTATCTTCTTCTCGTCTTCTCCTCGCTGCCATGGAAGATCTACACACTCTAGAGACAAGCTTCACCACCCATGACAACAAGAAGATAGACATTGTCTACACCAACGAGGAGGAGACAGTGGTGCGTGTCCTGAGGATGTATGAGGGTTGGCTTGGGATAGACGAGGACAAGTTTGTGGGATTGGACCTCGAGTACACCTCGGGCACCCATATGAAGGGAGTGAAGTCGCCGTCGTTCAACTTGCCATGCGGAAACACGTCCTCGTCTACCACCTCTCCTATTTTGTAGATCTGCTCTCTGTAGCTAACCGCTTTTAGGGTTTTCTCCTCTTGTTCTTTATCCACTTGCTCATCTTGCAACTATTGGATTTTACTTAGGACCAAATAAATTAGGGTTTTCCTATGTCTCAATCGAGTGAGATTTTCTTTAGTCTCAATCACCTAAGAAAAGTGCAACCGTAGTTAAAAGAAATGTGCAACTCGTTCAGTCGACTGAAAAATAGCAAAACCAAATAAATTATGACAATACGATGTTGAGAGTCTTGATCTTGCATTTACTAAACTTTTCAAAATTATATTGAGATGATGATCTTGCATTGACAAAATATTTGTAGTTACAAATTTTGGTGATGACAAACTACATACTTTCAGGACTGACAGGAAATGTCCGGCGCTGCGCCAGTTCCTTGAAAAAAAGGGAATTGTTTTCTGCACTATCGACACAGCAACTGATTTTTCAAAATTGTTCAAGAGGAAATTATAATTCCTGCGCACAACTGGATCGATATTCAGCGTCTTGTCAAGATCCTAGAGGCCCCAAAAAGGATGGAATGACATCACTTGCAACTAGAATCCTCGATGAGTCGTACGGCAAAATGAAGGAAGATTTCCCTATGGATAGGCACGATTTCTGGGACGAGTGGCTGTTGTCTGATATAAACCTGAAGTATGCAGCTATAGATGCTTACGTGACCTACCAGCTGTACAAGAAGATCCATTTTTTTCAACGTTACCTCGTGTTTTGCCCTATTTGCAAGAGGGAAGACGAGTTTAGGGGAGCCCTTTGTAGAAAATGCGGAATAGCTGAGTTTGAAGATGAATATGCAAAGAAATTGGCTGCATCTGAAGCAGCTGACAGAGAGGCTGCAGAAACAGCTGAAAGAGAGCTTGCAGCTGAAGAAGCAGCTGACAGAGAGGCTGCAGCTGAAGCGGCAAACAAAGAGGCGGCATCTTCTGGCGGCAACAATTAGGCATGTGATGCACCACTAATTGTGCCGCAGGACGCTGAAGATAGGAAAGCCAAGTCAGATGCCATTTGGGACAAAGCAGTTCGTCGGACGTGGAGTACCTAGAATGATGGCAAGCGCGTCAAGTGTTCTGATGAGGAGTGAATTAAATTTTACTTGTCAGTGTTATGTTTCTGTTTTGTGGAACTCAGTTAGCTTGCCAAGATGTCTAGCGCATCAAGTGATACTAGTAAAATAAATTTAACCCTCGCCGTGTTATGTTTATGTATGTGACTTGTAGCTTGTCAAGATGGTAGCTTCTTTTTTTTGCTTCTTAACTGGCAGTTTGAAAGAGTGCCCCTTTCCTCTCTCGCTAAACATATATGTTTCATTTTGCCCAAATTGGTAGCAAATCTAGAGAAGATTCTCACTGTGATATTTCGTTCCCTTTTCGACCTCTTTTTGCCTCCGATCAGGTAGCAAATCTAGAGCAGAAAATCACACCAGGCAGAATACATTCATTCAGAAAACAAAACAAATGTAGTGTGCGCAGCTAAATATGATATAGCGATAGAAAGTAGGTTGCTTAACGAGGTTCGATGCATTCAGCCAGAAATAGGATATAGCCAGGAGACGGGGGCCTCCTCACCGGCGGCCATGGAACGACGATGGCCACCTTATCCTCCTCGGCCATCGCCGGCGCGGACGGGGTATTCTCGG